>JARQOC010000004.1:523925445-524137742 GCA_033576535.1 Allobates femoralis | reverse complement strand
CCCTGGTGGCCATCCCTGCTGTGGAGGTTACACATGTGGGTTCTGATGTACCTAACAGTTGGAGAATGTAATTTCCCATACTAGCCCATCTGCAGTTCATCAGAGGTCTTGTTTCTTTTGTGGTCAAGCTGATCGCTTCATTAGGGTCTGTCCATACTGCGCTAAACCCGTTTCTCAGCCCCTGACATCCCTTGAAGATAAACACTTGAATACTGCTGTCTCTGCTGTGTTGGTCAGGCCTGCTCCTATGTCTTCAGCAGAGGAGGTTTAACACTTGCCGGAGAATAGGGGTAAAACCCAGCCTACACCTCAGATTGATGCTGAGCTCAGGTTTTATCCTAAGAAGAGTGATAGGGGGAGGGTGGTGACTCTCACTAAGCTTTCTGTTAGAAAGTCTACAGAGAAGAGACAGGGAGACGTCTCTACTATTTGCCCCCTTAAGAATGTACCCTCTGTCTGTAACTACATGAATGGTAATAAACGTTCAGGTTCAGACTTGAGTGTCAATGATTTTGTGTGGGTGTTGTCAAAACATGTAAGGTGGAAGTGCGTGGTTGCAGCTCCTACTTCTGGAGTTAATGGTCCGTTTAAGATATCAGCCATTTGCAACCCTGTGTTGTTTCACCTAGAACTTCCTCTGGTGCTAAATAATGATATCTTCCACAGGTCATCTCTTAAGAAAGTCAGACTGTTACTGGAGGCAGGCTCGGACTGGGCCGCCGGGTAACCGGTTAAAAGTAATGGTGGGCCCCCAGGCATTGTGGCCCCGCCCCCTTAGCCCCGCCCCCCAACGGGTCTGAATGGGTCCCCCTGGAGCAGCGGTGGAGAACGTCTGGCCGCCTCAGTGCACAGCGTTACCTAGCAACAGGTAACGCTGTGCACTGCTATACTGCTCCCTTGGCAACCCGACGTTTACCTTGCCAACCGGCTCCATTCAATGCTCCCGGATGTATGCTTTAGGACAGTGCACAGGAAACGCGGTCTGCAGCGTTTCCTGTGCACTGTCCTAAAGCATACATCCGGGAGCATTGAATGGAGCCGACCCGGTTGGCAAGGTAAACGTGCATACCCCCCCGGGCGCTGTAGGGGGCCCGGACGCAAAGGGGGGGCCCACTGGTCCCCTGAGCGTCCCCACATATCGTACTAGGGGGCCCCTGAACGCTGCCCCCGCACGCTATCCTCGGGGCCCCCTTACTGCTGCCTCCCCCCTCTCTCCATTACCGGCAGTCGCGCTGATCTGCCTGTCATGTGGGCTGTAGCCGGCGCCGCTCTAGTTCCTGTATCGCGCCGGCTGCAGCGTCACACTACATGACAGGCTGCGCTCGGCGCGACTGCCTGCAGGTAACGGAGAGCAGGGGGACGCAGCACTAAAGGAGGCAGCGGTAAGGGGGCCCCGAGGATAGCTTGGGGGGGGTCAACAGCCGTCAGGGACCCCCTTGAATGACATGTGGGGGTGCTCAGGGGCCAGTTAGTGTGGGGGCAGCTCTCATGCCCCCCCCCCCCCAGGATGAGTGTGGGGGCAGCTCTCATGGGCCCCCCCCCCAGGATGAGTGTGGGGGAAGCTCTCAGCTCTCATGGGCCCCTGAGGCTGAGGTGTGGGGGCAGCTCTCAGGGGCCCCTGAGGTGTGGGGGCAGCACTCAGGGACCCACAAGAGCCCCCTGGTGGTGCTGGGCCCCCCTGGTGGTGCTGGGCCCCCCTGGTAGTGCTGGGCCCCTCTACTGGTCCTGGGCCCCTCTGGTGCTGCCGGGCCCCCCTGGTGGTGCCTGGTGCTGCCAGGGTCCCCCGGTGGTGCCTGGTGCTGCCGGGTTCCCCTGGTGGTGCCTGGTGCTGCCGGGTTCCCCTGGTGGTGTCTGGTGCTGCCGGGCCCCCCTGGTGGTGCCTGGTGCTGCCAGGCCCCCCTGGTGCTGCCGGGCCCCCCTGGTGGTGCCTGGTGCTGCCAGGCCCCCCTGGTGGTGCCTGGTGCTGCCGTGCCCCCCTGGTGCTGCCGGGTCCCCCTGGTGGTGCCTGGTGCTGCCGGGCCCCCCTGGTGCTGCCGGGCCCCCCCTGGTGGTGCCTGGTGCTGCCGGGTCCCCCTGGTGGTGCCTGGTGCTGCCGGGCCCCCCTGGTGGTGCCTGGTGGTGCTGGGCCCCCCTGGTGGTGCCTGGTGCTGCCGGGCCCCCCTGGTGCTGCCGGGCCCCCCTGGTGCTGCCGGGCCCCCCTGGTGGTGCCTGGTGCTGCCAGGCCCCCCTGGTGGTGCCTGGTGCTGCCGGGCCCCCCTGGTGCTGCCGGGTCCCCCTGGTGGTGCCTGGTGCTGCCGGGCCCCCGTGGTGCTGCCGGGCCCCCCCGGGTGGTGCCTGGTGCTGCCGGGTCCCCCTGGTGGTGCCTGGTGCTGCCGGGCCCCCCTGGTGGTGCCTGGTGCTGCCGGGCCCCCCTGGTGGTGCCTGGTGCTGCCGGGCCCCCCTGGTGGTGCCTGGTGCTGCCGGGCCCCCCTGGTGCTGCCGGACCCCCTGGTGCTGCCGGGCCCCCCTGGTGGTGCCTGGTGCTGCCAGGCCCCCCTGGTGGTGCCTGGTGCTGCCGGGCCCCCCTGGTGCTGCCGGGTCCCCCTGGTGGTGCCTGGTGCTGCCGGGCCCCCGTGGTGCTGCCGGGCCCCCCCGGGTGGTGCCTGGTGCTGCCGGGTCCCCCTGGTGGTGCCTGGTGCTGCCGGGCCCCCCTGGTGGTGCCTGGTGCTGCCGGGCCCCCCTGGTGGTGCCTGGTGCTGCCGGGCCCCCCTGGTGGTGCCTGGTGCTGCTGGGCCCCCCTGGTGCTGCCGGGCCCCCCTGGTGGTGCCTGGTGCTGCCGGGCCCCCCTGATGGTGCCTGGTGCTGCCGGGCCCCCCTGGTGCTGCCGGGTCCCCCTGGTGGTGCCTGGTGCTGCCGGGCCCCCGTGGTGCTGCCGGGCCCCCCCGGGTGGTGCCTGGTGCTGCCGGGTCCCCCTGGTGGTGCCTGGTGCTGCCGGGCCCCCCTTGTGGTGCCTGGTGGTGCCGGGCCCCCCTGGTGATGCCTGGTGCTGCCGGGCCCCCCTGGTGCTGCCGGGCCCCCCTGGTGGTGCCTGGTGCTGCCAGGCCCCCCTGGTGGTGCCTGGTGCTGCCGGGCCCCCCTGGTGCTGCCGGGCCCCCCTGGTGCTGCCGGGCCCCCCTGGTGGTGCCGGGCCCCCCTGGTGATGCCTGGTGCTGCCAGGCCCCCCTGGTGGTGCCTGGTGCTGCCGGGCCCCCCTGGTGCTGCCGGGCCCCCCTGGTGGTGCCGGGCCCCCCTGGTGATGCCTGGTGCTGCCAGGCCCCCCTGGTGGTGCCTGGTGCTGCCGGGCCCCCCTGGTGCTGCCGGGCCCCCTGGTGGTGCCGGGCCCCCCTGGCTCAGTGTTCTCCCACTGCCTGTCTGTGGTTATTGTGCCTCTTCTGGGATGTCCTCAGCTCCGTGCTGTGCACAGTGTAGCACCATGTCTTCATCTTCGTGCTGTGCACAGACAGTGTACCGTACACTGTCTGTGCACAGCACGGAGCTGGGGACTTGGTAGTACACTGTCTCCCGCCTCCTTAAAATCGGTCTGTTTCTCATCCAGGAGAGTCGGATGAGTGACATCCGTTTTTTGGTCTGTTTGGCAACTGCTGTGCGAGTGTCCGACATTTTTCTCAGATTCTCAGATCACATCCGTGTGCAATCAATCTGTTCTTTCCTCAGCAGCTATTACTGTATAATCATTTACAGGAACATTTTGCAGTGTTCTGAGCTATAGAATGATAATGTATCCGTGAAAAAAACAGATGCCTCTCGGATGGTCAGTGTGCTGTCCGTGATTTTGTCAGACCCATAGACTTGCATTAGTGAGTCTCGCGCGGGAATCACATACTTTTGCAGCATGTTGCAACTTTTTTCTCATCCTGAATCTGGATGAGAAAAAAGCGTCCGACACTCATCAGTGCTCTCATACATTGATTGCAATGTGAGAAAATCACACATTGCACTCATCAGAGTTTCACGCCAGTGTGACCGTACCCTAATACTAAAATCCATATAGTAATCCTACAATGTCTGCTGGACATGGTATGGGGAGGATTTATGGCTCAGTACACACTCCATACTTCATGTTATTAACCAGTTAATGCTCTCTTGTCCACCACACTGCAGTGTCAAAAGAGGACGACAGCGAGACAGACAGCAACATGGCATCAGAGAGCCCCTGACCTCCAAATCGAAGATTTTCAGATCCCGGTATTGTGACATAATATTAAGAATAAAGTTTTTTTGCATTTATATTGCATTATGAACTCCACAGCATGGCGGCGAAAATTGCTCCGGCCCCGGACCCTTCCTTCAATCCTGCTTGTTGCCATACACTGGGGTTGTGCAGAGATGGCAATTGCACCCCTTCTCTTTGTGTTTTAGTATAGTAGTCATATTCTTGTATGTAGGGGCAGACAGTGTATGGTATGTACACTTCCAGATTATCAACAACCAAAGAGGCGGCAAATTTTACGACCGCCCCGGGCGCCACAAACAGTTGCTACGCCGCTGGCTGTGCTGCACACCCGCGGCACTATTCTGGCACTGAGTTCCAGGAGGGGGGGGCCCCAAAAAATTTCTTGCACCAGGGCCCACTACAGTCTGGGTCCGCCCCTGGCACAGCGTTACCTGCTGCTAACGCTGTGCACTGAGGAAGACATGTCTAAGCTTAGTGGAGAACCTGCCTAACTGCTGCCTGTACTCTGCCTTTACTAGGGAACCTGCCTGACTACTGCCTGTACTGTCTATACTGGGGAACATGCCTGACTGCTGCCTGCCTGTACTGTACTGGGGAACGTGCCTGACTGCTACCATTGCTGGGGAACCTGCCTGACTGCTGCCTGTGCTGGGGAACCTGCCTGACTGCTGCCTGTGCTGGGGAAAGTGCCTGCTGCCTGTGCTACCTGACTGCTGCCTGTGGCTACTGCCTGTGCTGCCTGACTGCTGCCTGTGCTGGGGAAAGTGCCTGCTGCCTGTGCTGCCTGACTGCTGCCTGTGGCTACTGCCTGTGCTGCCTGACTGCTACGTGTACTGGCTACCTGCTGCCTCTGAGCACTGCCTGACTGCTGCCTGTCACTACTGCCTGTGCTGCCTATGCTTCCTGACTGTTATGTGTGACTACTGCCTGTGCTGGCTGCCTGTGAATGCCACCTATACTGCCTGACTGCTACATGTGACTATTGAATGTGCTGGCTGGCTGACTGACTGCCTGTGACTGCTGCTTGACTGCTGCCTATGCTGCCTGACTGCTTCATGTGACTGTTGCCTATGCTACCTGATTGCTGACTGTAAGAGTTTTGGGGTCAATCGGTGTGCTACAGTCCGCGCTGCCCGGTCATCCAAGGAGTCACACGGGAAACAGTGTTCCAAGTAAAAGTTTCATTATCATTGATACCCTGAGGACTGTGCCAGGATTGGGCGCCGAAACGCGTCGGTTTTGAAGAGTAAAGAAACTTTTACTTGGAACACTGTTTCCCGTGTGACTCCTTGGATGACCGGGCAGCGCGGACTGTAGCACACCGATTGACCCCAAAACTCTTGAAGTATCCATTATCTTGTGGAGGTGGAAGTCCAGCAGCAGCCTACAAATACTAAAACCAACGCCTTTATTCCAGTTGTGGGAGTCACAACTGGATCAGGTTAGTGCAACCTGTTTACACCTATAAGACCCTATTCTTACTGAGTGATAGGGCACTATTGCGCCTCTGTTGTCTCCCCTTATATTTTATATTGATTGCTGACTGTGACCACTGCCTGATTGCTGCCTGTCACTACTGCCTGTGCTTTATGACTTGCTACATGTGACTGCTGCCTGTGCTGGCTGCCTGACTGCCTGTGACTGCTGCCTGACTGCTACATGGGACTACTCTCTGTGCTGCTGCCTGATTGCTGCCTGTGACGGCTGCCTGACTGCTGCCTGTGACTACTGCCTGTGATGCCTGACTGCTACATGTGATTACTGCCTGTGCTGGCTGCCTGCAGCCTGTGACTTCTTCCTGACTGCTTCCTATGTTGCCTGTGCTGCCTGACTGCTACATGTGACTACTGTCTCTGCTAGCTAACTGCTGCCTGTGCTGCCAGACTGCTACATGTGACTACTGCCTGTGCTGCCTGTGACTGCTGCCTGTGCTGCTTGACTTCTGCCAGTGACTGCTGCCTCTGCTGCCTGTCTGGGACTTATCTTCTCCTCCTCTTCCTCACTCTCTGCTCAGCTCCTCTGTTCACAACACCATGCAGGGCTGACGACAGATTTTTGTGGGCCCCGGGCGAAAGAGTCTCAGTGGGCCCCTTTAACACTCACACACAGCACTGCTACATGCCCAATACATGCACATACAGATACGCAAAGCTCTGCTACATGAACTCTACATACCCAGGTCTGCTACATGTACAATACATGCACATACAAACACACACAAAGCTCTGTTACATGCACATACAAATACCCAGCTTTGCTCACATGTACAATACATGCAAATACAAACACACACAGCTCTGTTACATGCACATACAGATACACACAGCTTTGTTACATGCAAACACAGATACACAGCTCTGCTACTCGTACACTATATACTCAGCTCTGCTACATGTACAATACATGCACATGAAAACACACACATCTCTGTTACATGCACAATACATGCACATACAGATACACATACAGATATACGCATAGACATACACACACAGATATACACATACATACAGATAGACACACACACACACATATACAGATATACACACAGGCACAGATACCTACAGATATACACACACACATACAGATATACAGACACATACAGATGTACACACACATACAGATATACTGACATACATACAGATATACACATACATACAGTTATACACACACATACAGATATACAGACACATACAGATATACAGACACATACAGATATACACATACATACAGTTATACACACACATACAGATATACAGACACATACAGATATACACATACATACAGATATACACACATATACAGATATACAGACATAGATACAGATATAAACATACATACACATATACACACATACAGATATACACACATATACAGATATACACATACATACACATATACAGATATACACACACACATACAGAAATTCACACACATACAGATATATACACACACATACATACAGATATACACACACATACAGCTATACACACACATACAGATATACACACATACAGATTATAATTGTACATTGCAGTTCTGCTGAGCGCAGAGTGATGTGCAGGAGCCGCCAATATAATGGGTATAATAACAGCTACCAGGTATTTACATATAGCTGGAGGGTGGGTGGGCCCCTGAAATCAATTTCCCTGGTGGGCCCCAGACACCCCAGTCCGACCCTGACTGGAGGTGTCTGGTGTAGAGTCCAGAGGCCTCTCATTAACGGGGGTACTGTCAAATGTTGACTGTGTGGCACCCCTGCGGTCTGGTTGCCACAGAGGGGTACTGCACCCAATCCACAGGTGTGGTATTCCTTTTGTCAATAAACGGGATGGTAAGTCCAGACACCCACAAAAGCATCCAACACACCCGGTCCCAGGGAAGGCGGGTGGACCCGATAGAGGAAGGGCCCAGTTAGTCAGTGGGATGGCAGGGAGGAAGGTGGAGGATGAGAAGTTAGAGGAAGAGCAGTCAGGAAGTAGAAAAGGGAAAAGAACCGGAAGTAGTCAGACAGTAAGAGTGGAGACAGTCAGGAGAATGCAGAATTTGGGAGTAGCGAGAGGAGAAGGACCCGGAGGACTAGAGCAGAGATATGGCTCATCCTGGGTCCCAGAACGGCAGACTGCAGAGTTGCAGAGGGAGCCATAGGGGCACAGGCAGTGAGCAATCCACCCATGCGCCCAAATCTGAAGTGAAGTGGAAGGGCAGGTTGAGCACCAGGGGACTGACCCTGAAGGTGGCGAGTAGACTCTGTGCTCCAACCACGGAACCGGAGACCACGAGATCTAGAAGAGCTGTAGCCAACTCCTGACACATCTGCCGAGAAGGTAGTGGTGCTAGGGTCAGGGGAGATGGCTGGTCGCCCAACAGGACCCGTGGCTGCTGGATTGCGGCACTATGTGCACTCTGTGCTGAGGCACGAGCAGGAGTTAGGCAAACAGACAGTGCTGAGAGAGAAAGCAACCCGAGAAGGAAGGAACATAAAAGGGGCATCTTCGATGAGCTATCACGGTTGTTGAGGACTATCCAGACTGAGATTGTGCAAGGAGAGTGCCCCGTAACACCACCAAGTGAAAAGCTAAGTAAACCAGGTTTAGAACTCAGAACTGTGTGCGAGACTGTTCATTTCCCTTCTGAGCAGCAGTAGACTGGTAAGCCGCGCAGGCCGCAGGGTCCTGCTTGCATGGTGCTCTGATCCCTCTCTACGGCTGGATCAGCCCCGCTGGCCATCCATCACCAATTCCTCTACATCGAATGACCTGGGGAACCACTCCAACTGTGAGGAGCGAAACCATCACTGCTGCCATCCCATCATCTCTAGAGCTCCCGCACCATCGGCCTTTAATAGCCAAATACCACAGGTGGCATCACAACAACCATCCCTAAATCCCTTTATCCTCCCCAAACTTTTAATTGACCGCTTCGGAGCTGTAGACCGGGTCATTCCCCGACGACACCGCCAGACCCAGCTCCGAGTATACCACGGCCCCCACGTGGTGCGTCAACTGCTTTGCAGTCCATGAGTGCTGCTGCTGTGGTTAAGCTGAACCTTTTTCCTTAGTCTATGCTGTGCAGCTCTGCATGTTGAGATAGTAGTGAAAGGGTTGTCTGTGCTTTCAACTCTCCACTTCCTCAGCCTTAAGTAGTTCTGCTTCCCTTCAGCAGGTGTCGCAGATAAAGTACATTTTTACTTGGACCCCATGCTGTGAAGTCATACTGTACTGAGCTGTGTTATTGGTGCCGTTGCCTTTCATTGAAGCTGCTGCGTTTTCCTGGCTTGTGGGTGGAGGTAGGGACTCTTTGCCTAGGACTGATCAGTAGTGAAGGACTAGGGTGGCGACCCAGACATCTACACCATTTGCAGTACCTCTGGGAACAGGGTGTGTTAGGGAACCCCAGTACAAGGGCCCCGTTACATGTAGCGATGCACCAGCGATCCCGATAACGATCTGACCTGGCCGGGATCGCTGGTGCGTCACTACGTGGTCACTGGTGAGATGCCATACAGGCAGACTTACCAGCGATCCCATTCTGCGGCTGACACCCAACAGTCGTTGGGATCGTTCAGGGTCTTGGGCGCAGACTGGAGATTGCTGGTAAGTCTGCCTTTCACACACAGTGAAGCAACCTGGCCAGCGGGAGATCGCCAATCAAAAAATGGTCCAGGCCATTCGTTACCGATCAGCGATCTCCCAGCGGGGGCCAATCGCTGGTTCGTGTCACCCACAGCGATATCGTTGGCGAGGTTGCCGCAACGTCACAAAACCTTTGATGTTGCAGCAATATCGCTAGCGATATCCCTGTGTGTGAAGTACCCCTAAGTGTTAGATAGCTCCCCTGAATGCCTTTGCACATCTTACCATCTTTCCTCCTGATTCCCTATTTGCTATAACATACCCTGACATCTGCCCTTCTGCGGGTAGGAAAGGAAGGTTTTTATATTACCGGGATTCCTCCGCGCTGACCTCAGGAGACAATTTTGATTTTATTCTTTATTCATCCACACACCAAACAAAAGGAATCCGACGCGTTTCGTAGCCATGTGGCCACTTCATCAGGGCATTCGTTACAGAGTTACATAGAAAGGACTTTATATACACAAACATATCTTCAAAAAAAAAAAAAGGCATAATGACGTAATTTCCTGTGGAAACGCCTCCTTTGTGTTACAAACAGGTAAAATAACTCATAAAAGTGAATAATCAAAATTTACAATGCATAAAAAAGAAGAAAGAGGCCTACATATAAAATACAAATTTCAAGGCAAAAAAATAATAATTTTTCTTTAAAAAGTTTTTTCCATTGGATTCAAACTCACTCAAAGGTTGATCTCACATTATAAGTCTTGGGTCTTGCGGCTAAACTACTGCCATCTCAGACCATGTGCCACTATTACTTAGATAAACACCTGAGTTACATAGAAAGGACTTTATATACAAAAACATGTCATCATGACGTCATTTCCTGTGGAAACGCCCCCTTTGTGTTACAAACAGCTAAAATCACTTGTAAAAATGTATAATCAAAATTTACATTGCATAAAAAGAACAAAAAGCCCCACACGTAAAACACAAATTTCAAAGGCATAAAAAATTTTCTTTAAAAGGTTTTTTCATTTGGTTTGAACTCAAAAGTTGATTTCACATTATAAGTCTTGCGTCTCACCACTAAACTACCACCACCTCAGACCATCCGCCCACTTTTAATCTGAATTCCCTATCAGCCAACTTTATTTAAAAAATGTTTTCATTAAACAATTTACCCAGGACTCAAACTCCCTCTCAACCCAGGTTTCACATGATGGTCATGAGACTTACCTCTCCACCATCAAATACTTAGTTCAAACCAAATGAAAAAACTTTTTAAAGAAAATTTTTTATGCCTTTGAAATTTGTGTTTTACGTGTGTGGCTTTTTGTTCTTTTTATGCAATGTAAATTTTGATTATACATTTTTATGAGTGATTTTAGCTGTTTGTAACACAAAGGGGGCGTTTCCACAGGAAATGACGTCATGATGACATGTTTGTGTATATAAAGTCCTTTCTATGTAACTCAGGTGGTTGCCTAAGTAATATTGGCACATGGTCTGAGATGCCAGTAGTTTAGCGGCAAGACCCAGGACTTATAATGTGAGATCAACTTTTGAGTGAGTTTGAATCCAATGGAAAAAACTTTTTACAGAAAAATTATTATTTTTTTGCCTTGAAATTTGTGTTTTATATGTAGGCCTCTTTCTTCTTTTTTATGCATTGTAAATTTTGATTATACACTTTTATGAATGATTTTACCTGTTTGTAACACAAAGGGGGCGTTTCCACAGGAAATTACGTCATTATGCCTTTTTTTTTTAAGATATGTTTGTGTATATAAAGTCCTTTCTATGTTACTCTGTATGAATGCCCTGATGAAGTGGCCACATGGCTACGAAACGCATCGGCTTCCTTTTGTTTGGTGTGTGGATGAATAAAGAATAAAATCAAAATTGTCTCCTGAGGTCAGCGCGGAGGAATCCCGGTAATATAAAAACCTTCCTTTCTTATCCTGGACGGGATCTGCAGCGACCCTTTACGTTTACAAGGTTGGTTGTGAACCCTTCACAACCTGAGTTGGTGAGTGGAACACTGCTATATTAACCCATTGTATCCACATTTATTGCTCTATTGTGCGCTCCCCCTCCCCTTATATATTTTCCTTCTGCGGGTAGAGCATACAATATTACCAGGGATCCCCATGTCAGGGAAGTCACATGCTCTCTCTGCTTTTGGCTCATTTGAGTTCACTGCCATGGGTGACATCACTCACTGAGCGATGAGTTTGATTGCAGACTCTGCAGGGAGAGGATGCTTGTTCTCTTCCTGCAGTCTCTGCATGAAGGATTGTGGATGGTATATGGGACTAATAAAGATGGAGTCAAGATATGTTTGTGTTTTTTTTCTAATAAAACTATTTTTTCTATGTGTGTTGTGTATTATTTACTATTTACTAGAGATTTATCCTGACTGGATCTAAGGGTACTTTTACACGCGGCTACATTTCTAGGGTGGCTACAGGTAACTTACTGGTTGCAGTGAAATCATGGAGAGATTATTCCATTTGTACACAGCAACAAGATAGAACCTTGTCTCCATGATTTCACTGCAACCAGTAAGTTACCTGTAGCCAACCTAGAAATGTAGCCGCGTGTAAAGGGGCCCTAACAGTGGCCCTACATTATGAATCTCGGGCTTAGTACCAGCTGCCAATACAAAGCTGGCATTAATACCTTTATTATCCAGTCTGCCACTGACGCAGGGCAGCTGGAAGAGTCAGGGTACAGCCCTGAAAATGGTCCTTGTAATGAATGTGTCATTTTCTTCGGCAGTTGCAGGTTGCACCTCACAGCGAAGAAGGGGGATCAGAATAGTTGGGCCTCCCCACGCTGAGGATTCCATCTCCCAGCTGCCTAGTTATACATGGCTAGCGAACAAAAATACGGCAAAGCCCCACGTAGTTCTTTTTGTAATTTTTTCTTAAATACACCAATGTATATTATATGGATTAAAGAGAAGCAGCATTCACTGAACTAGACACAGCACAGCTTTATTTGCCAAAGAGTTCCAGGCTTTACATCAGGGGAGCTTTAGTGGGGATGGCGGGGGGTATTTAAAACGACGGCCATGTCATGCAGGCACCATTAACCTCTTTTTTATCCAAATGCTTGGGCCTCCCCACACTGAGGATTCCAGTCCTCAGCTGCCTTTTTGTCCATGGCTAGTGAACAAAAATACGGCAAAGCCCCACATTTTTTTTTTGTATTTCTTACATACATACACCAATGTGTATGGCAACTAAGCACAGACATCGTCCAGATTGTGGAAATGCAGTTTGATTGCAACAGCTAATCTCAGAAGCTCTCACAGAGAGTCAACGTCTGTGGTTGGCTGTTGCTGGTCAGTGCAGTGAATATGCATGAAGCTTAATGGGTGGTCCTGGAAGAAGCAGCAGGAGACTGGTAAAATGTTCTGGTTATTCCTACTATTTATCTATCCTATCTATCTGTTATTCTAGTCTATCTAGCTATCCTATCTGTCTATCTATTCTTTTCTAAGTTTATACAGCATAAGAAATACATGTAAAGAAATATGCATTGCACACAGACAGCACATGGATGTCACATGGATGTCACACTGATTTTAGCTGAGAAAAAAAACGCACAATTGCATTGCACTTGCATGCCACATGGATCAAAAAATGGATGTCACTCGTCCTAGTCTCCTGGATGAGAAACTGATTTTTCATACACTCGTGTGTTTCCAGCATAATATAGGCAATCTTAGTCCTTGGTTGGTAGCCCAAATTACTTTCATTATAATCAGTTCCTGGCTGCAAAAGTGGACAGTAGACAGATACCAATAAAATCTGGTAAAACATGAATTGCCTGAATGGAGCATTTTCCACAGTGTGGTCACTTGTGAGGGGTTTGTATACTTGGGGCTCTGAAAATGACGCCCACAAATTACTGGACACAAAGGTAAAATAGTGCTAACTCCATTCCCAATTCTTTGTGGGACTAAAAAGCAGTTTGTGACCAGATATGGAGTACGAGCCTATTCTAATGAAATTGTGATGCAAACTGTGGGGGCTCCATTTCTTCTGTTATTCCTTGTGGAATTGAAAAAATTTGATCTAAAGCACTTTTTTTTTTTGTTTTTTTTTATTCCAATGTTATCAAATATGTTGTAACTCACATTTGCATTCAAACATATAGATAAATTCCTTAGGTGTGTGATGTATCCAAATTATATCTTTATGAATGGATTCTGCTTTGTGGAATCTTTTTCTGCTGGGGTCACTTGTGGGGGGTTTCTACTATTTTGGAAAGTTATTTTTTTGTGGGGTCTATATTCCTCTACTAATCCTTGTCAAAATGAAATCTGGCTGGCTAAAGCAACATTTTTGTGAAAATCCCCCTTAAAGAGGACCTGTCACCCCCCTGGTGCATGGCAAACTAAATGCAGCACTGAATGCAGCATGTCTGCTGCATTCAGGGAAGGGCTCTCCCATGTCTGTAGCCCCCCTGTAAGGTTTAAAAAAGACTTTAGAAACCTTATAGTTAAGAGGTCGTCTGGGTGGGATCTTATTAAGAGGTCCTGGCTACTGGCACAATCCTGCCTGCCTCCCCCTTGTGTGCTCCGCCCCTTCTATGTGTCTGCTGCCGCCTCCTGTTCTGCTGGGTCTGCCCTCCTGCTCCTGACATCACACAAAGCAGAAGCAGAAGAGGAGGATGCGGTAGCAAACACATAGAGGGGGCAGAACACACAAGGAGGAGAAAGGGAGGACTGTGCCAGCAGCCAGGACCTTTTAAGGCCGGGTTACACGCAGCGACTTCGCTACCAAGGTCGCTGCAACGTCACAGGTTTTGTGACGTTGCAGCGACCTCGCCAGCGACATCGCTGCATGTGACATGCTGCAACGACCAGCGATCAGATCGCTGATCACTGTTCGTTGCGGAATGGCCAGGACCATTTTTCAATCGTTGATCTGCCACTGTCACTGATGCATCTGCATGTGTGACAGGGGCAACGACCAGTGACACCCAGTGTGCGCCCCACATCCTGACCGATCCCAGCGACCGTCAGGTGTGGGCGCATCGCTGGTGAGATCTGCTTGTGTGGCATCTCACCAGTGATCACATAGCGATGTTCCAGCAATCCCGATCATTGGTCAGGTCGCTGGAACATCGCTACGTGTAACCCCAGCTTTAATAAGATCCTACCCAGACAACCTCTTAACTGTAAGGTTTCTAAAATATTTTTAAAGCTTACAGGGGGGGCTAGAGACTTGGGGTACCCTTCCCTGAATGCAGCAGACATGCTGCATTCAGTGCTGCATTTAGTTTGCCATGCACCAGGGGGGTGACAGGTCCTCTTTAATATTACAATTCCATTTACAGCCATTGTAAAATTCTGTGAACCACATCGGGATTCAAGATTCAGTACACCTTCAGATGAATTACTTTAGAGGTCTAGTAATCTGAGAAAACTGGGGAAACATTGTTACATTCTACTTATTGATTAATCACTGAGTAATTCAGTCAACAAACCAAAAGAAAGCAATTTACCTCTTCTCTATTAGAGACTGCATTTTACAAATTGGCCACTAGGGATCACTGTGGGCACACAAATGATTTTCCTATATATTGAGCCCTGCAATACCATATATGATCACCAGAGATCACTTCAGCCACACAAACAGAAAAACTAGTGAACAAGGGAAATCACCAAATATTTTATGTGGCTGTGTTAAACTACATACCAAAATCTGCAACACTTATTAAGGAGATGCATTCATATATTAGATGCAGCAAAAATAGCTGATACAACATTATGTACAGTTACAGCATAAAAGGATAACAAATTATTTACATTGAATTGAATTGAAGAAAATAGTAAATATCAGTACTAGGATTTTTGGTGGATATAGGACCACCTTTGCCACATTAGTGTATGCAAATCCCTATACTTCCATTATATTACCTAACACTGGCAGCTGCTGACAGCAGTCATTTAACATACACCAATGCCCCAGCTACACCACTGATATAAGGCATTTGTCTAGACCAGAAATGCACAACCTTCACTGGTCTGAGGGCCACAATGGCAGACTAAATCCATCCCAACAGTCACTATAGATGGTTGATAGAGGGAAGCCCTGGAAGTGGAGCTTACACCTACCAGGACAATGAGTGGTCACCTTCACCCCCACACAAATTCCAAAATCAAAGAACCCATGAATACAGCTCTCTACATGGTTGTTATTGGGAGTCTAACTTCATGAATGGTCACCACATCTGACCCCCGTGTGGCACTTGAGAATGAAGTAGGAGAGCTCTACACAGCCTATATACCCCTATAGGGATCTTAACTGTACCTGCAATCTCCTGTAATCTCCTGTACACCAGTAATCTCACTGCCACCAAAAATACATGTAGAAGCACAAAAAACACTACATCTCAACCCCTAGTATAAATCCGAGTCTTTGTCAAGCTAATACAGGAGTACTTAGCCATCCTATAAAAAAACCCTTTACCTAATCAAGTCATCTGTACAATTCCACCAAAAGATACAATTCTTTCAGCAAACATGTCATAAAACATTATATTAGCATTACTTAGGCTGGTTTCACACTGGCGTTTGCAAGCGCTGAGGAAGATGCGCAAACACATGTACGAACACATGCATATGCATGCAAACGCAGCGTTTTTCTTACACATAGTCATCCGCAAACATTCAAAAAACGCTGCGTATGCATGCATTTGTTTGCATTTTTGCATGTGCAAGCGTTATTTCCACGCATTTCTTCAATAATTCTTCTGCAGCATCCGCACTGTTCTGGTAGGTTTTTTTAAAGATCCCGCTCATAGGGAGTGGCTTCAGGGGCATTGTCTTATACGCAGGCGTCTGCAAGTCCTTGCATTCGATTGCGTACTCATAGAGACAAATGCATAGTTTATGCGCTTTTTTGAGCACCCAAGAAATGCAACATGTTGCATCTCCCGGCCACGGAATTTCGACGCGCCGATACGCATACGCAGCCATACGAATGCCAAAAAATGTCTCTGCGCACGAGTGTGCACTCCATGTTAAAGATACGTGCGCATTACGCTTGCGTTTTTGAAAAATTTTATCCGCAGCATCTAATATACCATAAATGTATGTTCAAGTCAAAATGTGATTGAAGAAAATTTCTATATAAGTGAAACAGAAACTATATAGACACAGAAAAAGATAAAACATAAGTCTACCAGCTGACTACAACATGTGGAACTTAATAACAGAATTACAGAAAGAGAAAGAGTTTTTAAATAATGCATACTTTTCAACAATAATATACCGTATTTTTTGGCCAAAAGACACACTTTTCCCCGCAAGTGTAGGGGAAAGTGGGGTTGTGTCTTATAATCCGAATATATAGGGCTGTGTGACTGTAGGGTTGTGCTGGGGAAAGCAGCAGCTCTGGAGAGTGCTCAAGGAGGCTGGCGTGGGCTACATAGGCAGCCTGTGGTCATGTGTATCCGCTCATTAGGCTCTTATAATATTCCCTGCAGGGCTGCCACTAGGAATTTTGAAGGTCCCTCAAAATTTTGGGGTCCCCCTGAGACTCCACCCAGCCTCTCCCCAGCTCCAACTCCACTCAAACATACATATCTAATATATAATTGTCTAGCGGCCACTTCCGTCTGAGGCCGAAATCGTGCCCCAGCACTCATTGGCTGCCGGCAAACACGCCGGCCAATGAGCACAGTCTATGCAGATTAGCCGCGCGCTCAAAATTCGCGAAGAGGCTCATGTGCAGAGGTATGCCTGCTGGGAGATGACCAGCGAGCTGCTGACCTCTGTGCAGCAGTAGCTGAGCCACGGCCACCTACCGCACAGAGGTCATCTCCTGGCTGCTGGCAGCAGTAGTGCCCCGCGCGGCATTCAAACCGTGCGCCAAGCCGCGGTAGGTCCCTGAATGATCGCCGCAGCTGCGGCGACCAATCAGAGAAGTAGTGTGGCTTAGCGCGCAGTTTGAATGCCGCGCCTCTCATTGGTCGCCACTACAGCGATTGTATTTCAAATATGGCGTCATGGCGCGCGACGCTATTCTGATTGATCGCTGCTGAACGCAGCGGCCAATCAGAATAGCGGCATGCGCCATATTTAAAACACAATGTGCTCAGTGTATTTCAAATATGGCACCATAGCACGAGCCGCTATTCTGATTGGCCACCACGTTCAGCAGCGGCCAATCAGAATAGCGGCGCGCCATGGCGCCATATTTGAAATACAATGTGCGGCGCTCAGTGTATTTCAAATATGGCGCCATGGCGCGCGACGCTATTCTGATTAGTCACTGCTGAATGCGGCGGCCAATCAGAATAGCGGCGCACGCCATGGTGCCATATTTGATAAATACACTGAGCACATTGTATTTCAAATATGGCGCCATGGCGCGTGCCGCTATTCTGATTGATTGCTGCTGAATGCGGCGTGTTTTAAAACACGCGCCAAGTGCGCTGATTGGTCGTCGCGGCTGGCAGCGACCAATCAGCGAAGGGGAGCACGGCTTGGAATATTGGCACGCAATTTGAACTGCTGCTCATAGTGTGACGCACTTCACATATTAACAAGTGTTAATATGCTCTAGGGACAGCTTTTAATAGGTTTAGAGGTGTTTTGGGGGTGACAGGATCCCTTTAACATATAATAATAATAAATCTTTATTTATATAGCGCCAACATATTCTGCAGCGCTTTACAGTGGGTAATAGGCGAAAATACACTGTATAATACAGTAAGAAAATACACAATATAATACAGTAATTCCTGTAGAGAAAGAATAATAGCAAACAATACAATAAGCATAGAATCAATGTAACAAATACAATACAATAGATAAAGCAAAAATAAAGATGACCCTGCTCAAAAGAGCTTACAATGTACAACGAGATAGGGGTTACACAAAAAACAGGGGCATGGGCTTATTACACTGATGGTCCAGGCATCTTGAGGAAATGGGGGATAGAAATAAAGTTACATGAATGGTCACCAGAGAATCTGTGTAGACCTTTTGTTCTTGGTGGAGTTTGAAGAAGAGTTATGTCGAGAGAGATAGTGAATGGGCTATGTACATTACAAAGGAGTTTTGTTAGGGAGCATGATAGGCCGCTTTGAAAAGATGTGTTTTTAGTGAGCGTCTGAAGCCATGCAAGTTGTGGATGGTCCTGATTTCTTGGGGTAGAGCATTCCAGACAATTGGTGCAGCTCGTGAGAAGTCTTGGAGCCAGGAGTGAGAGGATCGGATTAGTGCAGATGTTAGTCGAAGGTCATTTGTAGAACATAGAGAACGGGTGGGGTGATAGACAGGGATGAGGGAGGAGATGTAGGGGGTTGCTGCATTGTGAAGAGCTTTGTGGGTGAGAACAAGCAGTTTGAACTTCATCCTGTAGTGTATAGGCAGCCAGTGCAATGACTGGCACAGATAACATATGTTATCTGTATGCTATTGAGAGTTTTTTCTCTGCAGTTATGTGGTTGTGCATTGAGAAAATCAGCATGTGTGTCTGATAATATTAATTGAACAGGATCTTAGGTGTGCAAATATTTTTCCTTAAAGCAGTGAACATTCAGGCAGTGACTAAGGATCATATTGGTCAGAAATGCTTATTTCTTATTCATTGATAAGCATACCTTGCTTGCTATGTTTATATCCCGAACTTTTCAATAAAATGGATTTAATATTGACATTTGCATGATTGGTCCTGGTCTCTTTGCTATTTTCATTGAAAAATTGTGTCAACAATGTTCTACCTGCATATCCAGACGAAAAAGAAAGCAGAACAGAAAACACCACTTCATCCCATCATCAGTCATTGTCTACTTCAAATGGCAACCATTGATGACTTGACAATAGCGCCCAGCAGAGCAGGCCATACATATGTCCTGACCATTATTGATGATTATACCAGATTTGTTGTAGCTGTTCCTGTGAAAGACCTAATTGCTTAAAACTACCACTGCTGTACTTTGGGAAAAAATCTTACTACAGGATGGGCCATTTATGTGGATGCACCTAAATAAAATGAGAATGGTTGTTGATATCAACTTTCGGTTTGTGGCACATTACTATATGGGAGGGGAAAACTTTTCCAGATGGGCGGTGATCATGGCAGCCATTTTGAAGTCAGCCATTTTGGATCCAACTTTATTTTTTTAATGGGAAGAGGGTCATGTGACACATCAAACTTATTGAGAATTTCATAAGAAAATCAATGGTGCACTTGGTTTTAACGTAACTTTATTTTTCATGAGTTATTTACAAGTTTATGACAGCGTATAAAATGTGTTCAAAGTGCTGTCCATTGTATTGTATTCTCAATGCAACCCTCTTCTCCCACTCTGGACACACTGATAGCAACACCGCAGAAGAAATGCTAGCACAGGCTTCCAGTATCCGTTGTTTCAGATTCTGCACATCTTGTATCTTCATAGCATAGAAAATTGCCTTCAGATGAGTGATGAGGAAAACTTTTTGTTAATGGTGAAGTTACCATAAAAAACACTGCTATTGGTCTGACACTAACTCACAGAGATAGAATGAAGGCTGGAAAGGAAAAACAAGGCGCTACCCTAGGGTGTTACCAGCATAACAATTGGAGATGTTCAGAAGGTTTACAGTCACCTGGTTTGGTTGTGAAAGCCACAACCACTATATTAGCGTGGAAGAAGGTTTGCTGCAGTCTTCCCAAATAAATTGCACCAATAGAAATAGAATAAAAAGAAAGGGATTCTTGACCGCGCTACCATATAAACAATCAACATTTAAACATGATAAAATGTGATTTTTATTTTCTATGTGTTTCTGGGCTCTCTGGCTCCTTCATCAGAAAAAAAATCACATCACGTAGAAAATAAAAATCACATTGATTGTTTATATGGTAGCGCGGTCAAGAATCCCTTTCTTTTTATTCTATTTTTATTGGTACTAACTCAAGGTGGATAGATCCCTCCAAGACTGCTGGAACACAAAAATTGATGGTATGGTGTGGTATATGGCGTACAAAGATAGTGGAGCCATTCTTCATCAATGGAAACCTCAATGACACTGGATATCTGAATCATGTAGCAAATACAGATATCCAGTAGCATTGAGGTTTCCATGAAGAAAGGCCCCACTATCTTTGTAATCCATATACCACACCATACCATCAATTTTTGTGTTCCAACAGTCTTGGAGGGATCTATGCACTGTGGGTTAGTGTCAGACTAATAGCGGGGGTTTTGTTTGTTAACTTCACCATTCACAAAATGTTTGCCTCATCACTCATCTGAAGGCAATTGTCTATGCTGTGAAGATACGAGATGTGCAACATCTGTAACAACGGATACTGGAAGCCTGTGCTAGCATTTCTTCTGCGGTGTTGCTATCAGTGTGTCAAGAGTGGGAGAAGAGGGTTGCATTGACAATCCAACACAATGGTCAACACTCTGAACACATTTTAAACGTGGTCATATGCTTGTAAATAACTCATGAAAGAATAAAATTATGTTAAAACCAAGCACATATTTGTTTTTCTTATGAAATTCTCAATAAGTTTGATGTGTCACATGACCTTCTTACTATTGAAAAAAAATAAAGTTGGATTCAAAATGGCTGACTTCAAAATGGCCACCATGGTCACCACCCATCTGGAAAAGTTTTCCCCCTCCCATATACTAATGTGCCACAAACAGGAAGTTGATTTCTCCAACCATTCCCATTTTATTTAGGTGTATCCACTATCCATATAAATGGTCCACCCTGTAATTCACAGAAAAAAGGACAGAAAAAAATTAAAAAACACAACACAAATTCAAATGCACTATAAGGATGCAACAGGCTCGCAATGATAAAGGTTTGGGCAAACCAGGTGCAAAATACCAATGAAACAACCACTCTCAGCCTACTATATGATGGAGGGGGTGGTTGCCATATTATATATGCACACACATGAGGTTTGCTAGGGTGTTAGTCACATAGATACCTGTGATGCACAGTATCTGGCTTTCAACCTATTAGTTATGCCCATACCCCACTGGACAGACACCCCAATGGGCCTGGCTTCTTCCTGCATAAAATTTTGCAATAAACAATGAAAAATAATATATAATCCTTATAATGTAAGGTATTGGTCGATATTTTTGCCAAAATATGCAAGCTCGTAACCAACCATCAAGGCCCCCCACGCTTATGAGTCCCTACACTACATTCAAAAATCATATAATGGAGCGGCTGGTATTTGATATGCACACAAATGAGATTTGTTAGGGTGCTAGTCACACAGATAAGTGATTTTAATCTTTGTGGCTCTGTTAACCCCTTAATGACCAATGATGGCTGTACCCGTCATGGCTTTGAACTGTCACTGCATGTAAACACTTTATTTGGTCAAAGAAATGCATAAAATATCATCCAAAATTTACTACCAACATGAAGTCCAATATGTCATGAAAAATCAGTCTTGGAATCACTGGGATATGTTGAAGCATCCCAGAGTTATCACCTCAGAAAGTGACACTGGTCAGAATGGCAAAAATGAGGCTCGGTCCTTAAGGTGTTAAAACTATGTATGTAGTGACCCAGCATAGACCCTACTAAAATGTTCCCTGATCTGCCATGTGCTGTTCTATAATGTTGGGCATTATTTATGACTCCTACACTTTAGCACTGAGAGCTGTAGCATTTCTAATCGTAAACTACCTTCTGCTGGCCTTTCTCAAAACTACCATCTAACTTTTTTGGTGGTTGATTTTCTGGTGGTTGAAATTGGTGAGCGCATACTGCTGCAGATGCAGGAGTGAAGGTGCAGGCATTACGAGGTGAGCTCTGTTTTTTTAGGAGAGGTGTATAAACACTGGAATCAGTGGGTCTGCTCCGGATTGCTCTTGTCCTTTAGTGATTGCGTCTGGTAAAAAGTAGGAAGGCTACACTTTATGCAGAAACCTTATTTGGAAAGGCAGAGTCTATTCTACAGTGTGCTTCCCAAATATAGGTAAGCTTGAACATAGGAAAACCTGAAAACTGATCAAAGCAAAGCCAATGATCAATACCTGCTGCTAAGATACTCTCAGAGCTTGGATGAGGGAGAGTTAACTAAGTGTACTCTGTCAACCCCGCAGTTTATGTGGAGTAAAAGTTTATGCTATCTGTTCATGAAATGTATGGTGTTTGTGCTTCTCCTGGGTCTGTAATCACCTCTGCCGCTTCTCTAAGCCACTGGGTCTGGGTGTCTGTGCCTTGCAGGAACAAAATGAAAGTGTAACCAGACTGGGAAGCTTAGCCACTACACATAGCTGGGCTAGGGTCTCAGACCCTGAGACCCACCTACTTACCTTCTCCTACTACCAAATCCCCTTTTACATTTGTCTCTCAACCTGTGGATTACCGGTGCCATCAGAGGCACCATGACAGGATTAAGCTCCAAGTTCTCAGGCCCTGTATTCTTTCTGGAGGTTGCGGCACAGAGATTGTATTGGTGTTTGTAGAAGTGGAAATAAGTTTTGGAATGGAGCTGTTTTAGTTGATGAGAGCTAGTTAGTGCATAGTTAGGCTGCCTTCACACTTGCAGATGCATCTGCAGCGTTTTGCAGATGCATCTGCAAGTATCAGCATGCAGACCGCGGTCCCTATGTTTATAATAGGGCGCACCGCGGTCTGAATGCTCTCATTGATTCCTATATGTGAGCCGTAAGCAGGCGTATGCCTGCTGACAGATCACACACTCCCGCCCCGCACCTTGGACGCAACATCTCGCGTCCATAGTGCGGGCGGGAGAGTGTGATCTGTAAGCAGGCATACGCCTGCTTACGGCTCACATATAGGAATCAATGAGAGCATTCACACCACGGCCGTGGTCTGCATGCTGATACTTGCAGATGCATCTGCAAAACGCTGCAGATGCATCTGCAAGTGTGAAGCCAGCCTTAGTGCAGCAGAATTCTGGCTTTTAGACCTCCCATAAAGAATGTGTGAGGAACATATCTACCTGAGCCTAGCTTCAAACTAGAAGAATATTGTACACTGTAAATAAGAGGGTCGAGAAATGAGTGAAAAAATGAAAACTGCAGCCTGAAAAATTATTTAACTTAATATTACTAACATATGTGAAAATACTTTCATCAGAGGTGCCCTTAAACAGGATGATTCCTATGAAAACATTTTTTTTTTAATTAATGCTTGACCTAAAAGTACAGATAGCTTGCTGTATTTTTATGTTAAGCTTACCCTTTCTGTATCTCAGGTATTCAAAGTTATTCTTATAGTGCAGTTTGAATGAAGTTATGCATTAAAAGATCAACTGATGGACGTATACATTACTCTGGTTGTATGGGATGATTTACGAGCTAGCTTAATCACAGTGATTTGATAAATTGGGTCATTTTATGAATTTTACAAATTAGAATTGTTTTCCCCACATTGGAAGAGGTTATCCATTCATCCATGGCATTGAATTATATGAAAGATTTTATTATCTAGGATTTGTATATAGCATCTTGAAAGAAAACTTCTAATGTTGTAAGGTCACCTTGAATCCATTGATGCCTTGTGAAATGATCCTTGAATTTTTTATTCTTTATTCTCAACTGTATTAATATTTGATTTTTATTTATGAAATACTTTACTTTTTTATATAAACAAATTACACATTTCCCATTTCCAAAGGCTTAAAGAGGTTGTCTGCGGATTTCTTTTTATTTTAATAAAAGGCCAATTGTAGTCTAAACATTAAAACAATTTACTTACCTACAGGAACCTTGTTATTTATCTTTACAGCTACCATTGTCCCTCAATGGTTTCCTGGCTTCCTACTCTACTGAGCGATATTATAAGAATATCAATGGCATTCACAAGTTTGGGCGCCTTCTGCTTGCGCCTTTTAAGGGAGTCTATTGTGTATTTTGACGTGTGTTTAGGATCATTATCCATTTGAAGAAGTCATCCACTTTTCACCTTCAGCTTTTTTACAGATGGTGTTATGCTTGCATGAAGAATTTATTGAAATTTCATTGAAGCCATTCTTCCCTCTACCCATGGAAATGTTTGCCATGCCATTGGCTGTAATACAATCCCAAAGCATGATTAATCTCCCCCCATGCTTAATGGTTGGCAAGATGTTCTTTTCCTGAAATTCTATGCCCTTTTTTCTACACATATACCTTTGATCATTGTGGCCAAAGAGTTCTATTTTAGCGTCATTGGTCCACAGGGCTTGTTTCCAAAATACTTCAGGCTTGTTTAGATGTTTCATAGTTTTTAAGGTTGAAGGTAGACTTTAAAGGCCCAGTTACACATACAGATAACTGTGCACAGATTGTTCGCAGATCTCTGGTTGCAGTGAAATCATGGACATATTGTCCCATTTTGTGGCCGTGTACAAATGGAACAATGTGTCCATGATTTCACTGCAACCAGAGATCTGCGAACTATCTCAGCACAATTATCTGTGTGTGTAACTGGGTCTTAAGTCCATCTAGTTAAACCCATAGCCAGGGGCGTAATGATTATGTTCACAGGGGTTGTGGCTGTGATGGGACCCAGATGTACAGGGGCCCGCATTGCCCACCGCTCGCTGATCCCAGCTCCTGCTTCACTTGGATGTGCGTCCCTGAGGACCTTCCTCTTACCACAGCGGTGCCAGCATGTGTTCCACTGTGGAACACATATAACAGGCTGGTGCCGTCTTTACAGTAGGAGTAGGTAGCACTTCCTGCATTATGCGTTCCACAGAGGAACGTGTGCCAGGACAGCCTCCTCCTCTCCTGATTCTTAGGTTTTTGCACAGAGACTGGAGCAGCGGGGGAACTGGGAGAGGTAAGTACACTTTTTTTTTTAATAAGTGAGTGCAGAGTGGCCAAAGGATTATGGGGGGAGGAGGGTGCATTATACTATATGGAGAGATATGAGGCTGCACTATATAAGGCTGCACTATATGGAGAGTTTTGAGGCTGCACTATATGGAGAGTTATGAGGCTGTATTATGCTATATGGAGGACTGAGGCTTCATTATACTATATGGAGGACTGAGGCTGCATTATACTGTATGGAGGGATGTCAGGCTGCATTATACTGTATAGAGGGCTATGAGGCTGCATTATGCTATATGGGGGATATGAGGCTGCATTATGCTATATGGAGGACTGAGGCTGCATTATACTGTATAGAGGGCTTACAGGCTTCATGATACTATATGGAGGACTGAGGCTGCATTATTCTGTATGGAGGGATGTCAGGCTGCATTATACTGTATAGAGGGCTATGAGGCTGCATTATACTATATGGAGGGATGTGAGGCTGCATTAAACTATATGAAGGGCTGTGAGGCCGCATTATACTATATGGAGGATACTGGGGGTGCATTATAATAATTGGATGACTATGGGGGCTACCTTATGAATGGGGGACTATGACAGGCATTATAATACATAGAGGACTATGGGGGTACATTGTAATATATGGAGGAATATGGGGATGCATTATAATAATTGGAGGACTATTGTGGTGGGAGGAGGAAGATCTTATATACCATGATGGGGGACATACAGTATATACCATGATAAGGGCCATATTCCAGGAGGAGGACCATATATAGCAGGATGAGGGACATTAATACATGATGAAGGGGGAAAGGGGCCAATTTGTGAGTCTTTAAAGGATACAGAACGTTACACGGGGCCCAAACATATGACCAACGTGTGCGCGGGGGGGCCCAAGTCTAAATTTCGCACTGCGGCCCACCAGACTCTAGTTATGCCACTGCCCATAGCCTAACATGTTGTTTCAGAGGAAGGCAAAAAAAACCATGTGGCGAACAGTAAGCTCCACATTGGGGAAACAAATTCTTCCCAACTCCACATATGGCAATCAGAGTAGTTTCCTGGAATGGGCGCCCTATCAAACAATGTATTATATATAACTGGTAATATTATATTTTTCAAGAAAGTCATCTAGGCCCTTCTTAAATGTTAGTAGTGACTCACTCATTACAACAGCATGTGGCAGAGAGTTCCGTAGTCTCACAGCTTTTACAGTAAAGAATCCACATCTGTGATTATGATTTAACCTTCCTTCCTCCAGACGAAGAGGATACCCCATTGTACGCGTCTCAGGCCTAAGTGTAAAAGATCATTAGAAAAGTCTCTGTACTGTCCCCTCATATATTTGTTCATTGTAGTAAGATCGTCATTAAATCTTGATTTTTTTCCAAACTAAATGACCCCAATTTTAATAGCTTATCTTGGTATTGCAGACATCCCAGTCCTCTAATAACCCTGGTAGCTTATCTCTACACTGGAGACCAGAATTGTACACAATATTCTAAATGTGGTCTCACTTGTGACTTGTATAGAGGTAAAACTATGTTCTTTTCATGACCATCTATTAATCTTTTAATGCACCCCATTATTTTCTTTGCCTTTGCAGCTGCTGCCTGACACTGGCCACTAAATGTGAGTTTGCTGTCCAACCATACACCCAAGTCTTTTTCTTTGACAATTTTACCCAGTGTTCTACAAGTACATAATTATAATGTATTTCCCCTGCCCACGTGCATAACCTTACATTTATCCACATTAAAGTTCAATTGCCATTTCTCAGCCCAACCCTCCAGCTTACATAAATCTTCCTGTAATATAAAAATGTCCTCCTCTGTATTGATTACCCTACAGAGTTTAGCATCATCTGCAAATATTGAAATTCTACTCTTCATACCCCCTACAAGGTTGTTAATAAATATGTTAAAAAGAAGTTGGCCCAATACTGACCCCTGTGGTACCCCACTGCTAACTGTGACCCAGTCCAAGTTGTTCCATTAACCCTTTCATGACCCAGCCTATTTTGAGCCTAAAGACCTTGGCATTTTTGTCAATTCTGACCAGTATCACCTTAAGAGATAATAACTGGAACGCTTCAATAGATCCTAGCGATTCTGAGATTGTTTTTTTCATGACATATTGGTCTTCATGTTAGTGGTAAATTTAGGTTGATAATTTTTGCATTTATTTGTGAAAAAATAAAACATTTGGCAAAAATTTAAAAAATTTCGCAATTTTCAAATTTTTAATTTTTATTCTGCTAAACCAGAGAGAGTTATGTGACACAACATAGTTAATAAATAACATTTCACACATGTCTACTTTACATCAGCACAATTTTGGAAATTTTTTTTTTGTTAGGAAGTTACAAGGGTTCAGAGTTCATCAGCAATTTTTCCAGCAAAATTTACAAAACCATTTTTTTTAGTGACCACATCACATTTGAAGTCCCTTTAAGGGGTCTACATGACAGAAAACACCCAAAAATGACACCATTCCAAAAACTGCACCCCTCAAGCTACTCAAAACTACATTCAAGAAGATTATTAACCCTTCAGGTGCTTCACAGGAACTAAAGCAACGTGGAAAGAAAAATTGCACATTTTAATTTTTCTAACAAAAATGTTCTCTTAGCCTCAATTCTTTAATTTTAACATGGGCAAAAGGATAAAATGGGTCCTGAAATTTGTTGGGCAATTTCTCCTGAGTACACTGATACCTCATATGTGGTCATAAACCACTGTTTGGGCACACGGCAGGGCTCAGAAGGGAAGGAGCACAATTTCACTTTTGGAGCTAAGTTTCCATTCAAAAAGTGAAATTGCGCTCCTTCCCTTCTGAACCCTGCCGTGCGCCCAAACAGGGGTTTATGACCACATATGAGGTATCGGTCAACTCAGGAAACATTGCCCAACAAATTTTATGATGCATTTGATCCTGTTGCCCAAGTCAAAATGAAAAAATTTAGGCTAACAGAAAATGTTTGTGAGAAAAAAGTACTTTTTCATTTTTATGGAACAATTTGTGAAACATCTGAGAGTTCAAGGTGCTCATCACCCATCTACATAAGTTCCCTGGGGGGTCTAGTTTTCAAAATGGGGTCATTTGTGGGGGAGCTCCAATGTTTAGGCACACAGGGGCTCTCCAAACACGACATGGTGTCCCCTAACAATTTGAATGGAAATGGGCTCAAATTGTTAGCGGACACCATGTCGCGTTTGGAGAGCCCCTGTGTGCCTAAACATTGGAGCTCCCCCACAAGTAAAAACGAGTTGCTTGGGGAACCTTATCACTCAATGAGAATCATATATTTTTGTAATATTGTATGAATTTTTACAAAAGTGATATCTACTAGTGCAATATATTTTTCTGTTATATCAATTTAGCAGTTTTTAGTCCAGTATTGATATAGTTAAAATGAAAAGACTGCTGAAAAGCAACTTATCCAGATCTTAATTAATGGTGAATGATGGCACAAGTGATAGGGGGGTGGTATGAATGCTTTTAGTTTCTCTATAAATATGTGATGTTCACATTTACAAGCATGCCTAAGACTAAGGATTTTGTATCCGAAACGTGTCAGGTGTGGAGGAAGGGGGCTGCGTACCCCACTAATGCTTTTAAGGATGTCTGAATAAAGATCTGGAATTTTAACTGCAACAAGTCTGGTGCCGGATTTCCTTCAATATTTATTCAAGTGAATGGGAACCAGCCATTACTCCGAGCACTAACAGCCTCTGGAAGCCGTGGTGAGCGATATCCCCTTTCCCTTCCCTTATACTAAGCTTTAAGTGGAAGATAGAACTCTGAATAAATGTATGGTCATTATGAACAATAATGTGCACCCACTACATGAACTGTTAATGCGACAGAGGAGCACCTTCAGCAATTGTCTAATCTTACTAAGGTGTAAGAAGAAAACATACAGGAAATTGTTTGTGCATACTGCTATGGGACTGTACAACAATAACTTTAGTTTGAAATCATCAAAGTGATCTGAGTATTATTGATATTCTAATCGTAACTGGTACTGACCTGTATGTATAAATGTACGAGTAACCTCCATCGTCAATTGTCTACTGTTATGTTGTAATTCTTGTCTTTGTTCTGCTTCTGTGATATTGTAATTTCCATCGGGATCAATAAAGTGCATCTTATCTTAATTTATTATTTTTTAATGCACAGAATAAAAATGTAAATGGGACAAAAGAAAAACACACTGAAAAAAATTAGAGAACACTTTCAGATACCTGCAAGGTATTGGTGTTAATCTGGCACCTGGTGCTAATTTCCTCAATTATCTGACAAACCCTATTTAACTGGCAGCCTAACTTTCCAGTTTGCACTTAGGCTGGTTTCACACTACGATTTTATTAAATCCGGTCCTGACCGATAAAAATCAGACAGCATCGGATCCGATTTAGCCCCCTTGTTCTCCAATGGGGATCGGATCGGATTGGATGTGCACTAAATGGCATCTGATTTGCATCCGATCCGATTCTGTCCGATTTTTTTCAGGAGCCAAAATTGGAGACTGCTCCGATTTTGGTATCCGATTCAAAAATCGGATCGCATCGGATCCGATGTGATCCGATGCGATCCGATTAAAATAATATGGGAGTCTATGGGGGATCGGATTGGATGGAAAATCAGATCCAATTTTCTGTATTGAGCATGCTCAATACCCTAGACCACTCCCAAAATCTCCCCCAGCCATTTAAATCGGATCCGATAAAAAATCGGATCGGATGGCATCCGATGGCATCCGATTTTGAGCATCCGATGCTGTCCGGTTTTCATCGGACAGCATCGGATTTAACAAAATCGTAGTGTGAAAGTAGCCTTATTTTGCAAAAATGGTGTGCCGTTCCAAAGTGCCTGAAACCCTGCAGCAGCAGGTGCCCAGATGAAGGCCAAAGAGGTCACCCTATCAATAGCTACAGAAGTTGGTCGATCCAAGTCTGTGATTTCTAGAATATTGCATATTTACAACATTACAAACTTCTTCTTCAAGAAGGCTGATTGTAGAATCTCCATGGGTATTCGTTTCAAAACTGCAGCTGGAATAGCTTGCCAGAGCAGCCTGAACATGGTAAGGATCTGTCTCGTCAAACAGTGTCTCGACATTTAAGAGCATTTTGACTGAAAGCCCACTCTGCAGTGACCAAACCTCTTATTAGCAGAAAGAATCAAAAAGGCTAGACTCACCTTTGGTGAGGAGCATGTTGTGTGGACAGAGGAGACGTAGTCCACAGTTCATTTTAGTGATGAAAGTAAGTTTAATTTATTTGGATCTGATGGGAAACATTATGTTTGTTGACAAACTGGGGAAAGTTTGAACCCAAAGTGTGTAAAGAAGCCAGTGAAAGGTGGTGGAGGAAGTGCCATGATTTGGGGAATGTTTTCTGCTGCTGGGGTTGGACCTCTCAGAGTGAATGCAAGTGTGTATCAGAACCTTCTTCAACAACATGTGATTCCTTGCTTGCATTCAGGACTCAATCAATCAGCAATTTTCATGCAGGACAATGCCCCATGTCACTCTGCAAAAAAGGTAAAGCAGTTCCTTGAAACAGAAAACATTGAAACAATAAAATAGTCAGGCCAGAGTACTGATCAAAACCCAATATAAAGCCTCTGGAAAATCCTTGATGACAAAGTTATGGCCAAGAGATCCACAACAGTCACAAAACTGTGGAAGAGACTGGAAAAAGAGTGGACCAAAATCACACCAGAGCAGTGTGAAAAACTAGTGATGGCTGCAGATGTGCTGAAGTCATTCAAAGCAAAGGCATATACAATTTCTACTGATTGATGACTCTTGTAACCCTCACAAAATGTAGTTTTAATCTTTCTTGCTACAGCCATTGCTGTTCTCTAATTATGATCATCACGTTCTGTGCAAAATAAAGGTTTTAAGTTTAGTTTGGTTATTTTGGAAAACCCTATTCTAGTTGCATGGTATACCCCTTACAAAAAACCTTCAAATGTTAATCAATGTATATTACATTCTGTCTGAAAAGATCAAGTGATCATACATTGTTCTCTAATTTTGATCACCAGTGTATACATACACAATATGAGAACAAATAGAGGACCAAACATGGACACCATAATGTAAAGGGGCAAACTACTCTAGTAACAATGATGTCTTTAGGGGGCAAAGACTTCACAGGGGCACCAGACACTGCCCCTACATACTTCCCCTCTTAAACCATGAGTGTCAAAGGCCCTAGTGTACACCTGGAAGACATAATGCATACAATCGCACATAAAACACTGTGAAAAGTTCTTGTCTTTCTTTGTTTGGGTCATTCTGAGTATCGACCCTGGTCTCACTGAGTTGAGACTCAGAAACTGTAGAATCCAAGTCCCTTTTTTCATAAAACAGGCCAATTGACGAACAGGATCACAGAGTCCACATAGGGTCCCATAGGCGTTGGAATCCATTCTGTGATTGGGCAGTATCACAACACAGGGAGCATCAGCATATGAGTAAGTCCTTCCCCACAGGCAAAGTTATTGAATGTTGCAAATAAATGACCTTGCTGGCAGATCGGGTCTTCCGATGTTTCCCCTTTTCACACAAAAATTCATAACACCCTGCAAGTCCCACAAGGATAAGCAAAGACCATTAAAATGGGGCTCAGGTCATCAAGATAATGGGGCACAATCCATTAAGAGCACAGTCCATTTAGGGCTTTGAGGTGTATCTCGAAGGCTGCAGTCCTGCTAATTGAGCAGTGGGAAGCGCAACAGGCTCCAAACTGGGGAAAGGGAAAAATAAAATTAGGCCTATCTGGCCACAAGGCAAAACAAACAGGCCTCACTCTTGTCATAAATTATACCAAACAGTCCTCATACGGCCAACAGGGCAACTACAGGGCGAACAGCGTGGCTATCAGCCTACAACTTTACATCCTATATGATGCAGGGTCCCAGCAGGGGCGTTTCTTCCAATGGGTCTGTGACCTAACAACAGGCCTTTTTTAGGGCAGTGCTCTTTAATTGGCTTCATTTCGGGAAGCCTCCCACTGTCGCCACAGCTTTTTCACCATTGACTGGGATGGACATGCCGGTTCCATAGTGTAGGCTGCTCCTGACCAGTCTCTGAGGGACCTACTCCTCCAGGGGCATTCTCCAACACCTGCCCCATAGCACTCCCCATCAGCATCACCACTCAAGAAGAGGATGTAGGGGTTAAGGGATGCCCCTCACTTTGGCACACACTGGAGGAACTTGGGCAACCTCATAGGCCCTTCAGGCTTTCTAGCCCCTATTAGTTTCACTCCAGCTGGCTGGCTCCCATGGTCAGGCCTGGACAATAGCCAATGCAATGCTCCATCCTCTCTATAGGACCTCCGGCTCCCAGACTTTGAAATCCTCTGAGGTGGTGACCCAACTTACTCTCACTGTGTACCACCACTTGCAACCCTTTAATTTCATTAAGTTTACCTCAGGTACGGAGTCGGGAAGGCAGAGTGTCCCACTCCAGGGTTTATCTATTCAAATAGCATCAGTCACCAGTGCCCTCTTTGGGTTTTAATCTGTTTTCCCTCCTTTGAAAATGTCCACCACCTGGCCCCGGGTATATTGCTAATCAAAGCTGGCCCGCTTAGACATCTCCAACCACTCTCGGGCGAGGGTCACTAAGAGCCTACTCTCTTTTAGAAATGACAAGGCCCGAGTGGTTCAGGTTTATAAGGATCCTTGCTGGGAGGGGGTAGGGTGCCTCACATGGCATTCTCCCACTTGAAGGCCTCTGGTGGGGCTGCTATGGAAGACAGGGAAGCAGGGGCTTCTGGCACTGCTATCTCCTCCTTTTAAAACTCCAGATAAACTGACTTCTGGATGTCCCAGGCCCAGCTGGCATAGAGAATGACTAATGTCCTAAGCTCCGTTCCGTTGGTACCTCTTCAGGCATCCGGGACCTCACTGCAGATCAGTTCCAAAGTGGGGTGCATGGTAGAGCTCCAACTCACAAATATGACCATCTCCTGCTCCTCTCTGGGGTGCTCTGGTGGTGGTGAAGCACCCTCGGTCCCTGGCGTGGTGAAGAAAATAATCTCCTCCAGAGCAGGTATCTTTTGGGATTGATTCATGTCCAGACTGCAGGCACACTGTAGCACGGTGTTGCTCCTCTGTGCAGCAATCCCAAGATGGTGCCGGCCTCTGTCGTGATGCATCTTTCCTTTGCCTAGGGTTTCACTTCTTCCAGTGCCAGGACCCAATCGCTTAGAGAACATTATTGTTTGCCCAATCTTGTTGCCTTAAGCGCCCCATGAATCCCTTCATAGGATGGACTGCAGAAGGCTCTTGATTTAAATGTCCCTATGCCACAGACAGGAAGACCTGGGCTTGTGGTAGAGGATATTGAAGCCTGGTATATTTGGATGAGAAATAAGAAAATGAAAATAGTTTTCTTAGCTCATCAATTCATCTGGAATGTTGAATAAGTCTTGTGGGCAATGCACAGACAGGTCTCAGGGCCAGTTACCAGGTGAACGATAAAATAACAAGCAAGAAAACAAGCTGTTTTCCAAAAAAAAGGCCAGCACTTGCAAAAAATAAAGTTACATAGTCCTCTTCATGTAAAAATAGTAAAACTTTATTAGTGCATATTAAAAGAGGTTAAATTCGCAGTCCTACTTGTTTTGAGCAAAAAATGCTCTTACTCATAGCATAAACACGTATAACGTGAACAACTCATACACAAACGTGACTACAAGTCACTGGAACAACTGACTACATTCATGATTAATGATATAACACAAATGTGCATGTGCAAAGAATTCTCTAATCTACATGTATGGAAGGAAAGGAAAAAAAGGATTGCACAATTTCAAGAAGCAATATCCATATTATAGTGTTGTATGAGTGTGAACAGACCTATATGACTATGTATGTTAAGCATTTAATGGACCATTGCTATTTGTATCTGAATTGCTATCAGATAAGTGCAGATGAAGTGGCCTTGCACACTGCATATACTCTGCAATAATAAAGGTTTTCTCTGTAAAAAAAATTAAAAGCTCTAGTAAAGGGATATTTAAAAGAGATTTTAAGGTTCCTGGACTTCACAGCTACTGGCACATCTGACACTCTTCTAAGGTTCACAGCCTGCAGTTGTTCCAACAACTGGAAAATCAAGGAAGCTTAAAAAGTCTGTTTTAATCCTCCATTAAATTCACCAAGTTGAAATCTACTGGTAGACTCGATGGAAGTGAAGTAAGGTAATTTATAGGTTACTAGCGTTCTCAGCCACTTCTCAGCCCCTCAGCCACCGTCTTCCAGTGACCGTTCTGGCCAAAAACCTTCAAAGAAAGTTTTTGGGCCATTATAAGCTTTCAAACAATTACCGAACAAAGGCAAGTTCACCAACTTTTTTTAGCAAAGTGTTCGGGTTTTCGATGCTGAATTCGAATTGACTAGGTTCATGTCGAATTTGAAATTGGCAAACCACAAGAGGTCAAAATATAGTGCAAAAAGAGTAAATTTATTTAACATGTATGCAGACAAACAAATTTAAAACCAATTAAAAACACAATGTGCAATAATAAGGGGCCTGGTACACATATAGTAGTAGACATGAATATGTCGATATAAAGGACTCTTGACAATATAGAGGGAAGGTTCACGTAGAAACGTGTGGCCACACCACAATATCTGGGTATTATAATAGATATATGTAAATTATATTTGGCATCAATAGGGTCACTATTGGCCAGTCACTGTTTCTATGCAGATAAATTGAGTATACATGCATGTATATAAAAGTGCATACAATGGTAGGGCTGGATATACCACAAATTCTTCAGGAATCGTACATGAAAATCAATAGAAATACAGTGATATCAATCCACATTGGATTAAACCCTTATGTTACTGTTCACAGCAATAACAGTATGCATATTGATGAAACCCTTTGTATACCAGGTGCACAAAAGTGCAAGGTGTATAGATCTTGCATAGAAACAGCAAATTTAGTTATCTATCTATAGTGGGTTCCAAAATGGATTTTGTGGACCACGCTAATATGAGGTATTCACCGATCAACAAAATCAATATGAAGCTCTCCCTCTGGTTCAGATGACCATGTGAAACTGACCACCATATAACAATCAAAAAGCGGGTATCTCAGCACACAGAACCAGTTTTGACACGAGTGTATGATGCACACTACACAACACAATACCGTAGGCCACCCAAATGGCACTATAATACAGCCCTGTTTTGACCCAAATGAAAGCACTACTGATACAAGGTGATCAATCCTGCATTATGGTATCAATAATGGTCAATTGGCCGGAGTGGTAGTCAAGTACATAGTCACTGGTCAGTCAGTGTCCCCAGTAGTGGATGTGGCAGAGCCCCCACAGAGCACCCAACGCGTGTCGATGGCGTGCAGCTTCGTCAGGGGTGACTGCATATGCTGAAATTTAGCTTTTAAATGAATGTAGCAGCGCTCGTTGCCGCTTGCCAGCTGAGGGTCGGCGTCACTGGAAATGCGTCATGGTCACATGACCGCGTTCCTAGGTTACCGGCCCGAAACCAGAAGTGCATCATGACACATTCCCAGAGCTCAGAAAGAGCATTTGATGCCATAATGATGGTGGAGTAACTGAGAGTGTACTAAATATATACATTATTAACAAAAAGACAACAAAACAACAACAAGAGCAGTCTCATAAGATTAATAGCTCGAACTAGGGGAGGTGGTAAAGGAAGGCAATTAGCGTAGTGTGACATATGAGAAGGACCCACTAGGATATCCGGAGTTGCTATATATAAACAGGGAAGCGCCAGTCAGATCAATTATGCTTGAGCAAGTACCAAATGGTATCATTATTTAGTGGCACCCAGTTCAGATAATAACAATAGTCATTGATGATCAAAGTGAACGGATGCGGAGAAAAAGTCTCATGGGGGGATGAGGAAGATCACCCTATATAGAGTAGAAATGCCATAAGGATGACAGCCCAATAGACATAGTAGATTACTTTAGGGAAGTGCATTAAGAATTATGCACGATTCCCAGTTCTAGATTGTCTATAATTATGCACGATTCCCAGTTCTAGATTGTCTATAAAGAGCGGCGCAAATTTGTCCCTTGGACAGCTTGTTGTGTACTGCAAATATGTACAACAGCAGCCAGAGTATCTACATGACTTATCACATATCAAAGCCCAAAAGAGAAAGCATATCCTATTATATATCAACAACAATGGTATGCTGTTGGTAAGCAATCCCTAGGCACCATGTTGGATATTTTGTAACACGTGTCTGAATATCTAAGGTGTGCTAGTAATCAATGCACATATTTAAGTTAATAAAGATGGTTGGTGAACCAGATGGTACAGATGTAGTACAAAACTGCCAAGCAGCAGGGGGACCGATGAAGTCAAAGATAAGGTGAGAATTTGAAATACGGTTATCAAGTGAAAAAGCCAACATCTATTTGTATCAGAACATGAGTCCTGAACCTAAAATTACAATAGAGACATGGATGGTGGGTACAAAAATATTTTCCTCAGCCCTCATCCCTTATGAGACTCTCTGAACCAAGGAGATGTTGTTGTACATGATACATCTTGGATTTGAACAAGTCCACAATGATGCTCAATTGAACACCCTGTTAAGTTCGCATATATGTAAAATTATTCCCCTATATTGCGGGGTCTAAGAGGAGAAAATATATATATACAGTCTAGACCAGTTCTGATCACGGGTTTATTCCATATGGGCGGTAAAACTCTTCCTCCTTGGATAATCTGAATAAAGGATGTTTATCCCAAGAATCCAGTGAAAAGGAATTCTTCATTTACTCCTGTAAGAGACATGGAGTTGAGAAGGTAAATCCACTTGCTTTCCAATCTGAGTAGTAATTTTTTGGCATCCCCTCCCCGGATGTTCAATCTGATACGATCCAGCCCCCCTATTTGTAACCCCCATGGGTTCCCGTGATGGGTAGTGAGGAAGTGTGAGGCAACCGAGGTTAGTTTCATACCTTTCTCTTGGTGGGTGCATGCAAGGTTGATAGTTGAAATATGATGTTGGGCCCTTTTTCTCAGCTCCTGTGTAGTTTCTCCAACATAGATCCTGTGACATGGACAGATCAGAACATAGATAATATTAGAACACTTGCAGTTGACATAGGCCTTGTTCACACTCACCTGCGTTTTTGGCACTCTCTGCGTTTTTCTGCAGTTTTTCAAAAACGCAGGTGCGTTAACGCAGGGTACATTTAAGTGTACATGCGTTTTTCAGCTCCACTTGCGTTTTTTTCCCCCAGTCCAAAAAACGCTGCATGCAGCGTTTTTTGGGTGCTGGAAAAAAACGCAGGGGTTGTCTCCAAAAACGCATGCGTTTTTTTAACATGGGGTCCTATGGGAAACGCATGCGTTAACGCAGGGTGCATATAGGCACTTGCGTTAACGCATGCGTCTCCCATAGGGCCCCATGTTAAAAAAACGCATGCGTTTCTATAACATGGGGCCCTATGGGAAACGCATGCGTTTTTAAATGGCACATTTAGGCACCCTGCGTTAACGCTAGCGTTTTTGCCTGCGTTTTTGGCCAAAAAACGACAAATTCCAAAAAAGTGTCAAATCCTTTCAGACACACAAGGGACACTTTTTGCCACTTTTAGAAAAACGCAGGTGGTTTTTTTCCTGCTAAAAAAAAACGCAAATTGAGTGTGAACAAGGCCATAGTGTCTCAATCTGTATTCCTTTGAGTCGTGTGGATTGAGGAAGAAATTTCTGGTCGGAGTCATATACTGACAGATATTGCACGACCCGCAAGGAAAAGACCAATAGTTTGACTCCCCTCGAGGTGGAAATTGTGGGTCTTGTGAAATGACTGCTGGTCAATTTCAAACAATTACTGAACAAAGGCAAGTTCACCAACTGTTTGAGCAAAGTGTTCGGGTTTTCGATGCTGAATTCGAATTGACCAGGTTCATGTCGAATGTGAAATTGGCAAACCTTTTTGGAAAAGTTTGCTCAACACTAGTTACGGTATTACTTTATAAACAAAAATTTCTTAAAACTTGCTAATAATATATTATTTTGCACTTAATACATTTTTTTGTGGAAAATATTTTTATTAGAAAAAGTACAAAATAAAAATAAAAATAACATCAGCCACAGATATAATGACAATAGGCATTACATAGTCAAAGCCTATATTATCTACATAAGTATAGATTGCAAGTAGGTAGGGTTATAGACAAGACATATAGCATAGGCAAGAAGTAGGAAAAGAGAGAAAGAAAAGGGTATAGAGGAAAAGGGAGAAGGTACAAGGTATGTGGGGAGGGAGCAGAGGGGAAAGGAAAAAACAAGAGGGGAGGGGGGAAATTGCCACCTGCTGTAGTTGCTGGAGTAAACTATGGGTCACATTACCACAAATGGAATCCTGAAGTCTCTTTGAAGAAATGCCATAAGAGCCAAGTGCTCGTGTGTCTGTCCCACTTATCATTGTCCTGCGCCATAAGCGATTCCATGGATTCTAAACTGTCCAACTCCAATACCCTTTCTCTGACCTAGGGCACCACCGTAGATCTCCAATGTCTAGGGATAACAGATTTGGGATCCAAAAGGCAGAACCTAAAGAGTCCCTGTTTGACCACCGATATGGAGCCAGGGATCAGAGAAAGTAAGGCAATCTGAGGGGGGCGGAGGATGATGAATACCAGAGATGGGGTGGAATATATCAAAGATCGCAGACGAAAATGGGCGAATGAGCTGGCAGGACTACCAAATGTGAAGTAATGTACTGTCTTCTTTACCACACCTCCAGCATAGTTCGACACATCTGGATAAATTCTGTGGAGGAGGGAAGAGCATCTGTACCATCTAGATAACATTTTGAAATTCCTCTCCTGAGACCTACAAGAGATGGACATCTTGTGGGTAAGAGTGAAAATTTTAAGATGGTCAAGTTCAGAGAAGGTGGTCTGCAGGTCCTTCTCCCAAGCATCAATAAATCGAGCCAAATCTCTGATCAGCACCTCCGAAACCAAACTATAAAATAGGGAAACTGTATGAGAAGGAGCCTCAGTCGAGTCCAACAGAGTCTCAAGTGCAGTGGGACGGCAAAAAGAGACCCAGATAGAAAGGCCTTCAATTGAGAAAATTCCATCCATGACAGTAGCACCCCAGTAGTGGCCGCTTGCAGTGCATTCAATGTGGAGAACCTAGAGAACCTTTCTGCTGCCCGTCCAAGATCAATCCGAGCGTCCGACTTCCAGCAGAGGAAGGACTTTCTTTTCACAGCTGGGGGGGAAGTCCACATTATCAAAAAGAGGACTCAGCCAACAAAACCTGTTAGGCATATTCAGTTTGTCCCAGTATTTGTCCCAAGACCTTAGAAAGAACTGAGTGAGTCGAGGAAATTCCAAGATTGAAGATCTTTGAGAGAACAGGAGCCATGGTAGCCAGAAGGGGGAACAAGGGGAAAGGAGCCTCTCAAGAAGCACACATTATTTATGGGATTCATTGTATGTCCAGTCCACTATTTTTGATAGGAGGACGGAGAGATAATACCTTTTAAAAGCTCCACCCCTAGACTTTGGGCTGGCAAGAACTGAAAATCTAAACAATGGTCTACTTGTCCCCACAGACAAAACTATTGAGGGCTGCTTGTAGTAGATTAAAGAAGTAATCAAGGATAGTTATTGGGACAGTTTGGAAAAGATAAAGAAAGCGAGGGACAATATACATTTTAATGGCACTAATACGGCCAAACCAGGAAAGTTGGGCTTTGTTATAATTCTTTAAGTAATTTAACGTTTTATGGAGGAGTGGGATACAATTAAGGGAGAAGAGGCCTTATGGTTCTCTGGGGATCATAACTCTGAGGTATTTTAAGGCCCTATCTTCCCACTTAAACGGGAAGAGCCTACCAAACAGGTCATCAGGCAGGGTGACATTAAGGGTCACTGTCTTGAAATAATTTACCTTAAAATTAGATACCTCCCCAAAGTTCTGGAACTTCCGCATCAGCACTGGGAAGGCAACTAAAGGATTAGCTACATAAATCAAAAGATCGTCCGCATAAATACAGAGTTTAAAGTGATTAAGTTCGATGCGTAATCTCGTAATGTCAGGTAAGTTCCGCAGTGCATTTGCGAGATATTTCATAGCTATAACATATAACAATGGGGACAGGGGGCAACCCTTCCTCGTACCATTGGATGTTGGAAATGTCTCTTCTACTACATTAAATGCTCATTTTATGCTCCACCATTGGATCTCTTTTAGGTTTAAGGAAGGACTTTGTATAGGTCAATCCACAGCTTTGCTTTTTTTCACCTCATTGCTTGAGATGTTCCTATGTCATGCTTCCTTTGTGATTTGGATCATACTCCAGCTCACAAAACTGATGGCTGAACATTCTTCTTAATTACCGTGTGAAATCGTCGTTCTTTCAGTAATCAATCCCATTTTGCCCAATCTCTTTCATATTGTGGAATTGTGAGCCCTGACCTTAGCTGACATGTTTTCTTATTTCCTGGATGACTTGTCAGTGTGCTGTTTCAGTAAGTTTGGCTGAACATCCATTCCAGAGAAGATTCACAAATGTTTTCTCAATTTTGAAATAATGACAAAAATGGCTTTGTAACCCTTTTCGGAGTCATATGCTGTATGTCAACAACCTTTTCCCCTATAGCTTCTAAAATTGAACCAAGCAGTTTATGTGCAAAAGTCTACCAATTTTTATGAACTATAACAAACAGTAGCAAAATTAATGGACTAAAATACAATAAAAGCAGCATTATAGGCTAAAGTACACTTTCTTCTTGAGTACTGTAATTTAATGCTGGTTGTAATTTGACAAGGTAAATAATGTTTATACTGCGTTAGCCACCACCAGACAATTACATTCAAGTTTTTACATTAGATGATATTGGTATCTTACAACCATGTAAAAGAGACAGTCCTGATGTTTTGTGATATTTATTGTCTGCAAAAAAAAATCCTGAATCCCCAATCTCTTTCTTTAAAAAGTGTTAAAGGTTTTGCTTAAATATGTAATCTCTTTTAAAGTGAATACATCCCTCACATTTTTGCAAATATTTGAAATGTTTTCATGGGACAACATTGAAGACACTTTCATACAATTTAGAGTAGTCAGGGTATAGCTTGTATCATGTTGACACTGTGGCCAAGCTTATAAAGGAAGGCGATTATGCTTTGTTTCAGTGCATCACAAAATATGTTGGTAATCATGTTTCACTCAATGAACTTTAGCTCCCCACAGCCGGCAGCACTCATGCAACCCAAACCGTGACACTCCCACCACTGTGCTTAACTGTAGGCAACACACTTGTCTTTGTAGTGTAGTCAAGTGTAGTAGTAGTAGTAGTGTAGTAGTAGTGTAGTAGCATTAGTAGTAGCAGCAGTAGTAGTAGTAGTGTAGTAGTGTAGTCAAGTGTATGTGGCAGCAACCTGGTTGCTGCCACATATACTTGACACCACCTGAAGTAAATAAGTTTATCTTGGTCTCATCAGACCAGAGGATATGATCCTGTGTCTGCTTGTCTTCAGCAAATTATTTGTGGGATTTCTTGTGCATCAAGAGGCTTCCTTCATGGACAAAAACCGTGCAGACCAATTTAATGTACTGTGTGGCATATGGTCTGAACATTCACAGGCTGACCCCCACTACCTCAGCAGCAATGCTGGCAGCACTCATACATCTATTTTGAAAAGGCAAAATTTTCATCACGGCACCTGGATCTCAGCCATAAAGTTAGCACTTCGATTGCTCACTTATGGCTGTTTACCAGGTGCCGTGATGCAATTCATTGGGGTTACACGAGTTCACAGCTGACGCGGCTCAGCTGTAAACTGGGATGATCTTTCTCATGGCACCAGGTTGTCAGTGTGAGCCTACTACTCGCTGTGAACAAACATGTGTCTGTTCACAGCGATGTAGCATAGCTGAACATGTTCGCTGAGGGACAGACCTGTGGATTATCGCCAAAGGGTTTGTTCTGAGTTGTTAAAATTTTTAACCAGAGATGTCTTTTGTGTTTTTTTGCATATAAAATATTTTTTCTCTGTGTTTTTTTTTTTTTTTTAATGTATACTAGTGATTCATAGTGGGCGGGTCTAACATTGCCTGGAGATGTGATCATATATTTCCAGGATGAGTGGATTATATATTATCAGGATCGGTGGATCATATAGATACCAGGATGGGGGGGATCATGTATACCAGAATGGGGGCCCATGTACAGTTGTGCTCAAAAGTTTACACACACCAACAGATTTCTTGCTTTCTTCACTGAAAACTAGCGGTGTGCCTGTTTCAAGATGCACAATAAAGAGGCACTTGAAAAAAATGGGCTGCATGGGCGAATCACCAGAAGAAAGCCATTACTGTGCAAATACCACAAAGTATGTCAAGTACAATACGCCAAATAGCACAGAGTCAAGCCTCCATACTACTGGAACAAGGTAATTTCCAGTGAAGAGACCAAAATTGAACTGTTTGGTTACAACAAAAATGTTGCATTTGGAAAGGTGTCAACAAGGCCTATGATGAAAGGAACACCATTCCTACTGTCAAGCATTGAGGTGGATTACTGATGATGTGGGGATTTGTGAGCTTCAAAGGCACAGGAAACTTGGTCAAAGTTGAAGGAAAGATGAATGCAGCACGCTATCAGCAAATACTGGAGGCCAGAATTGGATATTAGTACAGAATTTGGGGAAATTACTCCATAGATGTCAAAAGCGGATCCCCCCATATAACTGTGTGTCATGATCTCATTTTTTGGTTACATTTTTTCCCCTATTTTCATCCTCTTAAATCTGGGTGTGTCTTACGGTCCAGTGCATCTTATAGTCCCCGAAATGCGGTAGTGTGACCGCACCGTGGAGACAGGGAAGTATAATTGTCCTGCTTTTAATCCCCATATTGATTCCTCCTGCAACTTCTTGGCCCTTACTACTACCATTTTATAGCACTAAAAAGCAGGTCCACATTGATTTATGTGGGGTTTGAGGTTCGGATCAAGTCTGGTCCCAAACCCAGACTTTTATTGAAGTCCGGCCAGATCAGCCGAGCCCAAACATCTGCAGATTCTCCCATCTTTAATGCAAGAGGTGTCTAGAACTGAAGGAAGAGTTGGAAATAAGGTGGTTAATATATAGCCTGGTTATGAATCTGCTTTATTCCCCCCCAATCTGTGGCCGATAGTGTGTTAGTGGTATGTTTTGAAGCCATATTCATATAAGAATTGCCCCTGGAAAAATCATACCCATTCTTAAGTGACCCACTTATTTTATGCATTTTTGAAACTTACTTTTTTTGTGATATAATCTTTAATAAAATTGTAAATTGATGTGTAAAGTTATGCAACAGTAAAATGAACCATTTAGTGTATGTAATAAATGCAAATTTGCTGTCTTTAAATGTTAGTGTGTAATCCTCTCCACGGCACGTGTAGCTCTTAACTGTTAATCCTGCTTATGCTCACTGTCAAATAAATACAGAAACACACAGATCCTTCTTCTGAAATGTAGATTTTTTTTTTCATCCAGAGCAATGATCTCTCATTGCCTATAAGAAATCAGAGATTGAAATGAGCTGCACATATTTTCCAGAGACCATTTTTCTTCTTTATTATTCTGAGAACTTCTTAGCTGCGTGTTGTAACCCATGTAGCGATGTTAAAGTTGCTGAAAGGTAATTTTGGCAGATATAAAAGAATTACTGTGAGTTTTTATGTGAACAAGAAATAAAATGGTCCTGTAGGCAGCTACCGATGCTCGCAAATATCATTCATCAGAGTCCTCTAGAATTGTCTTTGATGAGTAAAACTGTTATTGGTGTTTTGTATTTGGTTGATATCACAAGATGAGCCAGTTATACGCTTAATATATCACAAATATGTCATCCAGTTTTTCTAACCTTATGTTAGGTTTACACCACAATTGAGCCTTCGAGAAGATGTACAGAAGTCTATATATCCAGTATAGGACAAAGTATGCAAACTTAAACACTGCCATAAACACGTATCATAATAAGTATTTTATATTTTGTCCATGTTTTTCAATAAAGGTATCCAGACAAATTATTATTATTATTTATTAATATAGCGCCATTAGTTTCCATGGTGCTTTACATATGGAAAGGGCAGACGAGGACGAGTACAATATATGTGGACGAGGACAAGTACAGTTTATGTGGGCAGTCAAGTCATACAGGTACAGGAGGGGAGAAGACCCTGTCCATGAGGGCTCACAGTCTAAGAGGGATGGGTGGGGATACAGCAGGAGGGGGCAGTGCCAATTATAAGACAGTGCGGTGGACCGGGTCTCATTGCAGGTTGTAGGCTTGGCGGAAGAGGTGGGTTTGTTTGTAAAATGATTGTTAGATATATGACAAACATACAGTATCTGCTCCATTCAAAGTCTAGGGAACATGTATAGTATGTCTGTACACCATTTTATTTTTATACTGTATATAAAAATATGGTGTAACTGAAGCTAAAGAGTACAAATAATGCTTTCTTAGGGTATGTTCACACTGCTTCTTTTTCCAGCCAACAAAAACATTTTTTTAGTTTTGAAAACCTGAAGTGTATTTCTTTTATCCTTCTTTAGCCATTTCCTGAGCCCTTTTTAATCTTTTTTTTTATAATTCAACCTTTTTTTTTTTTTTTCATTTCTTTGGGTGTCATTTTATGGTTGCCTTTTGAATGATTTTTTTATTCTATTAAATAATTAAGAAGATGCTAATGTATTTTCAAGCAAAAACTCTAAAAAAAATGCTCAAAAAGACACTCGGGCATCATCAAGCTTTTTATAACCTTCCTCTTGTCTTATTGTAACATATTGTCTTTCTTCCTTTGGTAGAAAATGCTAAAAGAATGTGCATCTTATTTCTTTGGTAAACATAAAATGATTAAAAGACGCTCAAAAGTCTGCAATTATGACCAGCCACTCATCTACCGTGTTACTACGAAAATAAGACATTCCCCAAAAATAAGATGTAATGGGGGTTTTGGCCAGACTGCCGAATATAAAGCACCCCCCAAAATAAGACGTGGCAAAAAAAAAAAAAATGTGATACTCACCTCACGGAGCTGTATACCAGTGATGGAGGGCTGTATACCAGTGATGGGGGACTGTATACCAGTGATGGAGGCTGTATACCAGTGATGGGGGACTGTATACCAGTGATGGGGATGTATACCATTGATGGGCACTATATACCAGTGATGGGGGCTATATACCAGTGATGGGGTCTGTATACCAGTGATGGGCACAATATACCAGTGATGGGGGGCTGTATACCAGTGATGGGGCTGTATACCAGTGATAGGGGCTGTATACCAGTGATGGGGACTGTATACCAGTGATGGGGAGATGGGGGCTGTATACCAGTAATGGGGGCTGTATACTAGTGATGGGGGCTATATAACAGTGATAGGGGTGCTATATACCATTGATGGAGAGCTGTATACCAGTGATGGGGGCTGTATACCAATAAAGGGGGGCTTTATACCAGTGATGGGGTGATATATACTAGTCATTGGGGCTATATACCAGTGATGGGTGCCGTATACCAGTGATGGAGGCTGTATTCCAGTGATGGGGGTTATATGTCAGTGATGGGGGCTATATATTAGTGATGGGGGCTATATACCAGTGATGGGCTTTATACCAGTGATGAGGGGCTATATACCAGTGATGGGGCTATATACTAGTGATGAGGGGCTATATACCATGATGGGGGCTGTATACCAGTGATGGCGTCTATATACCAGTGATGGGGTCTATATACCAGTGATGGAGGTGCTACATACCAGTGATGGAGGTGCTATATACAAGTGATGGGGGCTATAAACCAGTGATGGAGCTATATAACAGTGATGGGGGCTATATATCAGTGATGGGGGCTATATACCAGTGATGAAGACACTATGTATCATTGATGGGGGGCTATATACCAGTGATGGAGGCACTATAAACCAGTAATGGCGCCTATATACCAATGACGGAGACACTATATACCAGTGATGGGGGCTATATACCAGTGATGGGGGAACTATATACCAGTGATGGGGGCTATATACCAGTGATGGGGGCACTATATACCAGTAATGAGGGCTATATACTAGTGATGGGGAACATTTACCAGGATGAGGGAGGCTGTATACAGTTATGAGAGGCTATATACCAGGATGAGTGGCTATATATAGTGATGAGGGGCTATATACCAGGATTGGGGTCTGCTGCATTTCTCAACCTAGGCTTATACTCAGGTCAATAAATTTCCCTAATTTTGGGTGGTAAAATTAGGGGCCTCGGCTTATACTCGGGTCGGCTTATACTCGAGTATGTACATTGATTCATTATATATTTTAGGAGTTTGGTTTATTTTATACTGACTCCGACTTTGACTCTGACTTCACTAAAATTGGCTACGACTCTGACTCCACAACTTCGACTCCACAGCCTTGGTGTGAACATACAATACTTTGCTGTCCTGGTTCCTGAGGTCCAAGATGGGCATTCAACCTCGGTTAGTTCTATTTCTGTTTTTTCCCTGAGACCCCACCTTTAACCCTATATCACTTTCTCCCTTTTCTCCCTACCTTATGACCACTACCCCTGGTTCACCTTTGGTCGCCCCCTCCCTCCCCACTCCCCCCCATTTTCTCCCATGGTCACTCCTCCCTCCCAGCATCATGTCAGCCGCCCCTTACCCTTGCATGGAGGGTCCAGCTGATAATATGGAATCCTTCACCCCTATTTTGAATGTGTGTTATCCATCATATTTACAAACTGATCATAGGTCCACTACAATGAATGTGCCCTTTCACATATCTTATTGTCTTAAAAAAAAGAAAGGATACGTGTCCTACTTTGATCCATGTTGTGGCTCAAACTCTCCAACGCAAGACAATGGATCCATGAATACAAAAATGGATAGCATACAGATAATCCATATATTATTGCTTATTTGGTAGGAAAAGATAAAAATGTTATTTGTTATTTTGTTATTCGAGAAAAAGATGTAGCAAGGATTGTAAAAACTGGCATATGGCCCCAAACTGGACTCAGTACAGTGAAAAAAAACACAGATCATTTTTTATGTATGAGAAAAAGAAATGCTGTGGGAAGCCAGCTTTAAATTCAGGAGCCAAAAACCAGTTTTCAGTTTTATCCGACTTCCTCATTATAAACAAAGTTCTTCAGAAGATGCCCATAAAGCCTTATAGTAGTAGAAGCTTCCACTAGCTACTCTTAGGGGCTATATATTGTATCTGGTATCCAGCTGATAATTACATAAGAGATGCTGTTTGTCAGTCTGTTAACACTGTACCTGAAAGGTAAAAATCATCAATATCTTAGTAGCAAACAATGCTAAAATGTCAAAATTAATGTTATTGTATAGAAAAAATGAAACATCTTTTTTATCTCTGTCATTTTTAATTACTCACATTATGAGATTAATCTAACATGTTATTTTTACCACAATTAGATTGCTGGAAAAACAAAGAAAAAAACAATAGCTTGCTAAGTTTCCTAATAATTAAACAATAAATAATATGTAAATACTAACCTAAATGTCATTAGAGGTCTCAGTATGGATTACGTGACATAATACCAAATATTACAAATTAAGGCAAAACATGATAATAAAAAGAAGAGATATATATTAAATAGTGGTATTAATTGGTGATGAGCCACTCACTGTCATAAGGAGGGTATGAGTGACAGTTCAGCTGCCCAATATATGGCAGGTGCGTGCTGGGCTGTCAGGATTCTGAATGTTATCAAAGCTGCTCAATCTGGGACTGGAGCGTCCTGTGCTCCTTCTCTGAGTTGTTGTTGTTACCCAGTCTTTGACCTTGCTTCTAACCAGGGCCGCATCAACCATGAGGCGACTTGGAGTGTTGGCCTCAGGCGGCACCACCTGCTGGTAGCCAAGGGGTGGCATCAGTGGGGGTCCTGGTGGTATCGCCAGCCCTGTGGGAATGGTGCCATGCCGGTGACTGTGGAGGGCAGAACTGAGGACTCTGTGAAGCTCTCAGGGGGATACAAGCGCAAGTGCAAAGTGGGGTTGCTTTTGAACACATGTGCTAGTCCTAGCACACAGGAAACGTATCCTGCAAAGTTTCCGATGCATTATGACTAGCGCATGTGTTCAAACGCAACCCCACTTTGCACTTGCAATTGGGGATGTGTTTGCATGCGTTCAACCATAGCATATAATTGGCAGCATTAACGCACGGTGTTAGATATGCGCTTGACTCCGTTTGCACTTCGCTACCGCAGCGCTAACGCAGTGCAGCCAAACGCAGCCTAGCGCAGATGTGAAAAGGCCCATAGTCATAGTTTTTGGAATTTCAACTCTAAAAGTTTGAGCTGAAAAATGATCAAATTATTTAACCCATGTGAAACATGTCAAAAAAATATATTAAAACCCTGCAATAATTGCTGTTATTTGTTCACTGCATCCAGAGATATTATAAATACTGATTAAGGTTACGTGTTCATGGTCCGGAGACACTGCGTTTTGGACCTGAGGGAACCCACAAGTGCACACAGGGAGAACGCAGCCGCCCTGTACTCATGATTTGCAGTCAGTGCAGAGTGGCTTCTCCCTGTGTGCACTTGATGGTGATCGCTTCTGACTCCGCAGCTTGAAACGAACATTCTGCGGAGATGCAGAGGTCCGGAAACCTGCACTGTCCAGAGGACACACAAGGCATTACACCTAAAAGTGTAACTCCTCCCCTACTGCCTATACACCCCCTCCCGGGAGAATCCCATCAGTTCGGTGCACAAGCAGGAAGGAGGAAAGACCACCCGCGCCCAGACCAACAGGACTGGGAAATAACAAACGGAGCCATTATACTGTATGTAGGTCTATTATACTACACGGAGAATTGTGTGGGGGTCACAGTTGGGAATCATACTGTGCCGGGGTAGTTGAGGGGGATACAGTAGGGCCATCATACTGTGCATGTGGAGGGTACTGTGGGAAAAATCACTTTGGAAGATCATACAGTGTTTGTGGGGCACTTTTGCTGGCATTATACTTTATGGCTGCAATGAAAGAGAAATCCAGGGGCTTCAATAGGAGGAAAATTTACCTTGTAAGGACTGCAAAGTTGTGAGATATGTTATTATGTGACCCAGCCAAATATTTTATTTAGGGAGCAGTTAGAAATCATGGGGCAGAAGTTCTATGCACACTGCTCGTGCAAGATGCATTGTCCCTCTGCTGCAACACTGATTGGTACATCGGTGGCGCTCATCCTCCTTCCTGCTCCCACATCCCTTCCTTAGCCCAATAGGATGGCCCCTGCTCTTAGCCAATCACAAGCGCCACACACGGTCCTCAGCTAAGAGTTTCAGGAGGAGTCTGTTGGGGTATACGCACCATTTTACCAGCTTAGTGCAGTGGCGGCTTGTTGTTGTTCAGACTGCAGGTTGCTGCATGTGGTGTGTGGATGGTGCGGCATGGTGGACATATCTGACTAGTCAGTGCCAGGCAGCTGCCACATTGGAGCTGCCCAGAGTTTTGTAGGCGTGTGCCAGAAATAATAGGTTGTCAATCAGTGCTGCCTTTTGTGCTATAAGGATGCAGGACTGTGTCTGCTCACAGGAGCACCACTCTGCAGCCACCATTGTGTGTCTGTAGCTTGTGCCAAGCCTGACATTGCCATTAATGACCTTTGTTATAGATTCTTCTGTGTGGTTCTTGTATGTGCGTGTGATGGCGCTGACATCCTTTGTTTGGATGTCTCTTTCTCTATTTCTCTAAAGTGTCCAATATTGTCCTCATTTTATAAGATAGGTATAAATCTGTATGAACCAGAATTATTTCTACCACTTCAAAACATTTACTGGGGGTGAAGGTCCCATTTTGCAGTTTGCTTCAGGCAGCAGAGAGGCTAGGTTCACCCCTGCTTCTAACTACCCATTTTTCTAGCCTTTTTGTCTTGACGATCTGCTGCTTTCCTGGAAGTTTAACCTTGTACCAAGATCTAACCATGCCTCTGTCTCACCTCTTTGTTTATTGCTAGCTCTCCTGATATCTGACTTCTTAACTACCCAGCCTTATGGCTAGTCCCTATTTTTTTTGCCAGCATGGATCCAGTTCACATACCTTGTGATCAGGTGGTGGATCTGTTGCAAATGATTCAGAATTTGACCATTAAAGCATAATTGCCGTTTACATTTTTATTTAATAATAATGTAAAGCAAGTGATTTTAATAAACTTTCCAATTTACTTCATTAGAAAATTCTGTTTGCAAACCATTCACAATCCTACAAAGTGTCCCCTCTGCACTGTGTGTGCAGCAGACTCATGTTTTTTTTTCAATCACAGCCGTTTTCAGTGCATATTTGTAACGTATCAGTTTGCTGTCATGGAACGTAGAGTTGCTAAGTAATGTCAGAGTTCAGGATCAGGTTAGATTAGTTTCTGCCAGAAAGATGTGTCATAATGTCTGATAACCCCTTGTCTGCTGGCTCCACACAGCTCTGGATCTCTGTTACCCCTTTCTCTACTATCACATCACATTGCACTAATCCCTATGATCTGCTGGCCACTCCCACACAGACAGAAAATGCTGTTTTTCAAAATAGCATAGAAAAAAGGTTATATTGCAGAAAAATGCATTATCTTAGCTGCTGTGTGACCCATCATTAAAAACCAGTGCAATATTTTTTTTTTTTTTTCTAATGAAATGACATTTACACTTTAAAAGTCTTCACAATCAACAGTTGTAGGGACAGGATTCTAGTTTTATGAAGGCGCCATATAGCTCTCCACTGCTGGCTGTGGCTACATTATCTGCACCCCCAACATGCAGTTGGACTCTTCTGGACCTTCTTAAAAAATTTCACATGAAAAAATGGTATTCAGGGAGAGCTGTAAATTAGTTTTTACTCTATGAACGCGGTCTCTAGGTGATGGATCCCAGTGGGTAGGAATAATAGGTAACAGAGAATTATAAGAGTTACAGGGAGGGAGATACAGGGAAGGTAGTCATTATGCTTGTGTTCCTTGCCACGTAGTGTGCTGTCTCCATAGAGAGGGCAAAAGCAAAAAGGGGCCCAACTAGTGTGTCGCTCTGGGTGTTATACCCACAGAAATGGGGGCATGTGCTAAGATCCATTCCCCTCTATCATAGGCTGAATTTTAAAACTACTGACTCAGACTACCCCATCCTGGCTGAGGCCAAAGATGGCTAAAGTGGAAAAACTAGTTCCACTAACACTGAAAGGAATTTTTTGAGCTCTTTGTCTATTACAGCACATGTGGGGGGAAGGGGGAACCTCTGTTATAGAGATAGAGATAAATGTAATATATATATTCATCTATACACAGTTATGGAGAACAACACTTCCCTTCTGCACAGGCTCGATTAGAATAACTGGGATAATTGAAGTCTATGGGGAACTTGAGCGTTTTTACAACAGATCGCACTAGAAGGTCGAGGGGGGGGGCAAAAATCTCTGAAATTGATGGAGATAATGCTAAAATGGAATTAGAACAGCATGGGGAAGATACCTGGATGCATCTCTGACTCCTAGGTCACTGCTGTGAGGTGAAAAATTTAATTATTAAAAAAAAGAATGTGGTCCCATGATTGTTCATACCCAGCAAAAGTAAAGAAGATTGTTGGAGGCAAATATTATAAGGCTGAGAAGGTCCATGGTTATTTGGCCCTTCCCAGCCTAAAAATAGCAGCTCACAGCCACCCCAGAATTGGCACATCTAATAGTTGTGGCAATAGTGATGCTTTGCACTGGCTATTCCTGATTGCCCTGGTGCTGTGGTAATCGGGGCAATATTTTTTAGGGTTAATGTCATCTGTGCCAATTCTGGGGCAACTGTGAAGCTGCTATTTTTAGACTGGGGGGCCAATTAACCATGAGCCTTCTCAGCATGCAAATATAGCCAAAGCTGTCTCCTTTACTTTGCCTGATTATCAGTGGTGTAGCTAGCCTGCCCTGGGCCCGGGGGCGAGATCTGCACCCAGGGCCCCCATGTGAAGAGTAAGGGGGGGGGGTGCTGTCAGAGAATTCTCGTGCCACCCCAAGTGGCGTAGCAAGTGTTTGTGGCGCCCTGGGCGGTGGAAAAATTTGCCGCAGCTGCCGCCCCTAAGAATTGGGCCAAATGGCCACTCTCATCCTGAACTCTCCATCCTTCTGCACTCCCCATGCTCTATCTTCCTGCACCCTCCATCCTCCTGCACCCTCCATCCTCCAGCACCCTCCATCCTTCAGCACTCTCCATCCTTCAGCGCTCTCCATCCTCCTGCACTCACCATCCTCCTGCGCTCCCCATCCACCTGCGCGCTCCATCCTTCTGTGTGCTCCATCCTCCTGCACTCTTCATCCTCTTGCGCTCTCTGTCCTCCTGCCATCCTTCTGTGTGCTCCATCCTCCTGCGCTCTTCATCCTCTTGCGCTCTCTGTCCTCCTGCGCTCTCTATCCTCCATCCTCCTGCACGCTGCATCCTTCTGCGCTCTCCATCCTCCTGCACTCCCCATCCACCATCCTGCAGCACCCTCCATCCTCCTGCACGCTCTATCCACCTGCGCTCTCCATCCTCCATCCTCTCTTGCATTCCCTGTCCTCCATCCTCCTGCACTCCCCATCCTCCTGCAGTCCCCATTCTTCTGCGCTCTCCATCCTCCTGCGCTCTCCATCCTCCTACGCTCTCTATCCTCCATCCTCCTGCGCTCTTCATCCTCCTGCGCTCTCCATCCTCTATTCCCTGCAGTGTCCATCCTCTATCCCCTGCAGTTTCCATCCTCTATCCCCTGCAGATCCCATCCTCTGTCCCCCTGCAGATCCCATCCTCTGTCCCCCTGCAGATCCCATCCTCTGTCCCCCTGCAGATCCCGTCCTCTGTCCCCCTGCAGATCCCATCCTCTGTCCCCTGCAGATCCCATCCTCTGTCCCCCTCCAGATCCCATCCTCTGTCCCCCTGCAGATCCCATCCTCTGTCCCCTGCAGATCCCATCCTCTGTCCCCCTGCAGATCCGATCCTCTGTCCCCCTGCAGATCCCATCCTCTGTCCCCCTGCAGATCCCATCCTCTGTCCCCTGCAGATCCCATCCTCTGTCCCCCTCCAGATCCCATCCTCTGTCCCCCTGCAGATCCCATCCTCTGTCCCCCTGCAGATCCCATCCTCTGTCCCCTGCAGATCCCATCCTCTGTCCCCCTCCAGATCCCATCCTCTGTCCCCCTGCAGATCCCATCCTCTGTCCCCCTGCAGATCCCATCCTCTGTCCCCCTGCAGATCCCATCCTCTGTCCCCCTGCAGATCCCATCCTCTGTCCCCCTGCAGATCCCATCCTCTGTCCCCTGCAGATCCCATCCTCTGTCCCCCTCCAGATCCCATCCTCTGTCCCCCTGCAGATCCCATCCTCTGTCCCCTGCAGATCCCATCCTCTGTCCCCCTGCAGATCCCATCCTCTGTCCCCTGCAGATCCCATCCTCTGTCCCCCTCCAGATCCCATCCTCTGTCCCCCTGCAGATCCCATCCTCTGTCCCCCTGCAGATCCCATCCTCTGTCCCCCTGCAGATCCCATCCTCTGTCCCCCTGCAGATCCCATCCTCTGTCCCCCTGCAGATCCCATCCTCTGTCCCCCTGCAGATCCCATCCTCTGTCCCCCTGCAGATCCCATCCTCCAGCCTCCCTGTATCCTTCATCACCCTTGCACAGCCTGACACCCTCAGCACCCCTCTCTCACACACCTTTTGGGGGGGCGTTGCAGACTTACCGCGGCTGCCGTGTGCGTCTGCTGTAAGGAGGAGGTGAGGAGGGGCGGGCAGACTGCAAGACAGGAAGTCCCGTCTGCGTCCTCCCTCCTCTCCGGCCGGCACGGCAGCCGGCTGGCAGCACGGGGCACGGTGGCCCCCCAGGGGGCGGACAATGGGCCCCTGATGTCGGGGGGGCCCGGGGCGCTCGCCCCCCCTGCCCCCCCGCTAGCTACGCTACTGCTGATTATCAAAGATGGGGGGACCCCATACTGTATTTTATTTAATCTTTTATTTATAAATAGTTAACCCCTTCATGACCCAGCCTATTTTGACCTTACTGACCTTGCCATTTTTTGTAATTCTGACTAGTGTCCCTTTATGAGGTAATAACTCTGGAACGCTTCAACGTATCCTAGCGATTCTGAGAATGATTTTTCATGACATATTGAGCTTCATGTTAGTGGTAAATTTAGGTCGATAATTTTTGTGTTTATTTGTGAAAAAATCAGAAATTTGGCGAAAATTTACAAAATTTTGCAATTTTCAAATTATGAATTTTTATCCTGTTAAACCAGAGAGTTATGTTACGCAAAATAGTTAATAAATAACATTTCCCACATGTCTTTTTTACATCACCACAATTTTGGAAAAAAAAAATTGTTAGGAAGTTAGAAGGGTTCAAAGTTCATCAGCAATTTTTCATTATTCCAGCAAAATTTACAAAACCATTTTTTAGTGACCACATCACATTTGAAGGTCTTTTTAGGGGGCCTACATGACATAAAACACCCAAAAGTGACACCATTCCAAAAAATGCACCCCTCAAGCTGCTCAAAACTACATTCAAGAAGATTATTAACCCTTCAGGCAGGTGCTTCACAGGAACTAAAGCAACGTAGAAGGAAAAAATAGACATGTTAATTTTTCCAACAAAAATGTTCTTTAGCCCTCAATTTTTTCATTTTCACATGGGCAACAGGATAAAATGGATTCTAAAATTTGTTGGTAAATTTCTACTGAGTACATCGATACCTCATATGTGGTCATAAACCACTGTTTGCGTGCACGGCAGGACTCGTAAGGAGAGGAGCTCAATGTGACTGAATGGAAAATTATCTCCAATCGTTAGCGGACACATGTCAAGTATGGAGAGCCCCTGTGTGCCTAAACATTGGAGCTCCTCCACAAGTGACCTCATTTAGGAACAAGACCCCCCAAGGATCTTATCTAGATGCATAGTGAGCACTTTGAACCCCCAGGTGCTTCACAAATTGATTTGTAAACATGAAAAGGTACTTTTTTTTTCACAAAAATTTTAATTTAGCCTAAATTTTTTCATTTTCACAAGGGCAACAGGATAAAATAGATCCTAAAATTTGTTGGGCAATTTCTCCTGAGTACACTGATACCTTATATATGGCAGAAAGCCACTATTTGGGCACACATCAGGGCTCAGAAGAGAAGGAGCGCCATTTGACTTTTTGAATGGAAAATTAGCTCCAATCGTTAGCGGACACCATGTCGCATATGGAGAGCCCCTGTGTGCCTAAACATTGGAGCGCCCCCACAAGGGATCCCATTTTGGAAACTAGACCCCCAAGGAACTTATCTAGATGGATAGTGAGCACTTTTAACCCCCAGGTGCTTCATAAATTGACCCATAAACATGGAAAAGTACTTTTTTTTCACAAAAATGTTTTCTAGCCTCAATTTTTTAATTTTCACATGGGCAACAGGATAAAATGGATCCTAAAATTTGTTGGGCAATTTCTTCTGAGTTCACAGATACCTCATATGTGGCAGAAAACCAATGTTTGGGCGCACAGCTGGGCTCTGGAAGGAGGGAGTGACATTTTGCAACACAGATTTTGTATGGTCTGTTGGTGTCATGTTCTTTTTGGATAGCCCCTGATGTGCCTAAACAGCGGAAACCCCCTCCAAGTGAAAACATTTTGAGTTCACTGCCACGTGGAGCCTTGGTGACTTAGCGAGTGAGTCACTCTCTGAGTCCCTGCGGTCAGTGTGATTGCAGACTCTGCAGGGAGAGGACGCTTGTTCTCTCCCTGAAGACTCTGGATGAAAGATCGTGGAGGGTTATATGGGAGTAATAATGATGGAGTTGAGATATTTGCTTTTTGTTCTAAAAAATTATTTTTCTTTGAGTGTTGTGTATTATTTACTATTTACTAGAGATTCTTAATGGCAGGGTCTAACATTAGCCCGACATCATGAATTTTGGGCTTTTAGGGCCAGCTGCCAATAAAAAAGCTGGAATTAACCCCTTGTTCACCCTTGTTGCCACTGGCACCATGGCAACTGGAAGAGTCTGGGTACAGCACCAGAAAATGGCGCATCTAATGAATGAGCCATTTTCTGGGGTGGCTGCGAGCTACAATTTGCAGCATAGGGGGGCCATAATATTTGGGCCTGTCCAGGCTGAGGATTTCAGTCCCCAGCTGCCAGGTTGTACCTTGCTGGTAACCAAAATATCGCGGAGCTCCACATCTTTTTTAGTTGTAGAAATAATTTTAAAAAAATGTAGGCTTCGCCGTATTTTTGGTTGCAAGCCAGATACAGCTTGGCAGCTATGAACTGCCACCCATCCCAGCTGCCTAGTTGTACTTGGCTGTCAACCAAAAATACAGCGAAGCCTGACTTTTTTTAATAGAATTTGGGGAAAAAATGACGTGGAGCTTCACCATATTTTTGGTCCAGCCAGGTACAACTAAGCAGCTTGGGGCTAGAATCCTCTGCATAGAGAGGCCCAAGCATTCTGGGCCCCCTATGCTGCGGATTGCTGCCCACAGCCGCCCCAGAAAATGGAGCATTCATTGAAGGGACATTTTCTGGCGCTGTACCCACACTCTTCCAGTTTCCCTGGTGCCGGTGACAAACTGGGTAATAAAGGGATTAATGCCAGCTATTTTATTGCTGTTGGGCCAATGTTAGACCTGGCCATTAGGAATCTCTAGTAAATAGTTAAAAAATACACCACACAGAGAAAAATCTTTTTATTGGAAAAAAAAACACAAACACAAATTTAGACTCCATCTTTATTACTCCAGACCCTCCGACGTAGTCCACAACGATAGTCCCACGAAGCTCGATCGCCTCTGCTACATCCAGAGACTGCAGCAAAGGATATATCACCAACTGTGTAACTCCAGAGATTACAACAAGTGGACACTTGATCCCTTTTTGTAGTCTCTGGGGTCTCAGTCACGGTGCACTGTATGGCAGATCATTGCCATACAGTGCACCATGACTGTGACCCCAGAGACTACAACAAGTGGACACTTAATCCCTTCTTGTAGTCTCTGGAGTCATAGTCATGGTGCACTGTATGGCAATGATCTGCCGTACAGTGCACCATAACTCTGACCCCAGAGACTACAACAAGGGATTAAATGTCCTCTTGTTGTAGTCTCTGGGGTCAGAGTCATGGTGCACGGTACGGCAGATCATTGTCATACAGTGCACCATGACTGTGACTCCAGAAACTACAAGTGGACACTTGATCCCTTGTTGTACCAGATCCATAGAAGCATATATCCACCACCCATGCGGGCAAACTCTCTCTCTATCCACCCATCCATCTATCTATTGACCCATGCAGCCTCTCTCTCCATACATCCAGGCTCTCTCTCCATCCATCCAGTCATCCATCCACCCATGTAGGTAGGCTCTCTCTCCATCCATCCACCAGTCCATCCATCCACCCACACAGGCAGGCTCTCTCTCCATCCACCCATCCGCCCATGCAGACAGGCTTTCTCTCCATCCATCCATACCTGCAGGCAGGCTCTCTTTTCATCCACACACCCATCCATCCACTCATTCAGGCAGGCTCTCTCTCCATCCACCCATTCATCCTTTCACCCATCCATCCATACACCCATACATTCATACACCCATCCATCCATCCATCCATCCATCCACTCAGGCAGGCTCTCTCTCAATCCATCATCCATCCATCCACCCATCCATCCAGCCACCCACGCAGGCAGGCTCTCTCTCCATCCACCCATCCATACACCCATCGATTCATACTCACCTCACCCCAGACAGAGATCCTACTGTCAGCCCAGTGTTCAGCACTCAGCACAGCAGCTGTCAGGAACGGAGGAGCCTGGAGAGGTGGCAGCAGGGAACGATGATCGGTGGGGCATCGAAGCAGCACGGGAGAGATGGAGGGGGCACGGGGATCGGTGGTGTGTGGGGGCAGAGTGGGAGCAGAACAAGGGTCGGGGGGTAGATCAGGACCGGAGCAGCAGGAGGGGACGGCACAGGTGCAGGGTGAAGGAGCAGAGCGCCAGGAGGAAGAGGGACGGGGGAGATCAGCGGGTTCAGGGCGGCTGTGGAGCCGCTTTGATGGGGTGATCATCCCATCAGATCACTTCCACCAGAGCTGGAGGGAGCACCCTCCAGCGCTCCAGCCTATGGAAGGGGCTATGACAGTTCTTTCCATGATGTACAGTCATAATCGCTGTGATTGGCTATTGGAAGTCTCAAAAGCCAATCACAGTGCTTGCAGGCAAGGGGTGACAAAGCCACCCCCCCTGACATCACCTCAGGTCCTCTCATTCCTGTAGCTCCGGTTACATGTCGCAGACTCCTGTCACCAGAGCTACAAGAATGGGATCCGGCCATGACGTTGTGGGATGTCACAGGTTGAGAAGTCACTGACTTTTGTGATGTCCCACAATGTCATAGGTTGGGAAGGGGTTAAAGAAATGGTCTGGGGTCCCTTCTATTTTCGATAACCAACCATGGCAAACCTGGGGTCTGGTTGACCTCCCAGAAGAGCAGTACTGTCACAAATCATGCACTCACTGTGTCATAAGGACACTGTGGGTGACAGCTCAGCTGCCCAATAGATTGAAGGGGAATACTGAGCTGTCAAGATTCTGAATTACAGCAAAACTACCCAATCTGTGATTGGAACGGGCTGGGCCATTCCCATGCAAATTGAGGATTACTTTGGAATCTTTTCACAGGCTCGGCTGCTGCTGGGCTTCCTTCATATATCGCTCTCTTGGTAGTAACCTGGTTATTGAGCTGAATGTCAGTGGTCAGATCACTGCCAGTTGAAGCTTTAAGTTCGGTAGTGTCTATGTATCTTGTTCCTGTGCTCAGTCTTTGATCAATTGTTGTCAGACCTCTAACTTTAGTTATTATGACCCATTTGCCTAGCCCCTCTGCCTTCATTGGCTATTTTCCTGGAAGTTTGACCTCAGACTGTGATCTGGCTACACCTTTGTCTCACCCCTTTGTTTATTGTTAGCTCTCCTGGTTTCTGACCCCAGACCTATTGAATAGCCAACGTCATAACTACCCCATGAGTAGTGACTTGAGCCACAGTTATGTAGCAAAATTATTATACTGCTGAGTATCCATGTGTCCCAACATACCTTTCAACTTGCTTTATCAGGATTAAGATGTTTTCCCAAAGCTTGCAATAACATTACAATATCCTATGGTGGGATTAAATATTTTATGACGACTGTGTGTCATTGTAGTGTTTATATTGTTGTCATGCCTAGTACACACTGTTCTAGGTATAATATTTTCCTGGTTTTTGCACTTGCTCCATACACTTTATTACATTGACTAGTAAAATGAACTGCCAGTCAATGGATTATTTTTTGGAATAAGTTTATCTACACTTGATGCAGCAGCATTTTCTACATCAACTGTACTCTAAAGCCTGTGCATAGTATTACCGATTGTGAATTTTATTTAGTTTCCTATTTTACCTCCTTCTACAAATTATAGGAAAGATATTATATTTAACTGACTGACAGCTGGGTAAGCATTAGAGCTGGCTCTCAGTCTGTGCCAGGGGCACATTTACAGGCACTCCACTTACTATACGTTTAGTGGTGACTGAAATCATACTGGTGCCATCTCTATGACTAAAAACTGGATGATGCCAGGAGGATTAATGTTAATTTCCTCCTGGCAGCAGGGCTCTCAGTGCAGCTTCAGAACACTATTACAGTCCAGATTAACCAAATATCTGCATGGTAATATTGATTTTTATTTATTGGACATTTTCCCTTTTAGAAACACAACATTAAAATCTGTAAGAATGTATTTAAAATGTAACTTCTGTTGCAGTTGTCATATATGGTGCATATGCCCTGTTGGTTGTGGACACATCTCAGCAGGTGTGTGAAAGTTTAAATATCATTGACATCACTTACCTCTAAGGCTGGTTTCACAGGTGTGTTGAATCGGCATGCGCCCCAGTGTGCCAGCCTACGGATCCGCCCTCCATCCATATATTTAACATGGGGACGCAGGGTGCATTCTCTCTCTTTCATTTTTTCCCCTCCACTAGAATCTCCCTCCAGCTTTCCCCCTCTACGTGGGTGCACAGATGCAATTTGATACCTCACTATGGACACATTTCGAGAATGATTTGAGAAGTTTATTCTGAATCTTTGAATGGGCAGAATGTAACAATAACTGATAAGTGTACTAAAGGAGATTTTTGGCCAATAAAATGTATTGAAAAGTTTCTAATCCTCACTAGTGCTGTTGATTTATGAAAAGAAATAAAAGTGTCACTACCATTCAACATATAAACTTGATTTAAACATAGGTCATTCTCTCTCAGTACATGCCCTTCACGAAATGCTGGGGTGTATTCAAATATATCCAGTCATTTGTTAGGAATATACAGGGTGGGCCATTTATATCGATGCACCTAAATAAAATGGGAATGGTTGGTGAAATCAACTTCCTGGTTTTTGCACATTAGTATATGGGGTACAAAGATAGTGGGGCAATTTTTCCTCAATGGAAACCTCAATGCCACTGGATATCTGAAATTCCTACATGATTCAGATATCCAGTGGCATTGAGGTTTCCATTGATGAAGAATGTCCCCGCTATCTTTGTACCCCATATACCGCACCATACCATCAATTTTTGTGTTCCAACAGTCTTGGAGGGATCTATCCACTGTGGGTTAGTTACAGACCAATAGCGGTGGTTTAGTTTGACTTCACCATTCACAAAAAGTTTGCCTCATCACTCATCTGAAGGTAATTGTCTATGCTGTGAAGATACAAGATGTCTGAAACAACAGATACTGGAAGCCTGTGCTAGCATTTCTTCTGAAATGTTGCTATCAGTGTGTCAAGAGTGGGAGAAGAGGGTTACATTGACAATCCAACACAATGGGCATCACTTTGAACATATTTCATAAGTGGTCATAAACTTGTAAATAACTCATAAAAGAATAAAGTTATGTTAAAACCAAACACACCATTGTTTTTCTTATGAAATTCTCAATACGTTTGATGTGTCACATGACCCTCTTCACATTAAAAAAAATAAAGTTGGATCCAAAATGGTCACCACCCATCTGGAAAAGTTTTCCTTCCCATATACTAATGTGCCACAAACAGAAAGTTGATATCACCAACCATTCCCATTTTATTTAGGTGCATCCATATAAATGGCCCACCCTGTATATATTATATATAAGTATATATTTTCTTTTTAATATATGAACTTTATCTACGTTTGACTGATATCACCAAAATGAGAGATCAGTTTAATAGCATACTAAATATTACACGATTATTCTTAATTTGTAGACCTTAATGTTCTAATTGGTATTTGTGAAGAAATATGATCTTTCTTGGAATTTTCTGTGTTGGTTCAGTACAAAAGTAAATGGAGGTATAATTATCTCTTTGAAGCTTAATATTGTATCTTGTTTCCTAAATGTGCTGGACTTTTTTTTTCAAAGTGAGCTAAAAATCAGACTCTCTATTCTGTCATCTTTTTGGTTCTGTTCTGAAAAGCCATATAGATGGCAAAGACGGAAAAGGGACATCAGTAACACTATAGTCAATTACAGGTTCTTTGTTGCTGGTCTTGTTGAGCTGTAATGGAAGGCATTGAAGAGGTATATTAATGTTAAAGGTCAAGAAAAAAAGCATTTCGTGAAAAGCAGGACCTTCCAGAGCAGAACGAATCCCTTAGTAGTTATTATCTAAGACATTATGCTTAAAACAAGCACAAGCTAAGTTCACTGATGGGAATGTAGAAAGTTCAGGTCACCCCTTTTTTCCTGAAAATAAAAAACACAAATGACTTTGAATGCCATTGTGCTCCTTCAGTTGCCATTCCTGACTATGATGCCAGACATGTAACCCTAAATGTGAAAAACATATATGTATGATATATTATTTATACTGTATATCCAATTTAATTATAAAAAGACAATAATCATAGGACTTAGATAACATTTTGAATGTACAACATATACTATGTATAAACTTTGTCCTCACTTGCAGGGCCGTATTTGATAGTCATGTTGCTCTAGGCACTTTACATGCTAATGACCCTTACTCACAAGTCTATGAGTATGTGCACCTGACAGCTATTTAAAGTATATCTACTCTGTAACACCCTTGAAAAAGTGCTCATTAAATGCTAAGACAATGAATATCTCCTATTGCTGCTCACATGTTTAGTCTTTTGAGCTTCTTTTAACAGCTTCACGTTTTCAAAGTCACCAAGCGGTTAAAATAGGTAACCTAGCCATTTTTGGGGATACTGCTGCTAGGAAAAGATAACAGGGGGAGTCAGCACAGCCAAAAATTGCTGAAAAAATAAATGTGTAAGTACACCTGTTACTAGCATACTGCATACAAATAAAGAAATTTCGCAAAAGATTACCGAAATAATCTTTTGAGCCACTCTCCCACGTCAAGGAATGTCTCAGATAGAGTGGTCCTACTCTACATATTTTTAAATTTTTGATGTGTCCGTAGACAGCATAATATAATATAAAGTAAACAGGACCATATAAAGCTAATGGCCACTTTACACGTCCCAACATTGTTTCGATATTGGATACAACGGCATGGGAGCGCGCACTTTTTTAGCTGAAATCCAAGATCGCATAGGAGATGTTACACAGGGCGATATCGGTAGGCAACACAACTGCAATGTATATGCCCCCTTGTACGTACGAACCAGGAACGACCATTTAACATGGGAGTGAATAGGGGAAGTTGCTCTCCAAGTCGGTGTTGAGCTGTCACACAGCACGATCCTGCCAAATCGTCCATCCAATATCGGGCAGTTGGAGAGCCTGCTCATTTCTCCCCTGATATCGTTTTGGCATCGTTCTTACATCGAATTGGACAATTACACCATACAACGCACGAACAATATCGGGGCCAACGCACTAACCACGTGACTTTTTATTGAAGTTGGACGACGATATCGCGCCGTGTAAAGTGGCCATAACACTCACCTATACAAGTCAGACAATGCTTCCCAAGGTGCCAGGTGGGTCAGTGAATGAAGAGCAACTGAGGCCCCCACACCTGCGGCCTCCACCACAAATGTTTGGGCTATTTCACAGTTAACCCTCACCGACCCAACCAGCTCTTATGGGTAAAAGCATGTCAGGTTCAGGTGAGTGTAGCTGCAATAAACTATCCTGAGGACAGGAAGAGGTAACCGTATGTGAACAGTTACTACTGTAAAAATAATGCTGCTAGGAAGTACTTGATACAATTTCAAATAGAAAAGAAGTCGGTAAAAAAAGCCACTTTAGGACAAAAAAAAAAGACTCCAGTGTGTCCTAAACTGTGTTCTGCCTGTAAGCTCAAAGTCTCAAAGGATTCTCCGACATCTAAAGACATCATGTGCACATACCCTAACAGTAGTTAAGGTACACATACACAGACTAACAGACTAAAGTTGTGAATTGAAGAAGAAACAGTACCTCTCACAACGGGGGTGCGATTATTCCAACTAAACTTTATTCCAGCATCAAATGGCACGACGTTTCGGACCTTACATGGTCCTTTATCAAGTACAATACAACAAAACATCATTTTCTTTATATAGCATAAAACCCACCCCCTGATTAGTAAATATCCAATCAGTGTCAAGAACTATCAAAACATTACAAAAAGCTGCATATACAAATAGTTAAAACATCCCTCATAGCCATAATAAAAAATCAAATATAGCAGACATTACCCCATCCCTTCGCATCATCTGATCACCTGAAACCTATAATCCTAGGTGCTGTGAACCATATCTTATCTTGTAACAGACTAAAGTTGGCTGAACCAGGACAAAAACAGGTTCGGCTTATGGTCTAATAATTGTCAGGGAGATGAGGACCCAACATACAAGATTTTAGACTGTGAATCCTTTTATTCTCTAAGAGATGAACACACTACCAGAGGTGTGTAGTAGTGGATCTCTCATGGAGATCACAAAAGAACTCGACAAAGTGAGCTCTTCTGTGTATAGGAGAGTTAGGCCAGATAGCTGCCAGCTGAATGATGGGACAGGTGTATATAGAGTAAGGGGGCTTTAGTAAAATATTTGTTCGGCTGACCTTTTGCCTCATTGAGAAGTTTATATTTTTAGTCTGGCATACTCACCCTATAATGATCTTCTATCAAGTCTAATAAATTAAATATGGCTATATCTGCATGATTACAACACTAGAAACACTGTTGGTACATGACTTACATTACCAGAACCAACCTCAATTCATGAATGTAGAACAAAAACCACAAGTACAGAACTACATCACCAGAACCTCCATTGGTACATGACTACATCATCAGAACCACCATTTTTACATGACTACATTACCAGAATCACTATCAGTACATGACTACATCACCAGAACCAACCTCAATTCACAACATCACCAGAACCATTGTCAGGACATGACTACATCAAAAGAACCATTGCCAGCCCAACATACAATTGCATTGTAAACTGCAAACTGCAGCACGTAGTATGTCTTTAACAATGGTAAGGAGATACTAGGAGTTGGTGTTACCAACTATCATCAGATGATGTACCATGCAGGAGCCACAGTGCTGATGAGGTGCAGGCAGTAGTACATGTAAACATTTAAAAAATAACTTTTGGGTGTATCTTTTATGATTTAGGTTTCTTAATTCTGAGCACATAGGTGCAGATCTGGATCCTGACACATCCATAGATTGCTCAAAAGATCTCTTAGAAGTGCACAACTTAGGAAACAGGACTATGACTTTCTACTGCATCCACTCTGTGCACTCTTCTGAAAGGACTTTTCAGCTGTGGTTGGGGGTCTCAGGACCAGATTCCCCACCTGTCTCTTCAGAAATATTGGGCATAACAAATAAAAAATTTCCCAAAATGATTTTTAAGCTAACCTAAAGGGAGTCTGTCACCCAAATGCCAATTACATTGCAAAAACGTTTCTATAGTAGAGATGGAGTTTTCTCCTATACAGCACTCCCAGAGATTCAAGATATTGATGAAAATTCAGAGGGTATCAAGTATTATCCAAACACAAATTTACTAAAATATACAAAACTAAACACAACGCGTTTCATCCTAACATTGCCTTCATCAGGTGTAATATGCAATATACTGTATATAGGGTTTTAGAATGATTGTCTTTATACACTAGATGTTACTTGTACGTCATTGGGGTGTTTCTGGCTGAGGTTTCAGCCAACACCCAAAATTAACCTGATTTCTTGCTTTTTTTTTAATATCCTCTTAATCAGGATATATTGGAAATAATTATTATTCTATATTAAAAAAAAATATAAACGCATACATACAAAAATTATTCCTCTAAATCAAAATTACTGATATGAAATTAAAAAAAATGTCAATTAAAAGTGTATGTGTCTAAATCCATATAGTGATTTCATAAAATGTGTGATTAATAAAAGAGATTCCTTATTAAAAAATACATAGAGGAAAACCCCATCTCTACTGCATCTTTTCATGATAGCCCTGTTATGTAGCTAGCATAATTCCTTGAATCGAGCTGCAGACTGGAGAACACTAAAAAGTGATCCATACCTGACCCCCGGCTGCTTCACCTGACCCCCGGCTGCTTCACCCGACCCCCGGCTGCTCCACCTGACCCCCCGGCTGCTCCACCTGACCCCCGGCTGCTCCACCTGACCCCCAGCTGCCTCATCTGACCCCCAGTTGCCTCATCTGACCCCCCAGCTGCCTCATCTGACCCCCGGCTGCTCTCTCTGACCCTCGGCTGCTCCCTCTGACCCCCGGCTGCTCCCTATAACCCCCGGCTGCTTCATCTAAACCCACGACTGCCCCAGCTGACCCCCCGGCTGCCTCGACTGATCCCCCAGCCACCCCATCCGACCCCTGGACCCTTCATCTGACCCCCTGTACTGCATCTCATCCCCGGGCATCATCTCATCCCGGGACTGCTCCCAACGTGCGACCATGCATCCATCACCACAGCTTTTCCCCCTCAGCTTCTGACGCCTGCTGCCACACTCACCCCCTACTCACCGTACACAATGTTTCCGCTACTCCTCACTCTCACTCCCATCCTTCTCCACTTCCTACTACCCCCACTTAAACCCCCTCTCAGCAACAAAATACTTCTCTTACCCTCCATCCTACCTAACCACCTCACTCACTTCTCCGACCTATTCATTCACTTTTAATCCTCAATCACCAAACAAGCACGCCCGCCACATAAGCTCTCCTGCTCCCACCTGCTAACCCTCTGCCCACTCCTCCTCCTTGCTGGCGACATCTCCCCCAACCCCGGCCCCGATCACCACATACCCTCAACCACCTTCACCCACCACCCACGGTCCATTGCTAACCCTCGCAACTTCACCACCACTAACCCTCGCAACCCTACCTACCTTAGACCTATTCCCCCAACCCATGCCTCCCTTACCCTTCTACCTGGCACACTCTGGAATGCCCGCTCAGTCTGCAATAAACTCCCATACATCTACGAACTCTTCATCTCCAAGAAACTATCATTCCTTGGCATCACTGAGACCTGGCTCACCCTCTCCGACACGGCGGCTTCAGTCTGTCCCACACCCCCTTACTCATCCCTAATAACCTCTCTGTCCCGCAAACCCCAAACAGCTCTTCAAAGCTTTCAATTCCCTACAATGCCCACCCTCTCCTTCTCCCTCTCCCCTCATCTCTGCTGAAGACTTTGCGACCTTCTTCAAGAAGAAGATCGACAAAATTAGAAGCAGCTTTGGCCCACTGTCCCCACAACTCCCTCTCTCACCTACATTGCCCTCTTCCTCCATTGACCAACTCTCCTCCCTCCTGTCGAAATCACACCTCACCACCAGCGCCCAAGACCCACTCCCATCCCACCTCATTCCCAATCTCTCCTCTGTTTTCATCCCGGCCCTCACCCATCTTTTCAACCTAACACTCACCACTGGCACCTTCCCCTCAGCATTCAAACATGCCCTAATCACGCCCATCCTTAAAAAAACCCTCCCTCGACCCTACCTCTGTCTCTAACTATCGCCCCATATCTCTTCTCCCATTCGCCTCTAAGCTACTTGAACAGCACGTCCACTCCGAACTGTCCTCTCACCTCTCCTCCTACTCCCTCTTCGACCGCCTACAATCTGGCTTCCGACCCCCCCACTCCACCGAAACAGCCCTGACCAAAGTCACCAATGACCTATTAGAAATCAAAAGAGGGGAAAGTGACATGTATAAATGAGGCGATCACTCTATTTACAATTCATATCAAACCACAAAATTTATTTAGAAACGACAGCACAAGACATGGACAATAAAAACAATTAAAAAGTTCCCAATAGGAACCAATTACAAGTCCCCTTCCCCACACAAATCAAAAATAATGCAGAATAATCAGCTGTGCAAATAATAATAGATTCTGATATATCCCTATAGTATACCAAACAATAGATGACTCAATTATACCAACACCCAGAAAAGATGCTGGTGACCTATTGACTGCCAAGAACAAATGCCACTACTCCATCCTCCTCCTCCTCGACCTGTCTGCTGCTTTTGACACGGTTGACCATTCCCTTCTTCTCTGGATCCTGGAATCCCTCGGCATCACCCACCTTGCCCTCTCTTGGATCTCCTCATACCTAGCAGACCGGACCTTCAGTGTCTCCCACTCTCACACCTCCACCTCGCCCTACCCCCTATCTGTCGGGGTCACCCAAGGATCGGTCCTGGACAGCTACTTTTCTCCTTATACACTCTCGGCCAAGGGCAACTCATTGAGTCCCACGGCTTTCAATACCACCTCTACGCCGACGACACCCAAATCTACCTGTCCGGCCCTGACATCACCTCCCTACTTTCCAAAATCCCACAATGCCTTTCTGCCATCTCATCCTTTTTCTCTGCTCGCTTCCTTAAACTCAACATGGACAAAACTGAATTCATCACCTTTGTCCCAAGAAATTCCCCCCCACTTCCCGACCTATCCATCTGCGTCAATGACTGCGCTCTCTCCCCAGTCCACAATGTCAAGTGCCTCAGGGTAATCCTCGACTCCTCCCTATCCTTCAAGCCTCACATCGAGGCCCTCACCACGTCCCTCAGGCGCCAGATTACAAACATTTCACGGATCCGCTCTTTCCTTATCTCCCGCCTTGACTACTGCAACCTCCTTCTCACTGGCCCCCTGGCTAATTCCCTTACACCCCTCCAATCTATCCTCAACTCCGCTGCCCGACTAATCCATCTGTCCTCCCGCTACTCCCCTGTCTCCCCCCTCTGCCAAGCCCTTCACTGGCTCCCCACCTCCAAAAGATCCCAGTTCAAAACACTAACCATGGCATACAAAGCCATACACAACCTGTCCCCATCATACATCTCCAACCTGGTCTCCCGATACCTACCCCCACGCAACCTCCGATCCTCCCAAGAACTCCTCCTCTGCTCCCCCCTCATCTCCTCTTCACACAACCGTATTCAGGACTTCTCCATTACATTAGCCATACTTTGGAACTCCCTGCCCCAACACGTCAGACACTCTCCGACCCTGGGAACCTTCAAGTGTCACCTGAAGACTCACCTATTCCGTCAAGCCTACAACCTGCCATGAGACCCAGGCGACTGCCCCAAGACTGACATTTCCCCATCCTACTGTATCCCCACCCGCCCCTCGTAGACTGAGACCTCGTGGACAGGGCCCCCTCCCCTACTGTACCTGTATGTCCCGATTGTCTACTTTTAGTGTACTTGTCCTTGTCTACCTTATCCTCATGTAAAGCACCATGGAACCTAATGGCGCTATATAAATAAATAAATAAATAATAATAATAATAATAATAATAAATAGCCTTAGATCAGTAGTGCAAAACAGCAAGGCATCGATAGGGTGAGTGTATAAACTTAATATTCACTAACTGCATGCCTGCAGTCTACACTCAGATCTCTGCACCCTTGGTCTCTCTTCTTTCTCTTCCCTGCTTATAAACATTTATATGGGAGACGCAGCCCCTACAAAAATCATATCCAATTTAGCTTAAAAGGGTTGTCCCGTCTAGAATGAATAGTCACTGTGTGACGCCAGACTTGTGAATCCTTCTAGTGCACTCACTGCATGCTGTGAGGATTTGCCAGAGTCAGTGCCAGGCGCGGTAGTTAAGTATGCAATATGTGTACACCACTTGATGCCCTCGGAAGAGTAACAAGCAAATTGCTTCAGTGCAGTGATGTGGAGGAATGCTGCCTGCTCAATCAACACCCCTCCTCTTGACTGCAAGGACTCAGCTACCTCTCACTCCATGAAGTGACGCAACACCAATTTCATCACAAAAACACAGCTTTATTTAGGAGAGATAAGAACAAGACTCTCATCTTTTACTGTGGCATAAACAAGGTCGCAGCTAAAAACCAGGCAACTGATTTGCCTACCAAGCAGGGTGTAGGGAGACTTTCTGCCACCGGCCGTCCGGCGCAGGTTTCTTCACCACCAAAAACACCACCCATTCCGCAGCTGCGACTTGAATAACATAACAACAGGGAGGGAGGGTGGGCAAAAAGGTCCGGGTCCACAGAGAGAGGCTGGGCTCCGAGAGCAGGGGATTATATACCCGAGGGGCGGGGACTGCCCAGGAAGTGAAGTAGCGTCACCCATGCGAGATCTCTTGTAAAAACAGGGGAGGGGCCCAGCAGTCAGGTGACAGCAGCTCAATGAAGGCTGCAGTGCCCCTCAGACTGCAGGGACCCAGCTACCTCTCACTCCCATGAAGTGACGCGACACCAATTTCATCACAAAAACACAGCTTTATTTAGGAGAGATAAGAACAAGACTCTCATCTTTTACTGTGGCATAAACAAGGTCGCAGCTAAAAACCAGGCAACTGATTTGCCTGCCAAGCAGGGTGTAGGGAGACTTTCTGCCACCGTCCATCCGGCGCAGGTTTCTTCACCGCCAAAAACACCACCCGTTCTGCCAAGGAGAAGCGCTGCACAGCCGAGCTGCGACCCCCCACAACCGACCAAAAAGCTTGATCCACATCATCTTGCAGGCCTGATAAACTTCTCTCGGGTCGGGCATCAGCTCAATGGGCTGTCCAATAACCAAAACACTTCAATGAATTCCAACACAAAAACCTCCATCTGAAAAGAAAAAACTATTAGAAATCATCATAGCAATGTGCAATAACCAATTCCCAGATACCAAACAGACCGTCATGTTTTTTTTTTTTTTTTAATCCTTAAAATACATACATTACATACTTCCCTGTGCCTACGCACACACATACCAATCACCGCTCTATTTCCTTCCTCCCTGTGTCAAACCCGCTAACCATATGAATTATCTTCTTTTATAAGCCTATTCCCAGATATACCAATATTTCAATAAATTAAATACATTTTTTTTTTTTAACACATAACCTTAAAACTGCACACATTCACTTATCCTCAGTCAGCTCCAGTGCTTCCCAACCCATTTCCACATAGATATTTATATATTTTATATACACACACCCACATATACATACATATCTGTACACCAATACATATATCCACATACATATCTATATACACATACACACATACATGTCCAGATATATATATATACCTGTAAATCAAACTGCAAAGTAACATACTAAAAGGCCCAACTACCTACGTTTACCTATCCTCCAGATGTTATTGTCATCCATACCCACGGAAAGACATACCTGCCATTCATACTTCTACGGACTACCCAAATGACCCCAGCGGGCAGCCCACTGATAGAGAGTAATTGTAACAGTGAAATGAAACACCAACCTGTGACCGATCCATGTGCATGAGCGAGTAAACACAAATAAGCAGAAAATACCAGTTAGTACATAACACTGAGTGACTCAGAATAGGGGAAGGGATATAAATATCTCTGTACTGTAACCGTACATATAGATTTAACGGAGGCGCATTCATTTCTGCCTGCAGGAGCCCACCTTGCTTGTAATCGACACCAATGGGTACTGAACCTGAACCACACATACCTATAATCATAACTGGTCATCACTTAAGCGGTACAGACCATTAGTCAGCGATCATCTGGCAGCCTTGTCCATAGATATACATGACTTTCTGACTCCTAAAACAAAACTTAAGGAAAAAAAGGGGGTTGTACCCTTGTCCCTAATGAGCACTCCACCCAGTCTTCTGTGACAAATCACCTTTTCTTTTTTTTTTTTTAAAAAAAACAAAAAAACTAATGATGAAATTAGGAAACAAAGTCGGTTTTAACAACATGTGCCCTTCATTGAAAAAACATCTGTGCTCGCCCACATGGTGTATTGAACAAGAGAATCATGCATGGTTAGCCCGTCAAAGTCAACCATCCATGAATAAGTCACCCGTCACAGCAGTACTTTACCATAATGTTCTCCACTCAGAGTACCAGTCGAAAAGATCGAGGCCGCGACGCCTCCCGGCCAGTAATCAAGCCATTCATTCCAGATCAATTTAATTCAGGATATGGCACACGGAACTGCAAAGGCTCCACTCTCTGCCAGAGCGATAAACCAATGGACCAAAGACATCAGAGCCGATTCAGGTTAAAATTGATAGAACACATGAACTTAAACATTTGATTTCAGCACCCACTTCGGTTCAAAACGCAGAAGGGTCAGGCCTGGCAACAAAGACTGAAATTAAACATCCTACAAAAAACCACCGGTCGGCCTGATACCCGTATGGCCTAAGGGACAAATGAATAAATAAATGATAAAAATGTACCTCGTTGAAAAAACTGTACCACCAAAAAACAACATAGTATATAGCAACCAACAACCAATGTCTAGTTTTTTTTTTTCTATATAGTGCACAAAGTAACGCAAGTAATAACTGCGCTGCCTAGCAGCCAGCCTCTCACCAAAGCTCCATATGCACTGCAAACAAGAATGTGCCCGACCACTGAAATCATATGGACAAAAAATGAAAAATGCTGACCTATCATGCACCATAGTCAACCTTTTCCCGCGTGTAAAAAATTAACCCTGATTATCTGGGAAACAACAAGCATGTATACATATACGTACACACAATACATTAACCTGCATAAACGGCTTATGTCGTGCCCTGCGGCGCCAGGAATCAAAGGCCCAAAAACCCGCTGAGAGCAACATCCGGAAGGAGGGGGCATGCCCTACCCATGGTTGTGCGTGCACCCCCGGGGGCTCAGAGCTCCAACCGCACTTCCAAAAACCCCTGATATAAAGGCTATCCCACTCACCCCGATGGGAGGTCAGACTGTAAGTGCCTGCAAGAGCCACAGAATCAATGGCTCTGTAAAATGAATCACACTCTATCCTGATACATCTACTTACAAGCATACGCCCTGTACTCCAGCATAAGTATTGCTACTAATTAACAAAAATAAAAAAGGTTATTTGTTATTTGTTTTGGGAATGAAAATTTACAAGGTGATTCCATAATTTTTTCCTCAGAATTGAGTGATTCCATAATTTTCCCCCTGCTTGGTCTACAAAAGTAACCATTACTGGCTAGCATATATTTTTTTTAAGGTTTCCTTTAGTTTTTCTGTGGTGCCCCACTGGTCAGTGCGCCACTGAAGGGGTACTGCACCCAGACTAGCATATGTGGTATCCCTATCACCAGAGGATAGTAATGTTAATCTGAGGCCACATCCCTGCATTCATACACTTAGGTTAGGGGACCTTTTCATTAACTTGTTGCTAGGGAACCAGTCCTGGTGGGAGGAGCTAAGGTGTAATGAAAAGAGTGGGAGTGACAGTTAGTCAGAAGTAGTCATCAAGAGGAGAGGGAAGTGGAGGGTGCCTGTGAAGGAAGGCAGCCCAGACAGAAGAGGCATCCCTGGTTTGAGGAAGCCCCGGACTGGACAGTGCTGAAAACCGGTCCGGAGGGAGCCCAGTCCAAAACGGAGTACCGGCTCCAAGTGTGGTGCAGGAAATGTAGCTCTTAGCCGCTAATCCCGGTGGGTCGAAGGCCTTTGAGATAGCCCCGACCTGGTCCAACACGCATGTCCCCACCAGTAGCTCCAACCCGGGTTGTGTCCCTTAGAGAGAGAAGGGTTATCGCTATATACCCAACGGGCCTGGTAGGAAGAGGGCTCTGTGCAGGGCCGTGCACGGATACTAAGGAGAGCGCAGTGAAAAGGACAGAGATTGTTACCAGAAGGAACATCATTGAGGAACTCAGAGAGACTTTGCATCCTTTGGTGACTACTCAGCCAGCTACCTGAGATCAAGTGACTGTGTACCGATAACAAAGGCTGTGCAATCTGAAAAGCTGCTTCACGTCACCAGTAAATACCCGTGCAGAACAAGAAGGTCTCCTGTGTCTTATTTCTACTAGTCGGTCACCTGTATTACAGTCTCAAGGAAAAGACTGCGCCTCCTCCCATGTGAAACCATTTCTTTACCTCACTGCCCTGGGGACTTCGCTTCTCCTGCAGGGAGCGACATCATCCGGCTGCCTACCCATCATCACCGGAGGTCTGCTGGCAGCGCTGATGCCATCACCAGATACTGCAGGTTGCGTCACGTTTTTTAAACAAAAACATCTTTTATTCTATTTTACTAAACCCCTTTTTAGTGACCACCAGGGCCACAGATCCGGGCACCGGCCACCAGTGACAGTCCCTTAAAGCTACGCCCGGGATCCGAGTACCCCGGCCCTGGGGTGCGTCATTTCTTCAAGGCAGAGAGTTGCCATTTGAAATGACTTTAGTTTTGTGCCATGTCTGTGATCTGCTTTTTTTCTACAAAATCAAACAACTGAATGGACATCCTCCGAGCCAGATGATTCCATAATTTTTGCCAGGGGTTGTATTTGTGTCCCTGCTATGGACTGTGTAATGGCCGTATCTGACCATGCAGTGAGCATGGTTTGATCCTGGGCAGGGGAGGATGCTAAAGAGTATACAGACATTATAGCACAGGATCACATTTCATTTTTTTTTTTTGAGGTGAAACATTTCCCTGCCTGTTTTTAAAATGTTTTATCTGAAAGCAAAAAATACTTGCAGTCTTGAGCTGTAATGACTATATATTCTTTTGTGTCCTCTCCAACCCAGGATCAAACCATGCTCCATGCACATTTAGACACAGCCATTACACAGTACATAGCAGGGACACAAACATACAGTTGTGGCCAAAAGTTTGACACCGGCAATTCTGTCAGATAATACTCAGTTTCTTCCTGAAAATAATTGCAATCACAAATTCTTTGGTATTATTATCTTCATTTAATTTGTCTTCAATGAAATAACACAAAAGAGAATGAAGCAAAAAGCAAAACATTGATCATTTCACACAAAACTCCAAAAATGGGCCAGACAAAAGTATTGCCACCCTCAGCCTAATACTTGGTTGCGCAACCTTTAGCCAAAATAACTGTGATCAACCGCTTCCGGTAACCATCAATGAGTTTCTCACAATGCTCTGCTGGAATTTTAGACCATTCTTCTTTGGCTAACTGCTTCAGGTCCCTGATATTTGAAGGGTGCCTTCTCCAAACTGCCATTTTTAGATCTCTCCACAGGTGTTCTATGGGATTCAGGTCTGGACTCATAGCTGGCCACCTTAGACGTCGCCAGTGCTTTCTCTCAAACCATTTTCTAATGCTTTTTGAAGTGTGTTTTGGGTCACTGTCCTGCTGGAAGACGCATGACCTCTGAGGGAGACCCAGCTTTCTCACAATGGGCCCTACATTATGCTGCGAAATTTGTTGGTAGTCTTCAGACTTCATAATGCCATGCACACGGTCAAGCAGTCCAGTGCCAGAGGCAGCAAAGCAACCCCAAAACATCAGGGAACCTCCGCCATGTTTGACTGTAGGGACCGTGTTCTTTTCTTTGAATGCCTCTTTTTTTCTCCTGTAAACTCTATGTTGATGCCTTTGCCCATAAAGCTCTACTTTTATTCTCACCTGACCAGAGAACATTCTTCCAAAACGTTTTAGGCTTTCTCAGGTAAGTTTTGGCAAACTCCAGCCTGGCTTTTTTATGTCTCGGGGTAAGAAGTGGGGTCTTCCTGGGTATCCTACCATACAGTCCCTTTTCATTCAGACGTCTACAGATAGTACGGGTTGACACTGTTGTACCCTCGGACTGCAGGGCAGCTTGAACTTGTTTGGATGTTAGTCGAGGTTCTTCATCCACCATCCTCACAATCTTGCGTTGAAATCTCTCATCAATTTTTCTTTTCCGTCCACATCTAGGGAGGTTAGCCACAGTGCCATGAGCTTTAAACTTCTTGATGACATTGCGCACGGTAGACACAGGAACATTCAGGTCTTTGATGGACTTGTAGCCTTGAGATTGCTCATGCTTCCTTACAATTTGGTTTCTCAAGTCCTCAGACAGTTCTTTGGTCTTCTTTCTTTTCTCCATGCTCATTGTGGTACACACAAGGACACAGGACAGAGGTTGAGTCAACTTTAATCCATGTCAACTGGCTGCAAGTGTGATTTAGTTATTGCCAACACCTGTTAGGTGCCACAGGTAAGTTACAGGTGCTGTTAATTACACAAATTAGAGAAGCATCACATGATTTTTCTAACAGTTCCAATACTTTTGTCCACCCCCTTTTTTATGTTTGGTGTGGAATTAGATCCAATTTGGCTTTAGGACAATTCTTTTTGTGTTTTTTCATTGAAGACAAATTAAATGAAGATAATAATACCAAAGAATTTGTGATTGCAATCATTTTCAGGAAGAAACTGAGTATTATCTGACAGAATTGCAGGGGTGTCAATACTTTTGGCCTCAACTGTAATATTATCTTAGCAAAGGAATCTTTTTTTTAAACACATTCAGTTGTGGAAATGATTATTATTGCAAGATCTATTGATTAAAATTAACTTTAAAATTACCTTTGATCATGGGAAATCCCCTTTAATGAACCATAACATATGTGTTGCATGTTTTTACGTATAGAACAAGTACTGATTATAGTTTATGTGCATGATTTGGGGATTATGACAAGTAGTGTGCGAAAAAAACCCAAAAGGTTCTTCTTTTTTATTCAATGTGCTATGGATTTCTCCCGTTCAATAAAAAGATCAATGAGAAAATGAACACTTCTTGGATCTAATCTATGTCATCTGAGTGCTGTCTGGTTTTTACTGTTTATTCCCTTCTGACATTGCATTACTAGCTCACAAAGTACCTCCATATTATAGAATTTCAGATTAAGTCCATTCTAATTTATAAAATATATCAAAAAAGCCATTGTCTTCATTATAAAGTGATTTCATTTTAGTGCTTTGATTGTGCATTTGATATGATGAAATGTACAGAAATTGATTTAATCTTAGAAATGTAAACAAATTAACTCAAAGGGTTAACGATGACTTAATTTGCAATCATACTGGTCCTGTGTAATGATCCTTTGGCTTTTCCATTCTGCTAATCCGTGTATATTCCTACACAAAGACATTTTATCAGTCTTGCTCTTTTGTAGGCAGAGATACACGAGTCTTTAATTGTAACTATTGATCTTTCTTTTAAGGCAGAACTCTCTATACGATGTTAGACCTCCAGCTGTGTATAGAATTAAATATCACTGACAGATGCTCAATGACTCTTAAAAATGCAATAAGCTCTAATCAAGGGAGCTGTCATTAAACATGAGTGACTCTGCAAACAAACATTTACACCAGTACATGCCAGCAAAAGTAACCACATGGGATAACAGGAGCATAGGCAAAACTCGAAGACATGTTAGCCAAAGAAGTATTGTCATTTTTCTCGATGATGTCTCATATTTTACGTTTTGCTAACCTTTCCATGCTGTTTACAGTCTACCATGCCAATATCAAATTGTCAATTTAGTTACCCATTGCACTTTTTGCAGTGCGATTGCGGGGTGTTTATGTTGTTATCATGGCAGCTTGTTCCCAATGAAGGGCTCTGTCACCATGATAGGTCTTCTTCATAGGTAATCACAAACTTGATAACATTCTAAGACTAGTTTCACACAACAGTATAAAAAATTGGCCTGATTTTCATCTAGAGATGTCAAACAATATATATTTTTTTACTTTTAATCTCAGTACAATCTGTTTTATTACAGCAGCAATACTCAATAATTTAAAGAACCATTAGGCTTCCTTTGCTATAGAATTGTAATGTATCTATTAAAATTGGAAGCCATACTGAGGGATCTGATTTTTTTTCTCACACCAATAAAGGTTTCAATGTTTGATTTTCATCCATTTTCAGACTCAAATCACAGCATGTTGCAATTTTTTTTCACGGACAGATTCACATAGTGAAAAAAATCAGTCATCTGCACTGCCTCTTTCAATAACATAGGTCAGTGCGCTATCCACCAAAAATATGATAGCACTTACAGCCAAAAATATGAAGGCACATTTTGTGTTTGCCAACAGACATACGGGAGACTCCACCAAGGTATGGAAGAAGGTGCTGTGGTCAGATGAGATCAATATTGAATTTTGTGGCCACCAAGGTAAAGGCTATGTCTGGTGTCAAACCAACACAGCTCATCAATCACTCCAAGAACACCATCCCCTCAGGTAAACATGGTGGTATCAGCATCAGGTTGTGCAGATGTTTTTCAGCAGAAGGGACAAGGAAATTGGTCTAAGTTGAGAGAAAGATGGATGATGCGAAATACAGGGTTATTATTGAACAAAACCTGTTTCAGTTTTTCAGTAATTTGAGACTGGGACGTAGGTTAATCTTCCACAAGACAATGACCAAAAGCATACTGTTAAAGCAACACTCGAGTGGCTTAAAGGGGTTATCTGGGATTTTTTATTAAATAAAAAAGTGCCCAAGCACTAACAGGCAGGTAGCTGCCACCTACTTGCCTGGTAAGCCCTGCACCAGTCCTTGCTGTTCATCCCAGGCACAGAGTGGTCACAGACTGACCCTGCTGGGGACATCGTGGCGGGGTACACAGAGCAGAGCTGAAGAGTTTCTTTTTTGCTCTGCGGAAGTGGGCATATGGCCGACATTATGCTGATTGACAGCTGGCTCCTCGCTATCTGATTGGGTCAGCTGTCCATCAGTATGATGTCGGCTATGTGCCCATTCACAGAGGGGAGAAGCCACCGATCGGTTGGCATGACGTTAGCGGAAGCTGAAAAATTGCTGACAGTATCGGTCTCAGAGCACTCCGTTCCAGTGGTGAATGGTGCCAGGCACAACATGCAGGTAAGTCCCAACTACCTGCCTGTTAGTGCTTATGTGCCGCTCCACTGGTCGCTGTGCCATGAAGGTGTACTGCACCCAGACAAGTGTGTGTAGTATCCCTGTGACCAGGGGATTGGGATGTTAATCAAACTTAGAATCAGGGGACTAAAGGGTTAAATCCTTGGCTAGAAGACCCAGCCCCAGTGGGAAGAGCTTAGGTGGGTAGTAGAGAGCTGGAAAGAAAGCTCAGTCAGAACGCTGGGAACAGGAGAAGAAGAGGAGACCCTGCGAGTGACGTAGAGGAGGGCACCTAAAGAGAGTGGCCAGCCAGAAAAGTGGATCCTCGGGTGTCAGTGAACAACCTAATCTGGACTGGAACGGCACCTGGCCCGGAGGGACCCAGTCCACCAATGGAGGACTGGCTCTGAGAGCGGTGCAGGAGTTCAGCCCTGAGCTGCCAAAGCGAAGGGATGTGAGCTCCTCAGAGAGTCGCTTCCAAGCCGTGGCATATTTCCCACAAAGGGGCCCCGTATAGGGTCATATGCCCCTTAGTAAAGGACTGCCTCTAAAGAGACCCGTGGGGACTGGTGAAGGGCTCTGTGCAGGGCCGTGCTAGGAAGGAAAGGAGAAACAGTGCAGTGCAAGGACAGAGGGAGAAACCGGCGGGAACACCACTGAGGGCCTCAAAGAGACACTCCATCCCCTGGTGACTACCCAGGCCAGCTACCCATGACTGTGTACCATTTAAAAGCTACCTGAAAGTTACCAGTAAACCCGTGCAGAGCCTAAGCAACGTGTGGTGTCTTATTTCATCATGCCGGGGAAGTTACATCCCAGTCTTTTCAGCACAAACCTGTGGAGTCGCTTTCCTGTGTGAATTCTCAACTTCCATCACTGCTCCTGGGATCCTGCTCCGCCTGCGGGGAGCATTAACATCCAGCTGCCTACCATCATCCCTGGAGGTCTGAAAGCAGTGCTTGTATCAGTACCAGGTACTGTAGGTGGCGTCACAGACTTTTTATTTTATTCTATTTTACAGATTTTTCAGCGACCACCAGGGCCACAACCCCGGGCACAGACCACCAGTGACAACTCTGTTAATCAATGCCCGGCATCTGAGTACCCAACGGCACTGGGGTGGGTCACTTACTCACTTTTTTTTTAATTCTTGATTACCTCTTTAAGGGAAAATGTGTAAATTTAATGGACCTTACCAGCCTGATAAAATCAGCACACAGCTGTCTGCTTTATTTTTTCTACTTACTTAAAAAGGGGGGACCCCACATCATTTTTTTCATTTACTTATTTATTTGGTTAATAGAAAGCTGTACACTACCTGTCCAAAAGAATAGAAGAAGTAGGAGAGGTACCAGGGCAAAGTGGTTGCAAAGCCTCCCTGGCAAAAATCAAAGCATTCAGATAAATAATAAATTGACATAGTACTCCAAGCAGTATAGTAAAAAAAGACAACTGTGGATTTTATTCATTATTAGTATTTTTTCTGGTATTAAACCAAAGTAGCAGTGGCAATGTTTGGTTCTGAAGTGTGAACCTTTTTTAGCTGCTATCTTTCGATGATCTATCTATCTACAGTATTATCTATTTATCTATCAGATGAGCCTTAATGTAGTGTCACACGTGGCGATGTCGCCCGCGACATCGCCGAAAAGTGACGTAACAGCGATGTCGCGGGCGATATTGCAAGTGCGTTGCGCTGTGTGACAGCGCGATGCATCTGCAAATTATCGCTGGTCGCAGGTTGACAGGTTTATGAACATGTTCATAAACCTGTCAACCTGTGACCAGCGATTAGGCTGGATCGCGCCGTCTGACACTGTTGGCGGCACGATCCAGCCTATTTCGCAGCGTTCCTGAGTCATCACTCGCTGGGCTGAGCCCAGTCCAGCGAGCGATGGCTCCGCCCACATCGCCGCCGCGTCACCGGCAACATCGTGCCGTGTGACAGCTGGCCTGCGATGTCGGAAGCGAGCGTGCACCTGCACATCGTTCCGACATCGCAGGCCAGATCGCCACTTGAGACACCACCTTTAGTCATAACATGTCTTAGCAGTAACATGATACATGATTTATAAAAACAAATAACCCCCCCCTCACGTTATGATACAATCAAGCAAAACTGCAACACATTTGGAACTTCTATTTGGTGTGTTACTAAGGCCGGCTTCATACTGCGTGTGTGATCCGATCCGTAGTTGTCCGCTTGAGGCAGACAGCCATGGACCGGATCAGAACACAGGACTGGGGGGCTATTATGCCCTCTGATCCTGTGTGCAGCCACACGCAGTTCCTGCTGCTGATAGTTGCATGTTGCATTTCTGGTGCGGACGAGATTGGGTGATTGATTTGTGCGCAGGCATCCGCTGCGCACAGATCACATATGGGAGTGAATGGGTGCGCACGGTCATGCACAGTCAAGCACAGCACCGTGCACTCCCATTATAAAGATAGGGGCTGGCGGTGCTGCGCTCACATTGCGGCTGCCCTCCGCAGAACGCTGTGGTGGGGAACGCTTATGTGAAAGCACCCTATGAGAATCTGTGTTTTTTCTATACTTTGATTTTCCTATCCACAAACTCTTGGTAACACAAAATATAGAAGCTGCACATGTGTTGCAGTTTTGCTTGGTTGTATCATAATGTCAGGGGGTGAGTTTATTTGGTTTCATAAATCTTGTATCATTCTACTGCTAAGACATGTTATGAGTAAGGCCCCTTTCACACCAAGATTTTTTCCTGTCCGTGGGGATCTTGTTTTCGCAGGACCCCACGGACAGGAACGGACAGGCCTGGATGTGAACTCTGGATGCCATTTCTGTGTCTGAATCCATGATTTTGATGGATCCGGACACAGAAAGAGATGGGAGGAGCCCAGTGGTGTCAGGGTTGTGATGTCACATGGGGGGAGGAAGATTCGTGTGTTCCTTCCCCCGTGTGACATGTCGGGGCTGAAGTTTTGCTTTCCCAGTGTATCTACATAAACTGTGAAACCAAAATAAAAGAGCAAAAAAATATGCTAAGAATAAAAAAAAAATACTTACCTATCCGATGGCTGTCTGGAACCTGAGAAGACGTCCGAACGCAGCCAGCGCCTTAAAGATCTGTGTTTGGGCGGTAGTTTTCATATGATATGTGATGTGACATACCACCTGATCGCTACTGGCCAATCACATTTTAACCGAAGTCCTGGCAGCATCTGGCGTCTTCTTGGGTCCCAGACAGCTGGCGGATAGTTAAAATTTTTATTTTTTTAATACAGTGCTTTAAATAATTTCACTTTAGCAGTGTATGTACATACACTGCTAAAGTGAAATTACACTGAGCAGAGCAGTTTTAGTGTACTGAGCATGCTCAGTACACTAAAATCAGATCCAGGAAAAGATCCTGTTTTTTCCCGGATCCGAGCCCCATAGGCTCCCATGTTGTGTGAATCGGACAGCGTCGGATTCGATGCTGTCCGATTCTGTCTGCTGTACCTAAAATCGGGGCAGTCTCCGATTTTCGGGACGTGAAAAAAGCGGACATAATCGGATTCCTGCACACACGGATGGCCATTAAGGACCAATCCTTGCCCATCCATACCCATAGGGATACATGGGGGTCATATCAGATCCGTGGCTATCCGTTTTACAACGGATAGCCACGGATCCCAAAAATCGTGTTGTGAAGGGGGCTTAAGGATCGTCTGTGAGCCGAAATGTGCACCACTCTTGATACTGGTCTTATCTGCTCAATAAAGAAAGAAACAGCAATTCTTTCGTCAGATATCTATTTTTCTCCTGATCTTATGCTAGCCCAGCTGACGGGCAATGAACCATGACCTAGATACCGCTGTGGACAGTCCTGTTGCATCTACTTGGTGAATGGATTGCTTTCCCTTTAACTGACAAGGAAATCAGAATTAGCCTTCATGGATATTACAGTTGCAAATTATGGACACACACATTTCGACAATAGTTTGCTACTTTGAAAAGGGAAAAAAATGGGATGGGGTTTATCAGGAAGGGTAGATTTACCTCTACGTATGACAGGATTTAGAGCAAAATTAAAACATCTGTACATAGTGTGCAGGAGTTACTGCATCACATTGTAGTCCATCACACTGGAGAGTAAAGGTACCGTCACACGCAGCCATATGGCAGCAATATCGCCGGCAATTTGACGTGAGCACGCATGTTTTGGGAACTTTTTTCTGATCGCCGTCGCCATGTCACACATAGAGATCTCTCCTGCGTTCTTTGGCGATCCTGCATTCCGGAAAACACCTGCAGAAGACCGGAAACAATCTTCCCTTCACACATCGCCGTGTCACACACCGCCATCGTAGCAGCAATGTGGGCATACTGTTTCAATAGGGGCGTGCAAGAGTGTGTCTCCCCGGGCCCCTATCACTGCGATTGGTGGACATAACTGCGTTCCCATTGGTCAGCCTTGCATGAAGGCATGGGTCATCCAAAAAGGTGTCTCGGACATGGTCAGCCAATGGGAATGCAGTATTACCCACCAATCGCCGCAGATGCGGCACGTAAAAAAACCCATCTAAGCACGCCTACGGGATTTCTCTCCAGATCGCTGTGTATGTCACTATCGCCCTGTCACATGCCACGAAGCGCTGAGATTGCCTGGTGGTTATCGCCTGATTTCCCAGCAGTGCAGGGCAATCAGGCAACGCTCCACCTGCGATTTTTCACCGTAAAATCGCCCTGTCTCATGCCACTATGCACAGGCGATGTGATTTCCACATCGCCGAATTATGGAATTGCCAACGAAATGGCCAGCGATATTGCCGCGTGTGACGGTACCTTAAGACTGATGTATAAAATGCAAGTCTTAATGAATTCTCCAGTATCTGTATTTTTTGTTTTGCTTATGCTGTTAAAAGAAAATAGTGAGGTATGCATTGAAATATAAAAGAAGGTGAAATATATTTGCACATAAAAGCCACAATTTCCTACTCACACCTTTGTCTTCTATTAACATTTCCAACAAACATTTGCACATAGCCATGACACTTTTTAATGTTGAGCATTTGTTCTCGCACTCCGGTGAATGCTATTCTGTGACCTTTGTAGATATCAAAGAATCAGTTGAAAATAGCAGCATCAGCCTGAAAACTAACTTGAAAGACACCAAAGAGAGCATCGAAGATGAGAGTTTCTTTTAAAAATCATGTAGCAACTGAAGTCGGGGAGGTCTAGTCATGCCTTTTATCTTTTGAGACTTTAGTATGTGCTCTTAAAACAACTGATTATCTGCTGTGCTCTGTCCTCATGTGATTTAGCAATTATGGCCTCTAGAGAGAGGAGAAAGAACAAACAGATTGGCAGTAAAAGCGCAGAATGTTGCAAAAATATATAGCAGGGCTGCTGGGAAAAGGCAAAGATTTGAGATGGTAAATTATGATTCTTGGGGACATACTACACTTAAATAGATGAGCCTGCATAAAGGTTGTATCAGGACATTGTGTTCCATTTCTAGAATTACTATATTAAGTAAAAATCTAAAGATTCTTAGTTTATATGTTGCTTGGAATTGTCCTGCAATGAAGTCATAAAAACTCGAGGAAACAGTAAAATTGCTACCCTAAACGTTAAGTACGCATTTGCCCTTTAAAGCCAAATGTTAGTGTATTTATTTTTCTAAATCATCTAAAATTAAGCAACTTCGTAAATAGTCATAATTCATTTTGTGTCTACAGTAGCGATGAGTGAGTAGTGAACTATTCTGATTCGGATAGCTCTATCCGAATACTTTGAAATATTTTCTTTATTTTAATTACTTTGAAATATTTATGCTGAGAACTTACAACTCTGCACTTCACCTTGCCAAGCAAACCTACTTCACCACCCTGATCTCCGCACTATCCAACAACCCAAAAAAATTCTTTGACACCATTCACTCTTTCCTCAGTCCTAAAGGGCAGGCCCCTACCAGCAACCTCTGTGCTGATGATCTGGCTTCTTCATAGAGAAAATAGAAAACATCTTTCGGGAAATCAACTCCCAACCTCAAATCGAAGTTACCCCCTACCTCTCTCCACATTTCCTCTGGCTCAATTTTGACCCAGTCACAGAAGAAGAAGTCTCCAGGCTCCTCTCTTCCTCTCGTCCCATCACATGCACTGCTGACCCCATCCCCTCTCACCTACTCCAGTCTCTCTCTCCGGTGGTCACCACTCACCTATCCAAAATCTTCAATCTCTCCCTCTCTTCTGGCATCTTCCCCTCCTCCTTCAAACATTCTATCATTACTCCATTATTAAAGAAAACTTCTCTTGACCCATCCTGCACAACCAACTACAGACCATTCTCCAATCTCCCCTTCATCTCTAAACTCCTTGTGTGCCTTGTATACTCCTTCCTCACTCATTACCTCTCCACTCACTCTCTTTTTGACACATTACAGTCTGGTTTCCGCCCCCTACATTCTACAGAAACTGCTCTCACCAAAGTGACCAATGACCTTCTGACAGCAAAACGTAATGGTGACCACTCTCTGCTTATCCTTCTTGATCTCTCTGCAGTATTTGGCATTGTTGATCACCATCTCCTGCTCTCCATGCTGCACTTTATCGGCACCAAGGGTACAGCTCTCTCCTGGTTCTCTTCCTATCTTTCTGATCGCTCTTTCAGCGTATCATTTGCTGGCTCCACTTCCTCCCCTCTTCCTCTCACTATTGGGGTCCCTCAGGGTTCAGTCCTTGGACCTCTTCTCTTCTCTCTCTATATGGCCCCGATTGGACAGACCATCAGCAGATTTGACTTTCAGTACTATCTTTATGCTGATGACACACAACTATACACTTCTTCCCCTGACCTTACTCCTGCTCTAATAAAGAACACCAATGACTGTCTAACTGCAGTTTTCAATATCATGTCCACTCTCTACCTGAAACTCAACCTTTTCAAAACTGAACTTCTTCTGCTCCCGCCCTCCACTAACCTCCCTAAATATCACATCTCTCTCTCAGTGTGCGGCACCACGATAACGCCTAGGCATCAGGCTCGCTGGGTGTTATGTTTGACTCTGATCTTTCCTTCATCCCATATATACAATCTCTCGCCTGCTCTTGCCGCTTGCACCTGAAAACATCTCTAGAATTTGCCCCTTTCTAACCTTGGAACCCTCACTGTGGCCCTGATTCACTCCCGCCTCCCCTGCACTAAACTCTCTCCTCTCCAGTCCATCCTTAATGCAGCAGCCAGGATCACCTATCTATCTAACCGTTACTCAGATGCTTCTGCTCTATGTCAATCACCTCACTGGCTGCCTTTACACTATTGGATCTAATTCAAACTGCTTGTTCTCACCCACAAAGCTTTTCACAGTGCAGCACCTCTCTACATCTAATCCCACATCTCTGTCTATCACCCCACCCATTCTCTTCACTCTGGAAGTGACTTTAGACTCACTTCTGCATTAATTCGAACCTCCCACTCCCATCTCCAAAACGTCTCCCAAGCTGCACTAATTCTTTGGAATGCTCTACCACCAGAAATTGCAGTGCCTTGTGAAAGTATGAAGCATTCACTGATCTCAGGGAGACCAGTCCAAGAAAACACTGCGGCAGCCAGCTTAAGCACTCAACACAGTGAATTTCTATTTGCATATTACCGTGCTTCCCCGAAAGTAAGATCCTGTCTTACATTTTTTTGGGGGCCAAAAGTGGCCCCCTGTCTTACTTTTGGGGGGGGGTGGGGGGTCTTATATTGGCAGCCCCAGCCACTGCAGCCTCCCATCCACACACACCCACCCATACACATACAAACACACACACACACATATAAAAAACGCACACACATACACTTACAAACACACACACATACACACACACACATATACATACACATACATACACACACATACACACACTGCTTCTTACCAGCTCCCTGCTGTCCTCGCTGTCCCCTGGTGTGTCCAGGCTTCTCCAGTGTCCTGCAGGTGCAGCCTCGCTTGTGCAGATGGGGTTAATCACAGCCTAATTTGCTGTGTGCCCCTGCTCAACTCTGCACAGCCCGGCTCGAGCTCTGATTGGCTCCCAGGAACCAGCGGACGCAGCCAGATGACGAACCAATCAGAGCTCAGGACGTCATCTGGCCGCGCCCGCTGGTTCCTGGGAGCCAATCAGAGCTCGAGCCGGGCTGTGCAGAGTTCAGCAGGGGCACACAGCAAGTTAGGCTGTGATTAACTCCATCTGCTCCAAAGCGGCTGCACCTGCAGGACACTGGAGGAGCCTGGACACACCAGGGGACAGGTACCGGCCTTATATTCCCCAGCGCCCCCCCCCCCAGGCGGCCTTACTTTCAGTGGGGGCCTTATATTAGCAAACCCCCCCTTTACCCCTACCCTGTCTTACTTTCGGGGGGTCTTATTTTCGGGGAAAGACGGTAGTGAAAGTATTTGGCCCTCTTGAACTTTTCAACCTTTTGCCACATTTCAGGCTTCAAAAATAAAGATATAAATTCTAATATTTTACTGAAAAGTGGGGCGTGCAATAATATTCAGCCCCCTTTAGTTAATACTTTGTAGCGCCACCTTTTGCTGCAATTACAGCTGCAAGTCGCTTGGGGTATGTCTCTATCAGTTTTGCACATTGAGAGACTGAAGTTCTTGTCCATTCTTCCTTGCAAAACAGCTGGAGCTCAGTGAGGTTCGATGGAGAGCGTTTGTGAACAGCAGTTTTCAGCTCATTCCACAGATTCTCGATTGGATTCAGGTCTGGATGTGACTTGGCCATTCTAACACCTGGATACTTTTATTTTTTAACCATTCCATTGTAGATTTTGCTTTATGTTTGGGATCATTGTCTTGTTGGAAGATAAATCTCCGTCTCAGTCTCAGGTCTTTTGCAGACTCCAACAGGTTTTCTTCCAGAATGATCCTGTATTTGGCTCTGTCCATCTTCTCATCAATTTTAACCATGTTCCCTGTCCCTGCTGAAGAAAAGCATGCCCAAAACAGGATGCTGCCACCACCATGTATGACAGTGGGGATGGTGTTTTTTAGGGTAATGAGCTGTGTTGCTTTTACGCCAAACATATCATTTTGCATTGTGGCCAAAAAGTTTGATTTTGGTTTCATCTGACCAGAGCACCTTATTCCACATGTTTGGTGTCTCCCAGGTGGCTTGTGGTAAACTTCAAACAAGACTTTTTATGGATATCTTTGAGAAATGGCTTTCTTCTTGCCACTCTTCCATAAAGGCCAGATTTGTGCAGTGTCCTATGGACAGGCTCTCCCACCTCAGCTGTAGATCTCTGCAGTTCATCTAGAGTGATCATGGGCCTTTTGGCTGCATCTCTAATCAGTGTTCTCCTTGTTCGAGATGAAAGTTTAGAGGGATGGCCGGGTCTTGGTAGATTTGCAGTGGTTTGATACTCCTTCCATTTCAATATGATCGATTGCACAGCGCTCCTTGAGATGTGTAAAACTTGGGAAATCTTTTTGTATTCAAATCCGGTTTTAAACTTCGTCACAACAGTATCTCAGACCTGCCTGGTGTGTTCCTTGGTCTTCATGATGCTCTCTGCACTTGAAACAGAACCCTGAGACTATCACAGAGCAGGTGCATTTATACGGAGACTTGATTACACACAGGTGGATTCTATTTATCATTACTAGTCATTTAGGAAAACATTGGATCATTCAGAGATCCTCACTGAACTTCTGGAGTGACTTTGCTGCACTGAAAGTAAAGGGACTGAATAATACTGCACGCCCCACTTTTCAGTTTTTTTTTTTAAAGTTTAAAATGTCCAATAAATTTCGTTCCACTTCATGATTGTGTTCCACTTGTTGATTCTTCACAAAAATATTAGAATTTATATCTTTATGTTTGAAGACTGAAATGTGGCAAAAAGTTGAAATGTTCAAGGGGGTCAAATACTTTCACAAGGCACTGTAGGTGTATCCACAACTTACATAGTTTCAGGTGATGCCTAAAAACACATCTTTTTACGGCGGCCTATCATGATCCCTCGTCAAAGTCATCTAGACATAGTCTATCCAATCTACCAGTCTCAAGTGAATCACAAACAATGGTTTGTGGCCACTTATATTGCTCCTATCTGTTCCCTATCTTCTCAAGTTGACTATTCCATCATTGTAAATAAGCACCTGTACTTTGTGTCACCCCCACCTCATTGTTAGATTGTAAGCTCTTATGAGCAGGGCTGTCATTATTTTGCTCTAATTATTGTATTGTATTATGCTTTGTATTGTATTGTTTTTTAGTATCGTATTGTATTGTATTTTCTGATAACTGTTTCTTATGATTGTTTAAATATGAACCTCTGTATTGTGAAGCGCTGTGGAATATGTTGGCGCTATATAAATAAAGATTATTTATTATTATTTTTATTATTTTCATATTCACGTGAGAGTGAGTTCCCCATTGACTTGCATTGAATGAGTAATGAGTAATGAAACATTTCAAAGTATTCAGATAGAGCTATCCGAATCCAAATATTTCAATGCTCACTCAACACTAGTCTACAGCTCCTATACAACCCTATATGTAGCTGATGTATCAGACAAAAATCAATGTTTAGTTTGATAGAACAGTCATCATCACTTACATTTATCTTGTAGTTCATTGCTACCTGCTGACTATATATAAACAAGCAGGAGAAATATGAAGATCCATTTTCCCAGCTTGACTCTATGTGCACGTGGGTTTTTTAAAGGAGTTTTTGGTGCAGAAACTAAAAATGTGATATTTATTATAAGGCTACAAATTTTTTGGTGGGTGTTCCACCTTTTAACTGTTTTTAAATGTTTGTTAGTCCTTGTTTTTTCTTGGTGTATAATAAATGGATTATTGATCACTCGTATGAGCCCTTGCTTATTTCCCTGATCCTGGTCTCTTGTACATGCTTCTTTACTTACTTTTTTTATATGGAGCGGAAACTAGGTGGAGAGTGAATGGAAACTCTGCAATTCTTCCCTCGAATCTCAAAGCTCCTAAAAAACCTTGGGTTTCAGTTCAGTTTGTGTTCCAAAAACTCAGCAAAAGATTTTGTACACAAATAGCCTTAAACACCAAATACTAGGAAATTTTATATCAAGACTGTTTTTATTTTTACATGCATTTTAGCAATATTAAAAACCCCTTGTTGGTGTAAATTCAGGTGAAGTCTCCTGCAAATATACAATGGCATGCAAATGTGTGGGCAGCTTTAGTCAAAATTACTGTTATTGTGAATAATTAAGGCTGCTTTCACATCAGCGATTTTTGCCGTTCGCGGCAGATGCGGTGAAAAAAACGCATCTGCCGCGATTAACGCATAACCGCTACACTTGTGGCACAGTTGCAGCAAGCCCCATGCAATGTCTATGGGGCTTGCGGTAAGTGTGTGGCGGTTTCGGCACTTGCGGCAGGTGCGGCCGCTTCTTTTTTGCGGCCGCACCAGCCGCAAGTGCCGATACTGCACTTGCCGCGCCTGCCGCAAGCCCCATGGACATTCTATGGGGCTTGCCGCAACTGTGCCGCAAGTGCAGCGATTAAGCGGTAATCGCGGCAGATGCGGTTTTTTCACTGCATCTGCCGCGAACGGCAAAAAACGCTAATGTGAAAGTACCCTAAGAAGGTTGAGTTCAATTAATCCCCTGTAGGGTGTGTGAAAAACCAATCTCAGCGCATTACCACTATATCTTTCAGTCGCCTTTACAAGAGGTTTTTATGCACTCACCTATTGGAGTAAAATCTTCAAGCATATAGTATCTCCAGAAGCCGCCTCATCAAAAGTCGCCTCATGCTTCGGAGGTTTGTCCGGGTCTGATGCTCGCCTTGAGTTGGTCCAGTGTTAAGTCCTACCTCGGATTTGTATAGGTACAATGGTATAAGGGAAATAATCCAATTCTTTGCTGGCCGCACTCCCCGTAATACTGATTCTCAGAACTTCTTATCCACAGATAAAATTTCTTGAACAAACATGAAATAACATAAAATGACAGATACAACGTGTTTTTGTGCATACAACCGCCTTTCTCAGGTATTTACTTTAAGAATAAAATTCCCTTTATTTATAGCAGAGGTAGTTACCCCCCACTGAGCATTCAGATGAGAGTGGGGATTTAACCGCACCTATCCAGTTAGTCTCACTAGATTATTTTTATATAAGAAAAGAGACAGAACTTCAAAAAAAATTGTAAAAATATTCAATCATAAAAGTTTTCTCTATCATTCCTAAAAAATTCTTTAAAATTAAAAAAAAAAAAATCTTTTAAAACATTTTTTTCTAATAAGATGCAGTTATTAGCTAAAAACATTTTCATATAAAGACATATTATACTCTTCCCACAATATCATTAAGACCATTGGGATGCAGGATCTTTAATGGATAGATCCAGTATGTTCCTTTACCATTAAGCATGGAAATCCTATTAATCGTTTCAACAGGTATTTCTTCCAAATGGGTTACGGTCCCATTAAAATATTTTCCATATTTCAATCATATCGGGAATAGACTCCCTGACTACAAATCTATCGCACTATATAGACCTCTCCTTGCCGGAATTAGTTAAAGGGAACCAACCAGCAAAAAATGTAATTATTTCATGTGGTCCTCCTTCTGTGTACCTCATTGACATTGTCATTTTACATAGTGTTTGTATTTTAATAAATTGATATTGCATTTTGATCTGGCCTGACTCCTTTGAGTTTGTGTAATCATTAGTTTTGGAGGTGAAAACCTTTCAGGGTGGTTTGAATATATTGTTGTTATCTGTTTTACAGAGTTTTGTTGTCACCCATTACCACTATGGATATAGGTTCTAGGGATCAGACATGCCTGTCCCGTGTGAACGCTGTATTTAAATATTAATGTGGTATCTACTACAAGTAATGGGCAAGCGGAAGTGAGAAATACATTGAAAATGCTGTATAAAAAGAGATTGAGGATGTGGTGGAACAAAGCCTCTTTGGAAAATTACCTATCTAAAAAGAGGTTTAAGAGTGAAGGTGCTACCCTCATTTCCTGTGGAGGATGCTAAGTTCCGCGGTAAATGGGAAGAAGCAAGCAATGTTTGCTAATGTACTTTCATTGAACTCCTGATAGGTTTAAACAGGAAGAACCTGGAAGGATTAGAAAATGAAATTGAGGCAAACCAGAATAAATTAAGGGAACTTATATCTGCTGAGGATATGGAGGTATTTAAGATAGAGGTGGATAGACTCTTCCTCACCTGGGAAAAGGAGGTACAAGATACCAAATCTAAGAAATTTGAACGTGACTTACAAGACTATAAGTCACGTACTGTCTATAAATGGAGACAGTCAGGTACTGGCAGACAACAGAACCTGGGCGATACATCTGTATCATCTATTGCCTCAACGGATGAGGAGGGGGATACCTCTGGTGGTAACCGGTACCCAACAAGGAGAGGGAAACAGAAAAGATTTTTTACAAGAGATATTGGAAAGAGGAGACGGACAGGAGTGGTTAAACCATCTACCTCCAATTCACAGGTAATTAATCTGTCAAATGTGTCATTAACGGATGATCAGAGAGAAGTCTTAAGTTTAGGCCTGACATTCTCTCTTTCCTGTGAATTCGACTGTTTTTCTGCAGTAAAGGATGTTCATCTGTTCGCCCGGAAACTAATTTTGAAGAAACTCCACGATAGACCTGGAGGTGATATCCGGAGCTGGACAGTCCAGGAAGAGGAAGCAATTGAGGCACTTAGGGCTTGGGAGAGGAAGATGACAATGTGAATGAGAACAGGAGAGGTAAGTTTTCCTTCCCCAAAGTCAAAAAGTTTCCTACCTTAAATATATATCCCAACATTGAGCTTTTTGTGAAGGTAGTGACAGATGAATTGAAGAAAATACCCTGAGGCCAATTTGGAGAAAATCTGTCAGAGGGGCAGAGGATAGCCATCAAAGAGTTAAAAGGTAGAAAGGACATCATAATAAAGCCATCTGATAAAGGTGGAAATGTTGTGGTTTGGCCTAGAATACTATATGAAAAGGAGGCGATGCGTCAGTTGAATGATAAAACATGCTATACACAACTAACGTTTAACCCAACATTGTCATTTTCTAAGGAATTACATGATTTAATGAAAGAGGCTTTTTAAATGGGAACCATCACTAAGGACATCATGGACGGTTTAAACCCTACAACACCGAAGACGGCATGCCTGTATTTACTGCCGAAGGTGCACAAGAACGCCCAGAATCCACCGGGGCGCCCCATAGTATCTGGGATGGACAGCCTATGTGAACAGGCAGGTAAATATTTGGACTATTTTTTAAAACCAATAGTAGAAACCTTACCGTCGTATCTACGTGATACGAATGATTTTTTGAGGAAAATGGAGGGTGTTGTATTGGAGGAGGACATGTGGATGGTGACCTTGGATGTTGAATCCTTGTATAGTTCCATTCGCCATAGGGATGGCATTGAGGCTACGGGTTTGTTCTTGGTGATGTCTAGTCTTGAGACTGATTTTGTGTCTTTTTTTATTAATCTACTAGAGTTCGCGTTGACGCATAACTTCTTTGTTTTTCGTGACAAATATTACCTCCAGAGGCAGGGTACGGCTATGGGGGCGGCTTTTCCGCCCTCATATGCTATCCTGTTTCTGGGGGCATGGGAACGGGAAGTATTTCTTTCCAACCCGTCACATCTGAGTGACAAAGTAATACTGTGGACAAGGTTTATTGATGATCTTTTCATCATCTGGCAGGGCCAAGAAACAGAATTAATGGAATTTGTGGAGGAACTCAACAAGAACCAGAAGAATATCAGGCTGACTATGGTCTACAGTAAGACGGATGTTGACTTCCTTGATGTCAAGGTACGGAGGGGTGCAAATGGAGAAATTGTAACAGATTTGTTAAGGAAACGTACTGCTGGAAATGCATTACTCCATGCCACTTCTGCTCATCCCTTACATCTAATAAGAAGTATACCAGTTGGACAATTTCTCCGTACGCGGAGGATATGTTCTTCTGATGAGTTATTCCATCAACAGGCATTGGAATTATCCACAAGACTCTTGGATAGAGGCTACTCAAGAAAGAACATCAAAAATGGGTACCAGAGAGCCAGTCGGATGAATAGGAGTGATCTGCTTCAAACCAAAGTGAAGAAGGAATGCGACAAACAGGTACGACTAATAGTAGACTTCAACGGTCAAAAACAAAAAATGGAAAAAGTTCTCAAAAAATATTGGCCAATATTAACATCTAACTATGGCTTGAATGGATGCATACAGAAATACCCTACTATCACATACAGACGGTCTCCAAATTTGAGAGACATTCTGATGCATAGTCTGTATGAAGAACCACGGAGGGAAGGCATTTTTGGTACTGGTGGCCCAAGATAGGGATTCTACCCGTGTGGGAAATGTGTCACTTGTCCTAACCTGATAAGGGCTAAGGACTTCTACTCGAGTAGCGGCAATAAGAAATTTAAGATCACTCAAAATATCACATGTACATCTGTACGTGTGATATATATGGCTACCTGCCCCTGTAACTTAATATACGTTGGGCTTACATCTAGACAACTTAAAGTTAGAATACGTGAACATGTCTTAGATATCATCAAAGCAGAAGCAGAAGAAGATTTATCCCTATTAAAACCGATAGCACGCCACTTTAAAACCACTCACAATTGTAGTGCCAACCTTTTGAAGGCCTTTGGCATTGACAAAATCCACCAGAACATACGAGGCGGGGATTGGAAGAAAAGCCTCGCTCAGCTGGAGGCCAAATGGATAATGAAGGTGGGATGTGTTCGTCCCCATGGCCTCAATGATGTCCTTAGCTTTGCCCCATTCTTGTAGAATGATTTTTATAATAAGGGAAATTACTTTTAATAAATAATTGCCTTTGTTTTAATTTATGTGTTTTGTGTTTTTTATTATACTCTTTTAGGTCTGCCTCTTTGTAGAAGAATATACAGTATACTAAATGAAGAATGAAAATTACAGCAGTTCTTATCACGTTTATTTTCATCAAAAATTTATAAAATAATGTATTATGGTAGTGTGTCTGGGTGGTGTATGGCACCGGCCGGTGGACTGTTGTGTGCATGAATGAATCGGTATTTAAGTATGAATGGGCTTATTTATTTTCTATTTTGTATTGTCTGCACAACTAATATGATCTGAATCAATCTTTATTTATCTGGGTATTGTGCTGTTATACAGTATAATATCATGATATTGTATCACCCCTATTTCTTGTCTGGCACTTTATTACTTGAAATTTTGCACATCGATATGCACTTTATAAACTGCTGCTGTATAGAATATAGAATCTAAAATCTGTATTGTTACTGCTGTATATTCATTAAGATTACATTGCTATTATTATGTGGTTCTTTGAGAAAGAAACTCTATTTGTATATATGTAACCTGTAATTTGCTCCTATGGAGGCAGATAATCACAATAAACTATTGTGTATATAACTATTTATATCCCCAGCTGTCCACATCCACGCTTCATGCAAACAGCCTTGATGTCTCTCCCTTGTATTTCGCTGCTCTTCCGGGAGCCTGGGGGCGTGTTTCTCTGTACTGCCTCGGGACCGCCGCCGCTCTATACACTGAAGTGGTGGGCGTGTTTCGGAGCGTGCATGAGTCACGCCCGCGGGCGGACCCGGCTGAAGTCGGCATATGGGGGCGGATATCGGAGCCGGAGCATAGGCATGACGTTGTGTCGGATATGACGTCCGGCGCGAGATACCATTGGCCAGGGCGCCTGCATATGACGCCACTGGTAACCAGGCAACCTTGGACGCGGGATGTGACGTGCGGATCACCGCGACTTCCGGTTTTCGGACCGGAAGTCACCTGACACGCTGGGTAATAGAATACACTATATAAGGCTGGTTTTCCCTTAGTACGACGACTCTCTTTTGAAGAAGCTGGTGCGAAACGCGTCAGGGGGCGGTCGCAGTAAGGTAAATGGACCCATGATTGATATTGATATTGTATTCTCACCTTTGGTATACTTGGTGCACCCAGTTTTGGGGCACTTATTCTTTTTGACTACATATGTTGTTTGCTATACCTGAGGATTGATCTGGATTGTGGTTTTATTTCATGTGGTCCTCCTTCTGTGTACCTCATTGACATTGTCATTTTACATAGTGTTTGTATTTTAATAAATTGATATTGCATTTTGATCTGGCCTGACTCCTTTGAGTTTGTGTTTTGAAGTAATCCTTTACGATTAAGCATGGAAATCCTATTAATCGTTTCAACAGGTATTTCTTCCAAATGGGTTACAGTCCCATTAAAATGTTTTCCATATTTCAATCATATCGGGAATAGACTCCCTGACTGCAAATCTATTGCACTATATAGACCTCTTCTTGCTGGAATTAGTTAAAGGGAACCAACCAGCAAAAAATCCCCATCTAACCTATAAATATCTGTCCCTGGAGGCTTAAATTACTATTCTAACTATCCCTGACTGACTAAATCTATCTAAGTACACCCACAATAAATCACTTTTTATACTTACCAAATTTTTGTCGGATGGGCGTTCCTCCAGGCTCTTTGTCAGCGAGGCGGGTCTCCTCGCCAAGCTCGCACCTGCCTCACTGCTGTCCATCTTATTCCAGGATTCAAATTACCCGCCCATCGCTTCCTCGCAATGAGCGGGTTACGTGCTGCAGGCCTCGCTTCACTTCCGCCCGCCGCGTCACTGGTCCATATTTATGCGTTTGCTAGAAATCCAGCCATTCTGACCAAGTGGCCCAGAACGTCATTTATGTGTCATGCATGGAGACGGTCAGGTCCTCCATGTACATTAACTCATTAATTTTACCGACCCATTGTAAGAGATGTGGGGGGGAAATTTTGCCCTAGTGTTCGGGTATGCACGCTCTCGCTGCAATGAGAAAAAATTTTCAGTAATTAGTTTTTATAAATCGAGATAGGGACATTATTAAGGTGTAATAAAGCTGCTGCTGGGGTAAGTGTTTACTACATCTTCCACGCCATTCCAAAAGGGTCTAAGCACCTCGCACTCCCAGAAGATGTGGACCAAAGAACCCAGTTCCTTCCTGCACCTCCAACAGGTAGCATCTGTCTCAGGGTACATTGCATGCAGTTTCTCGGGTACTCTGTACCATCTGGGCACTATCTTATATCTAGCTTCCTGCTGTTTAGAGCTAATGGAGGGCTATGGACAAAGCAACAGATTCGGGCTACTTGCGCATCCGAGAACTTGACTCCCAAATCTGCTTCCCATTCTGTTATGAAGTTAGGAGGGCCCTGGCCCGGGGGAAAAACCAACATCGCATAGACCCTGGATAGAGTATGTCTCAAAGGCCCTAGGTCAGTACAGAGCACCTCAAACTGAGTCCTAGGGTGGTCATAATAATGCCGTGGATGGAGTGTGCATAGAAAATGTCGTAACTGAAAACACCTCCACCAACCCAGCGGTGTTGGATTGTCCCATGTGCTGAGTGTGGCTAGTGAAGGCCAGTCATTCCCTTCTTCAAAGGTCTCCCCTATATCTTTACCCAATGCAATCCAGTTACGGAACACTCCGTCGTTAAGAGCAGGGGCAAAATATGGATGGCTCAACACAGGCGTGAGTCTGGAACATGATGGGATCAAAAAGGGTCTAGTCCACAGAGTACTGCATTATTTCACTGTTGCTCACATCGTTGGATGGGAGAGTACCTTGGTTGGGACTGTAGAGAGAAGCCAGGGCAGTCTGCCTATGGGATCTGGACAAAATGTTTGCTTTATTTGCACCCATGACTTGTTTGCTGAGTTCTGGCACCAGTCAACCATTCTTACAAAATGTACTGCAAGTTGGTAGTATTTAAAGTTGGGTAAACCAATACCACCCGCGACTTTTGGTCTGGACATAATTGAACGGCTTAATCTGGTCGACTCCCCTGCCCACACAAAGGCAGTTTGAATAGAGGCGATAGTTTTAAAGAATGTAATTGGGATTTTGATGGGCACAGCTTGTAATAAGTAGAGAATGGGGGGTAGTGCGTTCATTTTAAATATGTGGCACTGCCCAAACCTATCCATCTGTCACAATCTCCTCTGATTGAGGAGAGGAGAGCTGGAAAGTTTTGTTTGAAAAGATCGTCTGGGTTGGTCCTCATTTTTACCCCTAGATAATTTAGGAACTGAGTATTCCATTTGAAGCTAAAGGCCGACTGTAGTTGGGTGGCAGTGAAGATAGGGAGATTAACATTTAATACTTCCGATTTTTGGAAGTTTATTTTAAAATTGGACAGCCGAGAAAAAGTTTGGATCTCTGTCATTAAACTAGGGAGTGATGTGGCTGGATTTGGTTAGGAAAAATAATAGGTTTTCTGCATACGCTGCCACTTTATGTGATTTTCCACCCATTTCTATTCCTGTAATGTCAGAGTTGGCTCTAAATCTTCTGAGAAGTGGCTCAATGGTAAGAACAAAGATCAGTGACGAGAGTAGGCATCCCTGACGAGTGCCTTTGTAGATGTCAAAGGGTTCCGATAGGCAACCATTCACCCTAACCTTGGCCGACGGATTAGAATATAGAAACATTATCCAACGCATCATATTTGGTCCCAGCCCCAAGCGCAGGAGAGTCTCCCACATAAAAATCCAATTAACTCTATCAAATGCTTTTTCAGCATCCGTTAACAAAAGTAAAGAGCGAACCCCCTTACTCCTAGCTCCGTGGACCAAATTGAACGCCCTGATAGTGTTGTTCCGAGCCTCTCTCCCCATCATGAAGCCTGCTTGGTCAGGGTGAATCACGTCCACCAGTAAGGGAGCCGGTCTCGTAGCCACAATTTTTGCAAACAGTTTCAAGTCCACGTTCAGAAGTGAAATTGGGCGATAACTCGCAAACTGGGCCGGGTCTTTGCCTGCCTTAGGAATCACCGATATGTGCGCCCTTAATGAGTCAGCGTGCGGTGTATGTTCACTCCTCAAATCATTAAAAAAACTGAGTAGATGTGGGGCTAGTAGTTCTTTCAAGTTTATATAGTAAATTGAGGAAAAGCCATCTGGACCCGGAGTCTTACCGTTTTTCACGGATTTTACAGCCAAAAGTAGTTCCTGTTCAGTAATTGGCTGTTCTAGCATTTCCACATGTACAGTGTTCAATTTAGGGAGTTTGGCCAATTTTTAGTATTCTCTAGTTTTAGGGAGGAATGTCGGGGACAGCGTTAAAGGGTTACAAACATCCACATGGTATAGCTCCGCGTAATACTTCCTGAACGCTATTTACCGGGTCTACAATATTCAATATGAACGTCCTAGCTCTTTGTTGTCTCAGCGCCCCTGTCAGTAGTCTGCCCGTCTTGTTCCCAAATTCATAAAATTGCTGCCTGCATTTTGCCAGCCAGTATTTTGCTTTTTTATTTAGAAAATTGCAGAGCTCTTCTCTAACCTTGCGCAACTCAAGGCCTACTTCCCCTTGAGATCTATGTTTATAAGTCATCTCTAGCTCTCTTAATTCAGAGAGCAGGGAGGACAGTTCACTACCTCTCTCTTTCTTCAGTCTCGCCCCATATTTAATAAGTATACCCCGAATTACACATTTCTGTGCCTCCCATACGGAGCTCGGTGACGTCTCAGGTATAACATTTTCAGCAAAGTAGTCTATCAGTGCCTGCTTCATCTCTCGTGTAGTGACCGTATCCTCCAATAGTGAGGCATTCCGTTTCCATTGCCATTGACGAGAGGCCAAAGCTGGCATGGCAATCTCAATTGTGCATAGGTCGTGATCTGAGGAAGTGATAGAATGCTTGAACTGAATCAACTGCTTGAATCAGTGCTATGTCTTTATGTCTTACAAAGAGATAGTCAATCCTTGAGTAAGAATCGTTTACAGTCGAGTAGTAAGAATAATCTCTATCATTCGGGTGAGACAACCTCCATGAGTCTATCAACTGGTGTTCATGTGTAAGTTTTTAAATCTACGCAAAACTGTTTGCGAGTAAGCATGTCCCCCCGAAGAGGTGTCAAGGTCAGGATTAAGGGTGACGTTAAAGTCTCCCCAGGACCAACGTACCCTCAGTAAATTGTCCTATCTGCTCCAAAAACACTTGCAATGCTGTTACTTGATTTGTGTTGGGAAGGTATAGTGAAGCAAATGTGAATAGGTATAGTGCGATACATCCTTTAACCAGAATCATTCTAGCCTGATGGCCAAATCGTGTGTTGACCAGTTCACATGGGACTGCATAGTAAATGAGTATGCTAGTGCCCCGGAATCTTGGGTCAGGAGAGTGACTGTGGTATGCATCAGGTAACCAATGACTGGTCATTTTGTAGGTTCTGAGAGTGCAAAGATGTATCTCCTGTAAAAATGCCTCCTGTATCCGTTCTTTTCGTAATTAGCTAGTGTGGATCTCTTACCTGGGCTGTGTAGTCCTCTAACGTTGATAGTTCCGCAACGCAAAGCCGAGAATTCCACGGAGGTCATCTTCAAGTTGGATGGGCCACTGATCACCAACCCCCAACTGTGTGAAAAGGGGCAGGAAGAGAGAAGTAAGGGGGTACAGGGGGGACAGTAGAAGTTAGGAGGCAAGACAGATTACCACTTTAAGGGTGACCTATAGAGAGGGGTGAGGGAAACCAAAAGAAGGAGTAGATGTGTATTGAAACGGGAAGGGGAGTTAAGTATAGAGAAAAACTAAAGGTACCGTCACACGCGGCAATATTGCTTGCAATTTCACTGGCAATTTGCTGGTTGCTGTGAAATCATGGACACATTGTTCCATTTGTACACGGCAACAAAATAGAACAATGTGTCCATGATTTCACTGCAACCAGCAAATTGCCAGTGAAATTGCAAGCAATATTGCCGCGTATGACGGTACCTTAAGGGTACAAAAAAGAAAACAAAACAAAATCCGAATCAAAACAGTTTCAGTATCAGTCTTCAGCTAATCTGGAGGCTGAAAGTCAAAAATTAAAGTAGTGAACTATATTTATTCGGATAAATCTGAAGGTAGTCCCCATCCTCTCAAAGTGAGACGGGAAGGGGCACAGGAAAAAAAAGAGAGAAAAAACTAATATTTTTCTTGTAAGGCTGCCTTCACACTGCGGCAGTGTCCGGTCCGGGGCTGTCAGAAGTGACAGCCTGGACCGGAGTTTTCCTCCATAGAATCCTGTCGGGCTGCACGGAGCTGGATCCCGGTGGGTGGTAATTAGCTGCTATCCGGCTGCTGTGTCGCCGGATGAATCGTGCAGAAGTGGGGATTTTCTGCCGATTCCAAAAACGTTGCATGCACCGGTTTTGGAATCGGCAGAAAATCCCCACCTCTGCACGATTCATCCGGCGACACAGCAGCCGGATAGCAGCTAATTACCACCCGCCGGGATCCAGCTCCGTGCAGCCCGACAGGATTCTATGGAGGAAAACTCCGGTCCAGGCTGTCACTTCTGACAGCCCCGGACCGGACGCTGCCGCAGTCTGAAGCCGCTCTAAGTGAAGTGTGAAAAACCATGCAACGACTTACTCATGCATCCAGCAATCAATTAGATTTATATTAACAAACGGCACCATCAGAGCATTAATCATAGAACAGTGCAAGCAAATTAACCGAAACCTCCCATTAGGGAACCATCTGAGGAAAGTCAGGGTGGGCTGTGTCTTTTCTCTTCAATAGTTTTTTATTATTATTAATATTATGTTGAAAAAAACAACAAACAATAATGGTAACAAACAAGAGTGCACATGAGCAATTACACGCATTAGGAAAAGGTCACGATCAGATACACCGACTGAATCTCCCAATCATGTTAAATAAGTCTTGTTCCATGTTGCATAGCATAATATCTCGTTGCTGATCTCTTGGTACTTAGTACTCTGAATCCGGTCCTCGCTTTATTACGTCTAAGGAGAAAGGGGAATCAGTGAACTGGGACCCTATTACATACACATAGGGTTAAAGGAAGGGAGGGGGGGGGATGGGGGTAGGGGAGATGGAGAGAGGAGAGAAAAAGTTAGGTGGGAGCCACGGCAATCTATACCCCTCTGGAAAGGAAAGGTTGGGGACGGAGAGGGGGGGGGGAAAAGGTCAGAGGGAAGGGGGAAGTAGAAAGGGCGACAGCTTGAGGGGGAAGAGCAAAGAAGGAAGATTACAGCAGAAGCAGAAAAAAGGAAAAAGCAAGAAAAAAGGAAGTCAGCAACACCTCACTCTCTCGTAGGGACGGATCTGTCAATTCAGTACGGAACCTGAAGAGCCAAGGGGTGTGTTGCCCATAAGCCCCAGGCTTCCGCTACATAGCGTCTGGATCCTAAGTCCAGAGCTAAATAATATTCATGGCAGAGCATTGTATTCAGTCTCTCCACCAGGTCTGCCATAGTGGGAGGGGAGTTAAGCTTCCATTTTGCAGCTACGCTTATTCTGGCTGCCGTTAGTAAATAAGTGAGAAGGTGTCGGATCACTGGAGGAAAGTCCTCACCTCCAATGTGGAGGACCGCCAATTGTGGTGTTAGTGCGATCTTAGTTGCAGTGAGAGTCTCCAAGAGGCCAGCTACCATAATCCAGAATGGGGTCAATTTAGGACATCCCCACCACATGTGGGCTAGGTCTCCCCTCTTGCCACATTGTCTCCAGCACAAGGGAGAGATACCCAGGCCAAAGTTCGCCAGTCTGGAGGGGGGGGTGTACCAGCGCAAGTGGATTTTTTTCAAAAGTTCCACATGATTAATGCAGCAGGTAGCCCTCATCATGCATTGCACGGCTCCTTCCCAGTCCTCCAGAGCAGCTACAAAGCCCAAGTCGTTCTCCCAACGCTCCATAGGTGGGGTCTTGGACGGCAAACAGTCATCTACCAGCCCTCTGTATAGGAGCGACAGGCCTTTAGGTCTGAGCGAATCCCTGGATGCAAGGTGCATCAAGGGGGAAGGTCCCGAGGGGAGCAAATCGTGCCTACACTGTTTTGAGTGGAGGAAGTGCGTTATCTGAAAAAATTGGAGAAAAGAGTGCTCCAGGGTCGGGTACCTCTCCACGAATTCTGAAAAAATCATCAAGCCGTTTTGGTTAAAGAGGTCACTTAGGTTTTCCAGGCCACGTTCCTTCCAGCGGATGAGGCTCAGAGAGGGGATATGAAATTTAAGTGCGGAAAGAGGGATCTCTGAAATCGGGATTTTGGCCCAATTATTCGTTAGTTTTCCCAACTCTTTCAAGAGGGCACACATTGGTTGCAAGAGGTCCTCTCTTTCTACTTCTCCCAGAGACTCAGCCGCGAGGAGGTGTTTCAGTGAACCCCCAGGAACAGAGTGGGATTCTATTTGCACCCATCCGTAGTCCATCTCACCTCTCCACCACTCCCTTACTGATTCCAGGATTATGGCTCTAAGGTACATGCCGACATTTGGGACCCCCATCCCTCTACCGGCTAGGCGGAGATACATGGTTTTCCTCTGGACTCTGTGGGGTTTTTTGACCCAAACAAAGCGGTTGATCACGGACTGAAGGCGGGCGATAACCCTAGGAGGATATGTGACCGGCAAACATCTAAACATGTAGATTATTTTCGGCAGCCACATCATTCTCACTGCCTGTACCCTCGCCATCCAAGACATTGAGGCCAACGGGAAGGCATCGAGCGCCCCCCGCAAGTCCCTCTCCAAGTTTTCTGCGTTTCGGGAGGCTATCTCCGCCGATGGACAGAGACAGATCCCCAGATATTGGATACCCCGAGGGCACCATTTGAAAGGGTACAATCGCGAAAGGCGCTCCGCCAACCCTACCGGAACGTGGACCGGTAATATCATGGACTTACTCGCGTTTAATTTATAATATGAGATCCGCGTAAACAGGTCAAGCATTCCCATTATCCCGGGAAGCGAGGATGCCGGGTCAGAGACGGAGATGATAACGTCATCGGCATATAGGCCCACCACGTGCGTCCTGTCCCCCACTTGGATTCCTTTAATTGTGGGATTCGCCCTGAGGGAGGCCGCTAAGGGCTCCATCAACAGGGCAAATATCAGGGGGGACAGGGGGCAACCCTGTCTGGTCCCATTGGATATCTGAAAGGTGCGGGACAAAAATCCCGCCGAAAAGACTCTAGCACAGGGGTGGGAGTATAGTCCGAGAATCGCTGACATGATGGGGCCCGTCAAACCGAAAGTGCAGAGAACCTCCCGTAGGTATCCCCAGTGTATCCTGTCAAACGCTTTTTCCGCATCTAGAGACAGGAACACACAAGGGACCCCCCTTCTCTCACTCACCTCCATCAAGTTCAGCATTCTACGTGTTCCGTCTCTGGCTTGCCTGTGAAGCACGAATCCCACTTGGTCTGGATGGACCAGGGAGGGGATCACCGCCGTCAGCCTGACCGCCAGCAATTTCGCATAGACTTTTAGGTCCACATTCAGCAGGGAAATTGGACGATAGTTTTCGGGGCATTCCGCTGCCTTCCCCGGCTTGGGGATGGTTGTGAAGGTGGCCTCCAGGGCTTGTCCCGGGATGGACCCCATTGTTTGCCAAGTAGAGAATAGTCGGAGCAAGTATGGCGTGAGGACATTACGAAACGTCTTGTAAAACTCGTTCGCTAGCCCATCCGGGCCCGGAGCCGAGTTAGATTTCAGTGAAATGATCACTTTGTCAATTTCAAGGGAGGTGAGGGGCTTGTTCAGCGTGTGCAGGTCTTCTGATGAGATGGCAGGGAGATCAAGTTTCCGGAGGAAATCCCTGATGGCCGAGGGTGAAGGCTGAGGGGTGTTTATGTCCTCTTTCAGGTTGTATAACTTTTCGTAGTATGAAGCAAACACCTCAACCATCCCGGGCGGATCTCTAACCACTCTCCCATCTTTACGTTTCATGTGGGTAATCATAGTTTTAGCATCCCTTTTTTTCAATCTGCGGGCCAGGAGGGCCCCCGCCCTATCTCCCATCGCATAAAATTTCGTTTTCATTTTCCGAAGAGATCTCTCAAATTGCTGGAGGAAAAGGGCTCTCAATTTTAATCGGAGTTCCGAAATCTGGGTCAGCAAAACAGGGGATGGGCTCTGTTTATGCTTCGTTTCCATTTGACCTATCTTATCTATCCACTCCTGTCTCAGGCGCTCTCGGTGTTTTTTCACTTGAGAGGCTTTTTGTAGGAGAAGGCCCCGGATGACCGCCTTGTGGGCATACCACAGGGTGTCATCCGTGACCTCTCCGTTATCGCTTATGGAGAAATAGTCCTGCAACTTGGATTCCAGCTCAGTGACCACCTCAGGGTCTGCCAGAAGACTTGCATTTAACCTCCAGCGACGCGGTGCACCAACTCCCGAACCTAGCGCCATCTCCAATGTGATTGGCGCGTGATCCGACCAGGTGATGACTCCCACCTCTGAGGACCTACAGGCTCCCAGGGCAGTGTCATTCACCAGGAAAAGGTCAATCCTTGAGTAAGAACCATGCACGTGTGAGAAGAAGGAATAATCCCTCTCCTCGGCGTGCTGGTATCTCCATATATCATGTATATGGTACTCCCGACACAGGGGTCCCAGAGTCCTGCCCCCCCGCACAGCAGGGGAGGAGGAGTCCAGGCGGCTCTCCATTATTGCATTAAAATCTCCACAAACGATTAATTTGCCCACTGTTAGCTCTCTAAGTTTGTCTAGTATGGATCTCACGAATTTTAGTTGTCCCGTATTTGGGGCATAAACGTTAGCCAGGGTATAGGCCTCACCTGCTACATTGCACTGCAAGATTAAGAACCTACCCGCCGGGTCCGCAATGCAATCCAGCATTTGAAATTGTACTGAACCCTTAACTATTATGCTGACCCCAGCTTTCTTTTCCGTGTGACAGCATGGAAAATATGAGGGAAAGAGGCGTGTTGGAGTCTATGGGAGTCTCCCAAAAGTAAGTGGGTCTCCTGCACGCATATCACCTCCGCAGCCGAAGACCTCACTTCCCTCCATAAGAAAGACCGCTTGGCCGGGGAATTAAGGCCCTTCGCATTGAGGGATAAAATCTTGAGTCTCATAGTGGCCTCCTCCTTAAAAAGAAAGCAATCTACAAGCGAGCAGACTAGGTCAACTCCCCAATGGCGTGCACCGGGGAGAAAAGAGCAGAGAAGGCGAAATAGAGACTAAGTAACAGACGAGAAAATAGAATTTTAGAGGGTAAGAAGAAGATGTGTAGAAGGAGAGAGGGGGGTGTGGGGGCGAAGAGGAAGTTGGGGGAGAAAGAGAGAAGAGAGGGGAGGGCCGTAAGGGAAAGAAAACAGGGGGGGTGGGATCTAGGAGGTAGGGGAAAGAGGGGGAGGGAAAGCAGGGGAGAGGGGAAGAATGGGTGGAGGTGGGGGTGGGGGTGAGAAGGGTGAGGTCCAGAGGGGTACACCCGGAAGGCAAATGGGAAGAAAAGAAAAAAAAAAAAAAAAAAACACACTAGTGTATGGACTAGATCAATTAAGCAGAAGAACAATTAAACAAACAAACAGATATGTAAACTCCAGCCGACTCCCAGATGAAACTGGGGTCGAAAAAAGGGGGGGGGGGGGGGGAAATCCCCCCCTCTCCTATATCCCCGTGGGGTTTCCAGATGACCGTCACTGACGTAACCCGGGCTCGGTAAGTTCCGGCTTAGTAAAGTTACTTCCAGGCTCGGACCCACAAGGGACAGGAGTAATCAAATTAGAAAATTGGAGCAGGGCAGGTCATCCAGACCTACTGGTGAAATACTTTCCAGTCCTGGGCCCTCATGTAGCCTCAGACGTGGCAGGAGTGTCTTCCCCATTCTTGTTAGAGTCCCGACTAGGTGAGGGGCGGCTGCTAGCAGGGATCAATCCCCACGTTTTAAGAGTCTTTCTCAGGAAGGTGGGGGAGGAGAACGATTGTCTCTTTCCATTGTGCTTGAAATTTACCGACACTGGAGAGCCCCAGCTGTAAAAAATGGCATCTTCCCTTAGAGGAGGCGAAATCCCTCCTTCGGGCGAGCGTCCCCGGGGAAAGGTCGGGGTACACCTGGACTCCCGTGAAGGGCTCCGGCAATGGGGGGCCGTTTCTCAAGCGCCGTAGGAGTCTGTCTCTAATCCCGGATCTCAACAGGGACACCAATATATCCCTCGGAATCTCAGGGGGAAGCCTCGCCGATTTGGGAATCCGGAAGGCTTTTTCTATGTCCAGGTGGTCCTGCGGAGAATCTGGTAGGGCTGCCCGCAGAAAAGCCTTAGCTGTTTCCATCTCGTCTCCTCCCTCAGCTAATCCCCGCAGCTTTAAGTTGTTTTTCCTCAACTGGTCTTCGAGGTGGCATAATGTGGCAGAGACCGTTCCCACCTCTCTATCCAGCCCGGCGTGGCTGTCAGCAAGGCTGTTATGGGCTGATGCAAAGTCTGACATTTTTGCTTCTAGGTGCTCTGTACGGTCTGTAAGAGCTCCCAGGTCTTCCCTTAGTGTGCCAATGAGCCCTCTCATGTCCTCAATTATGGAGACCCTCTGGGCAGCCAGGAGGGCTTTGATCGCTCCCTGTGTCACAGGGGCTCTGTCACCTTCTTCTCCTCTAGTCTCCTCCATGCCTCGAGGAGAACGCTGTGATGTCGGGGAGGAAGGAGGCGGGCGTTCTGGCGTCGCCGCCATGTTGTGAGGGGGAGCGCGCGGTCTGCCTGAGTCAAAGTAATCTGTTACCTTGTTCTCTGGCTGCCGCCTCCGTGAAGCTGCCCGCGGCATGGCAGGGGAAGTCCCGTATCTGTGATCCACTTTGTGGAGCTTTCTGAAGCGCGATGCGGCCGGTGTAATGCCGTTTCCAGCGGTCTGGGTGAGGAGCTCAGCTAAGAAGCGTCCGGCGCCATCAGCAGCAGGACACGCCCCCCCGGGCTGTGTCTTTGATACCTGAGTTTGTTCGAGGTATCTCCAGATCCTGGACTCTTCCTGCACAAGGATCGTGAAGGACGCCTTCTCCTATTACTTTGCTGCATCTGACGTGGTAGATCTATCAGGAGACAGTTTGGTAATTGTATAGAAGCAGTGTCCAAAAAAGGAAGAATTCTGGTAGCGCTTCAGGACGTTTGAGAAAGAATTGTGCATCTCCTTTTTTGACTATAAGGTGACCCCATCTATAAGTGGCATCAAGCTCACGAATGCGTTGTTGTAGAAGGGAGAACATGCACCTCATTGCCAGCGTGCGGGCGGAAACATCGGGGAACAGCCGTATCTCAACTTCATCCAGAAAGAGTTTCCCATAGGACCATGAAAGTTGCAGGATTGCCTCTCCTTCAGTATAATAGAGTAGTCTACACATGATGTATAAGGGGCCTGCAGCCTGTGAGGATGGTTGGCGGGATACCCTGTGCATTCTGTCAATCACTATTTTAGCATCCAGGGTTTTTTGGGACACTGTGTTAAAAATTTTAGAAACTTTAGTCAGCAAAGCGCTGGTAGGGAAGTTTTCAGGGACCCCTTTCAGGCGTATGTTATTACGCCGACAGCGATTTTCCTGATCATCCAACAATAGTGCCATTTGCTGCATGTGATTTTGAGTCTCAGAGACATTTTTGTCCAACATATCAACTCTGGATGCAAGTGATGAGGTGGAGCTTTCCAGAGTAGATGTTCGAGTATTTAATTGGTCAAGATCTCCCAGAAATATGGCCAGAGCCCTTTCCTGTGAGGCTTCAAATCTAGCCATCATAGAATCCAGGTCCTGTTTAGTGGGTAAAGCCCTGATTAAGTCCATAAGGCTCTGATTGTGGACAGAAATTGTGGGTGGGAAGCTGCACTGCACAGGGGACACATTACCAGGGTCTCTCCCCCTCAATACTGTTGTTACAGTCTCAATGTTAGTATTTCCCCTATGTGAGGTATGGGGTGGTGTGGGGTATGGTCTGGTGAATGGTATCTGCTGTACCTCCGCAGTTGCAGCAGGACTCTGCTGCCTCTGTGTCATAGTTGCAGCCCGATCATCTTTTCCCTCCTCTCCTGCCTATGTCCCTGGTGCTGGGGCTCTTGTTGGTAAGGGGGTGCGGCAGGGATTAAGTCCCAATGTGTTTTGGTCTCCACCTCCTGCTTTCCCCCTCACCTTCTTGGCTGCCATGTCCTGGCCTGCATCCTGTGTTTCCAGCGCCACGGTTGGCACCATTATTGTTGGAGCTGTGGTTCCCACCTCCTGCCTCCCGCTCTGGAAGAGCCGTTCCAGCGCTGCTCCCTGTCGCTCTGATGTTGCCGGTGGGTAACAGACGATGCCCTCTTGCCTCTGGGCATGTTGCACTGTCAGGGATTCGCTCTGTACCAGTTAATTACTGCTGGGGTGCAGAGGAGCTCTCAGTACAAGCGCCCTTACGCCGCCATAGCTAAGCCATGCCGCCAACGCATTATATTCTAATATACTGTAGACCACCATGATTTAGGGGTAAACGAGGTGGATTATTACCTGACAGAAATTGCGATTGCAGCAAAACAGAACAATTTTTTATTAAAAGATCTGGGATTCATTTTATTGCACAATTTGTTCAGTTTTGAAGGGGCACTCTAAGTCATTTCATGTTTGTACAAAAATTTTTTTCTGTGGATAAGAAGATCCAAGAATCAGTATTATGGAGAGCGTGGCTAGCACAGAATTGGATTATTTCCCTTATAATTAAGAAAGTTAACTATCTCTTAGGTAATTTGCCCACAGTAATATGTAGATGTGAATTTTTGGAATGAAAAACTGTCAGATAGCTGTCTGAAGTGGCGTAAGCGGCTGCAGGAGATGCGCACCTTGTTGCTACTGGAGCAGGACATAATGCCCCTCTTAGGGTACCTTTACACGCCGCTACTGGCGGGTGGATACAACCAGCTACTTCACGTGCACGCACAAACGGTTACAAACGGTAATTGCACCACCTTTACACGCCGCCACAAGGTGCGCTACAGTAGGTTACATCTATCTCTAGACCGCCGGGTGTCTCAAGTCACCTTCTGTAGCTCACCTTACCTCATTTACACACCGCTACAACAAGCTAATATGGGCGGACCTGGTGCAGCAGGGACAACACATAGGAGTGCCACAATTGTGGATTACGAGACGTCCGTACGCTGATAGGACAAAGCAAGAACATCATGATTGGGCAGGCATCGAAGGAGGCTGTTTAATACATGACGCTCGAGCAATTGTGTAGTGTGACTGGTCAGCTCCTTGAATATGCCTCCCTATGCAGCGACTACCAATCGTAATGCAGGAGCTTCCTCCAATGATCGCTGATGGGGCGCGGTAACCCGGAGCCTGTGTCACACCCCAGCTACATACCAGGTACATAGCATGGTGTAGAAACAACCCTTCTGTTCCTTCTTTACACGCCGATACAGGTCGCTACAATCGGCTGTGTAGCCACCTGTTTCAGGGCAGTGCTCGGAAACAGGTGCAGCTACTGCCGGGTGGCTACTACCGTCTTCACACGCCGCTACTACGGGGTACATTGCCGATGCAAGATACATTTCTCGCAAGTAGCTGGTTGTATCCACCCGCCAGTAGCGGCGTGTAAAGGTACCCTTACAGTTCTCTATGTAAAGAACATAGGCGCTACACAGAGAACTGTCAGAAGTGGTGGGAGTCTAATCCAGGTGGCAAAAACTACGGTGGACTTTAATCATTGATTTTAATAAAATAGTGGTTTAAAACTGCCCCTTACCAGGTCCCCTCACAGCATAAGCATGTACAAAAAATGTTCATTAACTTTTTCATACAATAAGAGAGGCTTCTTGTGAGGTGAGTACCACTTTCATGCAGCCGTGGCTGATCTGAAAGCTGATAATACATTCTAGCCCTGTGCTGGAAATATGCACAAATTCCCGCATGAATAATTGCTGTGCTGCAGATTTTTCCTCATAATCTGTTATGGTGCCGTCACATGCATCAATTTGAAGAACAATATTGTTAGCGATAACATGCACGTGCGATCGCTAACAATATCGTTCAGATCGCTGGTGAGCTGTCACACAGGCAGACTCACCAGCGATCAATGGACCAGAGACATCGTGGAAATGATTTAAATATCGCTTCCACGATGTCTTGCTCCCGCTGCCAGGCTGCAGTAAGCGGGAGCAGGCTGGTCTCCAAGATAAACTGCGGGTAACTAGGCAGCGCGCTCTGCCTAGATACCCGATGTATACCTTGGTTACCAGCCTTCTCCGCTCACCAGCTGGTATCCAAGGTACACAGTGGGTAACTAGGGACCCTAGTTACCCGCTGTGTACCTTGGATACCAGCCAGTGAGCGGAGAAGGCTGGTAACCAAGGTATACATCGGGTATCTAGGCAGTGCACGCTGCCTAGTTACCCGCAGTTTACCTTGGATACCAGCTCCCAGCGCTTGCTTAGAGGCGCTGGGAGGTGGCTTATCGGTCGTCTCCTGGTGTCACACGCAGCGATGCTGCGTGTCCACTGGGTGATCAACGATTGATTTGAGGACAGGACCTCAAATCAAACGATGAACGATCAGCCGACTGATCGTTCATCATTTGTAGTGTCACACGCAACGATGTTGTTTCGACTTCGTTCAAGCGTCACAGAACACGTGACTTTTGCACGATATCTGCAACAATATCGTTACGTGTGATGTGGCCTTTAGAGTTATGACTCATCCACTCTCATTGTTAGGCAATAAAAGTGATGCAAATTTCACAGCAATATAAAGCCCAACATTCTCTAACCTTGGGCATAAGAAAAAACAGCCATGGGTTCTTCTAAGCAACTGCCTAGCACTCTGAAAATGGAAATGGTGGAGGCCCACAAAGCAGGAGAAGGCTATAAGAAGATAGCAACATTTTGTCAAGTTTCCTTTTCCTCAGTTCAAAATGTAATTAACAAATGGCAGATAACAGGAATAATTGAGGTCAAGATAAAGTTTGGAAGACCAAGTTAAATTAGTGCAAATATTCCATAATTTCTAACAAGATGGTGTGAATTATTAATTTTGGCAGTCAGGTATTTGCTTAAACATAATTTTTTTATTTACAACAAGTTCTATATGCAAATACTCAGCTCACCACTGGGGTCCAAATTTTCACCTATTGTTGCCAACATATTCATAGCATGGTGGGAAGAACATTACATTTACAGTATTCACAATCAATTTTCTAATCATATCATATGGTATTCTCGCTATGTCAACAACACTATTTTGGAGTGGCGTGGTACTGCTGCGGTTGTACTGCAATTTACAGTGCTGTGCAAATTAATTGGGACAAAGCAAGTTTTTCTTGAATTAATTTTACTATTGCTGATAAGTGTTTTATCAGTTCTTGGTGTCGTTTTCCTTTTTCTTCCACATTTCCCTTTTTGTTTTGGAGAAAAAGATCCAGTTTCATTGTGTGTGTGAATTATTCTTGAAACGGTAGATTTTCCATTACCAACAATGGAAGCGATTTCTCTTACAGTCAGACTTGTATGCTCATTAAGAGTAATAATTCTAGACCTCTTCCGTGGAGTAACATCCATTTTTACAGGCACAAATCACATTGAGAGAAAAAGTACACTAAACCACTCTGCACAGAAACAAGCTCTCAACTGAACCTGAGGGGGCAGCTAGCTGTTATTTTCTGACTAAAACCAGTCAAACCACATTTTATTACTCAAGGTTGTACACTCACACCTGTTCAAAGCAGTTAAAACTGGTTTGAATCACTGACTGGTAACCCCAACTTATGATTTTACTTAAAAAAATGCTTTCTCCCAATTAAATTGCACAGCACTATACAATTTAAGATTTACTCATTCTTAAACATTTATTAGTTTGCCGTATTTGGACCTATTGTTGCAGGTAGATCCTTCTTCACATCAGGTTAAGATTTCTCTGTAAGAAAGCCAGTATCAGGTAACAGTATTCTTAGGACAGATACTTGGAACCCTAAACAAACCATTGCATCCATCCCATCATCCATCCCATACGGAGAAATGGTTAGAACATGCAGAATCTGCAGCAGTGACAATCTTTTCCACCAAAAAGGTTTAGTAATTAGTGACAGACTGAGAAGAAGAGGTTATAGCAATAGTCTTTTGTCCAGAGCTCATCAAAGAGCTGCTGAAATTAACAGATCAGAATTAGTGGGTGCAGGAAGTCATTGTAGGCATACCTCCAGAATTGCTGCCCCTGGTTCACGCCACACTGAGAAAAGTCTCAATTTTGTCACTTCTTTTTCTAGGCAATTTAATGAGATTAAAACAACTGGAAGTAAATATCTCTGATGGTATTATTGAGTACAAGGTCCAGAGGATTGTAGGTTTTCAGAAAGTCCAGAATTCCCTCCAATATCTGGTTCACTGGAAGGGATACAGACCCGAATAGTGATCTTGGTTCTGGCTCATTTTGTAAAGGCAAATTGTTTGATCATAGCTTTCCATTAGAGATTTCCTGAGAAACCTGGGTGTATGGTGGCCCCTCTAGAACAGGGGGTACTGCCATGATTCTACTGCTCTGTGATCAGGGAATGCTGAGCTGTCAGTTGGGTGAGTGACAGCTCAATCATCCAACCTGGAGATCGGGCAACCTGAGCTGTTTGTGTTTTTTCTGACAGTTCAGTCATCCAACCCTATGTTGGGAGGTACTAGGTTCCTGCAGGTGTGGAGCCCACTGGAACGGGGTACTCGGTACCGGACTGGGGTATCACGGGGTTATCACTGGTCTTGGTCCGGACCGTGTCCCGAGCCCACAAGTAAAAGTGGTTATTTACAGGGATAGTCGTGACGCCACCTATGGGTTGTGGTCAATGGGGACCACCGCTGCTGCTTGCTGCTGCCAGGAGGATGGATGGTGCTGCAGCCGGATGGATGAGCCCGCCGTGGGTCGGGCTGCTCCTGACAGGGTGGATAACAGTTTAACATACAAGGAAGCAAACACTGGAGACTCTTGTAGGGTTCACCGGGTTTTAGTTGAATTCTTCACAACTCCTCAGTACTGTTCACAGTTGACACACAGTTTACTCTTTGCCGGTACCCCTCCTGCAGTCAAGCTTTCCTTCCAGTCATATCCCCTCTTTCTGACTCCTTTCATGCCCTTCTTTCTCTCATTCCTGCATGACGTATGACAGGCAGCATGGGTTCTTTCACTGTCACCCAATCACTGGGATTAGTGTTTTTGAGCCCTATACGCTGCTGTGTCTCATAGCACTGTGTTAGGAAATCAGACATGGAGTCTGCATCTCCCCGCTGGGATATCTGTGACCTGGGCTTGAAACTCCACTCACCTCAGAGCCAGCTCTCTAGTATTGGCCTAGCCTCCAGTGTCCCTGCTGCACTAGGGAACCACCAGGCTCTTTCCTACCCATGTGACTTCTGCACCAAAAGGGATTCTTCTTCTCATAGACTTAATCTCTGGCCATGCTGCCGTTTTCCTCTCTGGCCCAGCTCAGCTGTACTTGCCTAGTCCTGGTCTTTACTGCTCGGCACCCTCTGGCCTACTACCTAACACTTTCTGGTTCCTTCCTTTTATCCCAGTGCTGTCACCTTGACTACATCCCACCCACTTCCCTCCAAACCCTACCACCCCTTGCCTGCCTAGAGTCCCAGGCTCCGGGTTGGGTGATGTATTCTGTGGGTGTGTTTTGTTGTGCTTTTGTGTTAGCTGACTACCCTCTGCTTGACTGCAGTTCCCTCTTGTGGCCACCCTGTACGCAGGGGCGCCACACAGGTATTTCCTTTTCCTTATGGCTGCCCAGCCACATAGCTGAGCAATTTATCCCAGAACAGCGCCGTACTTAGCATTCAGTTCTGTGGTGCTTATAGTCCTGTATCTGTGTTCGGTGTTCTGATGATTGTTGCCAGACCTCTGATCATCATTTAATTTCCTTTTACCTAGTCCTTTTGCTCTTATCTTGCTACTCTCCAGGAATTAGGACTCCGATCCTTTGTCTGACTATGTCTCTGTCTATCCCCTTAATCTTTGACATTCTATCCTGGTATCTGACCTCGGAACACTTGACTACCCTGTCTGATGACCCATTCATGCAGAAACTAGTGCTATATTAGTGACTATTGTCATACCTGCCCCTGGTTGTATGCCACTTGTGCATCCGTATCCTCATAAATCAGGAGAATCTGCCTCCAGTATGCCCCCTCTGCAAGACCAGCATGATCAACACTGGTCTTGATATACCAGACCGAATGAGTCTATATTCAAATAGGACACTGAGTCTATTTTTGGTCAATGACCATATTTAATGAGTTCTAAAAAAAAGAGCAGTTGAACAGATTCCTCTACTCTGCTGTCATGGCAAACCTTTCCTTTTCCTGTAATTATAGAACTGTTACAGTTTTTTTTCTTAATGAATATAATTTGTTACTTCTGAAAAAGTACACATGATTAACTAATACCGCACACTTGCTGTGAAGCATAAATCAATTACATCGTCCCCAGACAGCGGTTCTGACTTCAGAAGGAGCGGAACTGGCTTTCTTACCATGGAGACAGCAGCTGGGAAGTATACAAAGGAAATGCTTTTCCTGGGGTTATTTATGAGGTTGGAAGCATTTATTATGTCAATGACATGTTTAATGAAAATTTAAGGAGCTACGTTGTGTTCTATAGTCCTACTCCCGGCATGCCGTTTGGGCTAGATTAATAAAAGCTGCAAATGCGTGCAACAATCTAATGTGTTCTATATCTCTCACTAACAAGAACACAAAACAATTTCTTATAAGCCTTGGAAAATTCCATCTAATCAATCACCTCTTATAATCTTTAAGCTGGTTGGAAGAAGTGCTGCATTTTCTTTTATATTTACAATGTATATTGGTCCTATGAAAGGTTTAGATAGTATGTTTAATAAATGAAAGTCTTTTTTATGTGAACGGCGATAAAATAGTTGAAACAGAAGGTTTCGCTAACCAAATGGAAAGGAAGTGGCGGCTTTTAGGACTTGTTCCCACTGGTGTGATAGCTTAGTTTAGGAGACACACTAGATTTGATGGATCAGTTATGATTTGGTGATAGATCTTGACGGTACTTATTGATCTATAATGAGTCCTGCAGGTCTTCCTAGGTTCTGTACTAAATGAATAGTACAGTATATGCTATGTTTTTCTGCATGTCAAAGAGCAAGGGAAAACTAAAAAGCATTCTATAAAAATAAAGCATTCTATAAAATAAAGCATTCTATAAAAATGAAGCATTCTATAAAATCTTCACAACTACTTAAGCCCTTATTCTTTACTAATCTAGTGTAACTGGTTGTCAATGCCAAGTTTCCTGGTGGTCCAACCTACCAAAGTGGTTAGTAATAAAATCCATAGTTTTCCTGAGGTTTGACCAGTACATTTAAATGGTATACATAAAACATCTTTTATATCTCTGAGGAGTGTTTTTATTGCACTTTTGTACTGCACAGAAAGATCTTTTATTGGTATCCTAATAAAACTTTCATTGAAAAATAGAAATAAAGTATTTGGTCAGGGAAGAAAATAAAAATGATCAGCTATTCCTCTACTCTTGATCTTGCAAGCACAGTTACTGTGTTTTTGTATAATGGTTTAAGTTTCTTAATAAAAAAAAATTGAGGTGCTTAGTTATGTTTTTAAAATAAAAATAAATGTATGTATTTTTTTGTATCATTTTTTTTTGTTCTTTATTTTGTAATTTTTTTTTAAATATTTTAATATTTTTTAAACTTTTTTTTTTTTTTTACTTTTTTTTACTTATTCCCAGGAGGAGAAATCAACTGTTACTGAGTACAATTGACATTCCTTGACATGTCTGGCAACGTTGCTCCATTGACCTCCCTTTGATACCACCATTTGAGTTGCTCCCATTGATACTTTGCGGTTGTCACTGACTTTTATGTAGGTTGCTGGTGGGGCCCTCTCATATTGCTGTAAGGTTTTCAGTCTTTTTTGCTATATCTGTTGTTATCTTTGCATTCAGTGTATTTTGTCGGTCATCTTGTTTCCTGTCATGTGCATTGACTTTGGCCGTCAACCAATATGGAGTCCTCAGCTTGTTGTCGGCCATCTTGTTTCCTGTCCTGTGCATTGACTTTTGCCCTCAAACAACATGGAGTCCTCAGCTTTGATGTCCCTGCCCTGTTTCTTGCCAATTGCCCTTTTAATCAGTTTCAGCTGATTTACCTGTGCTCCTGAATCAGGTCTGCAACCAGCTTGTGACTTGCTCTCTGAAGCCTGGATTCACTCTGCCTGGAATTATTTGTGGACACAGAATTCTCCTGCTTGCCAGCAACATCTGACAGGGAAGTAATAGACTCTGAATGCTTTCCTTGAGACTTGTACTATGCTTTAATACTCTGATGTCCTTGGTTGTTTGCGTTGCACTCTGCAACTTACATTTACTTTATCCTGTTGATGCACTAAGTTGTATGAAGCAATACAAGAGCTGCTTAAGAAGCGTATGTCTCATGTGTCTCATTATACCCATGCATTAGACTCTATATAGACTGTATCATATATGACAGTTGCTTTCCATCTACCTTAATACCTGGTATATAACTTATGAGAGGGTTCACTATTTTCTTCAGTGACATAAACATCTGTTGTATCATATGTGTCGCACAGCTCCTTGTGTGTTATTGTGGTTTTCTTGCACTCATCCCCATTCACATTATTTACAGTGTCAGGTGTGTCCATCTTCACCCATAGGAACATCAGTGGCTTTATTTAATGGTTTTATTTGTTTTTATGGCTGTTTTGTACTAATAAAGTGATATTTTTATGTAGCTACCGTAGGTTTGCTCATTATTATTGTATTAGTTTTTCTTGTTTTTTGGCCATGCTTTCCTCTTGTACGTGATGCAGCACCACTTTACTCTTATTAAGAGCTGTGCACCCTATATATATTTTTGTCCATACATGTATGGAGTACAGTTGTGGCCAAAAGTATTGACACCCCTGCAATTCTGTCAGATAATACTCAGTTTCTTCCTGAAAATGATTGCAATCACAAATTCTTTGGTATTATTATCTTCATTTAATTTGTCTTCAATGAAAAAACACAAAAAGAATTGTCCTAAAGCCAAATTGGATATAATTCCACATCAAACATAAAAAAGGGGGTGGATAAAATTATTGGCACCAGGGGCGGACTGGCCCAGGTGGCAGGGGGGCAAGTGCTGGTGGTATAGCCCACTTGTAGGGCCGCCCCCCTAAAGGTCGCGGTGATGCAGACGGCAGCTGACATGGTGATCAAGCGGTCCGGGTGATAGCAAATCCCAGAGGTCATCGAAAAATTTCTGATAGCACCCCCACCCCCCCACCCCCCCGATCATCAAAAATTTCTGATAGCAATCCCCACCCCCCCTGGTCATTAAAAAGTTTCGTATAGCCTTCCCCCCCCCGGTCCTCAAATCAGGGCTGGATGGACGGACCTGCCACCCAGGATGGACGGACCTGCCTCCAGCCAGCCCCTGATTGGCACTGTTAGAAAAATCATGTGATGCTCCTCTAATTTGTGTAATTAACAGCACCTGTAACTTACCTGTGGCACCTAACAGGTGTTGGTAATGACTAAATCACACTTGCAGCCAGTTGACATGGATTAAAGTTGACTCAACCTCTGTCCTATGTCCTTGTGTGTACCACATTGAGCATGGAGAAAAGAAAGAAGACCAAAGAACTGTCTGAGGACTTGAGAAACCAAATTGTGAGGAAGCATGAGCAATCTCAAGGCTGCAAGTCCATCTCCAAAGACCTGAATCTTCCTGTGTCTACCGTGCGCAGTGTCATCAAGGAGTTTAAAGCCCATGGCACTGTGGCTAACCTCCCTAGATGTGGACGGAAAAGTAAATTGACGAGAGATTTCAACGCAAGATTGTGCAGATGGTGGATAAAGAACCTCAACTAACATCCAAACAAGTTCAAGCTGTCCTGCAGTCCGAGGGTACAACACTGTCAACCCGTACTATCTGTCAACGTCTGAATGAAAAGGAACTGTATGGTAGGATACCCAGGAAGACCCCACTTCTTATCCCGAGACATAAAAAAGCCAGGCTGGAGTTTGCCAAAATATACCTGAGAAAGCCTAAAATGTTTTGGAAGAATGTTCTCTGGTCAGATGAGTCAAAAGTAGAGCTTTTTGGGCAAAGGCATCAACATAGAATTTACAGGAGAAAAAAGAGGCATTCAAAGAAAAGAACACTGTCCCTACAGTCAGGGGCGTTGCTAGGGTCAAAAAACATCCGGGGCTCAGGCCCACTGAGCTGCATTTTTCGGAATAAATTTAAATAAGCGGCAGCTGCAAGGGTGGGATTCATATTTTCAACAGGTTCCCGCCTGTCCTTACCACTAGAGGTGGTTGAGGGTCCGGTGGGTCCTTCCTGTGAGCCCTTGTGGCCAGTGTGCCCCTGGCTGGCCCCCTGCACTGCTGCCTGTGCCCCTGTGGTACGTCTGTGGCCACTGGCCCCTATGTCCTGCCCCAGGTGCCCCCTGTTCTTACCTCAATAAGGCAGGTCGGCAGGTGTTTCCTCCTGTGCGCTGTGCCTCTCCCCTGCGTCTGTCTCTTCCCTGTATGATGTCTCTCCCCCATGTGCGCTGTTTTCCCTCTCTGTGCCAGTCTCCCCCTTGTACACTGTCTCTCTCTCTGTCTGTTTCTGGGAGAGATGGCGATAGAGAGAGGAAAAAAGAGAGAAACATTAATTTGGTAGAGTCTGGAACCGAAATAAAAACAAAAACACACATCATCCGCAGCAAAAAAAAAACGCACAGTTGGCACAACAATTTTTCTCTTGCAGTGACAGCAGAGCACACCGGACGGCAGTGCACAGACAGCAGAGCCCACTGGCAGCAGAACACAGTGACAGCAAAGAACACCGGACAGCAGAGCACAGACAGCAGAGCCCACCGGCGGCAGCAGAGTCCTCCAGTCTACACCTGTGCCCAGTGCAATGCAGCAGCCAGTGCACAGAGCAGGGCTGGTGGGGTGGGATGCAATGCTCTGCAGCCCCTGCCCATCACATGCACACAACTGCAGCAGAATAGCTGAGCACTGGACACAATACATGATCTGCAGAGCAGTGGGCACTAGACATAAACAGCGCAGCCCTGGATACACAGAGCAGCTCCAGGCACACAGCGCAGCCCCGGGCACACAGCGCAGCCCAGGGCACACAGCGCAGCCCCGGGCACACAGCGCAGCCCCGGGCACACAGAGCAGCTCCAGGCACACAGCGCAGCCCCGGGCACACAGTGCAGCCCAGGGCACACAGCGCAGCTCCAGGCACACAGAGCATTCCCGGGCACACAGTGCAGCCCCGGGAACACAGCGCAGCCCCGGGCACACAGAGCAGCTCCGGGCACACAGCGCAGCCCCGGGCACACAGAGCAGCTCCAGGCACACAGCGCAGCCCCAGGCACACAGTGCAGCCCAGGGCACACAGCGCAGCTCCAGGCACACAGCGCAGCCCCGGGCACACAGCGCAGCCCCGGGCACACAGCGCTGCCCCGGGCACACAGCGCAGCCCCGGGCACACAGAGCAGCTCCAGGCACACAGCGCAGCCCCGGGCACACAGTGCAGCCCCGGGAACACAGTGCAGCCCCGGGAACACAGCGCAACCCCGGGCACACATTGCAGCCCCGGGCACACAGCGCAGCCCCGGGCACACAGCGCAGCCCCGGGCACACAGCGCAGCCATGGGCACACAGCTCAGCCATGGGCACACAGTGCAACTCCAGGAACACAGAGCAGCCCCGGGGTCCCCTCTGCTGTGGGCCCCAGGGCACTGTGTTTTTGCTCCTGACATAGGGACCAGGCTCCCTGTGTGCTGGGGGGGCCAGGCTCCCTGTGTGCTGGGGGGGGCAGGCTCCCTGTGTGCTGGGGGGGCCAGGCTCCCTATGTGCTGGGGGGGCCAGGCTCCCTGTGTGCTGGGGGGGCCAGGCTCCCTATGTGCTGGGGGTGCCAGGCTCCCTATGTGCTGGGGGGGGCCAGGCTCCCTATGTGCTGGGGGGGGCCAGGCTCCCTATGTGCTGGGGGGGGGCCAGGCTCCCTGTGTTCTGGGGGGCCCGGCTCCCTGTGTGCTGGGGGGGGGCCAGGCTCCCTGTGTCCTGGGGGGGCCAGGCTCCCTGTGTGCTGGGGGGGCCAGGCTCCCTGTGTGCTGGGGGGGCCAGGCTCCCTGTGTTCTGGGGGGCCCGGCTCCCTGTGTGCTGGGGGGGCCAGGCTCCCTGTGTGCTGGGGGGGGGGCCAGGCTCCCTGTGCTCTGGGGGGCCCGGCTCCCTGTGTGCTGGGGGGGCCAGGCTCCCTGTGTGCTGGGGGGGGGCAGGCTCCCTGTGTTCTGGGGGGCCCGGCTCCCTGTGTGCTGGGGGACCCTCTCTCCTCTCACTCCTAACCTGCATGCAGCTATTATGTGGCAGACGCGATCATCACTGAGCTGCTGGAGGAGAACTACAGGTCATAGACTTCAGCTGCAGGCTCAGTGCAGAAGGGCATGTGATTCACATGCCCATCTGCACTGAGCCTGGTCCTGACATCTATGATCTGTGGTCCTCCAGCAGCTCAGAGCGTCTGCCACATAGCTGCACACAGTGACAGGTTAGGAGTGAGAGGGGAGGGGGCCGTAGCAGCACACAGGGGGGCTCCCGGGGGCCAACTATCAGGGGCACATTAACAGCGCCCACTGTCCCACAGCCATCGGAGGATGCAGGGCAGGAGACGCTGTCCTGCAGCAGATCACCTCCGGGCCCCCCAGACAGCTGACGCCGGCGAGATTCGGGGCTCTATGCTTAAGAATCGGGGCTGCAGCCCCGATTCTTAATGCATAGCGACGTCCCTACCTACAGTCAAACATGGCGGAGGTTCCCTGATGTTTTGGGGTTGCTTTGCTGCCTCTGGCACTGGACTGCTTGACCGTGTGCATGGCATTATGAAGTCTGAAGACTACCAACAAATTTTGCAGCATAATGTAGGTCTCAGTGTGAGAAAGGTGGGTCTCCCTCAGAGGTCATGGGTCTTCCAGCAGGACAATGACCCAAAACACACTTCAAAAAGCACTAGAAAATGGTTTGAGAGAAAGCACTGGAGATTTCTAAGGTGGCCAGCAATGAGTCCAGACCTGAATCCCATAGAACACCTGTGGAGAGATCTAAAAATGGCAGTTTGGAGAAGGCACCCTTCAAATATCAGGGACCTGGAGCAGTTTGCCAAAGAAGAATGGTCTTAAATTCCAGCAGAGCATTGTAAGAAACTCATTGATGGTTACCAGAAGCGGTTGATCGCAGTTATTTTGACTAATGGTTGTGCAACCAAGTATTAGGCTGAGGGTGCCAATACTTTTGTCTGGCCCATTTTTGTAGTTTTGTGTGAAATGATCAATATTTTGCTTTTTGCTTCATTCTCTTTTGTGTTTTTTCATTGAAGACAAATTAAATGAAGATAATAATACCAAAGAATTTGTGATTGCAATCATTTTCAGGAAGAAATTGAGTATTATCTGACAGAATTGCAGGGGTGTCAATACTTTTGGCCACAACTATATGTCATAAAAGGGATAATGAAATACTACAGAACCTGCCTGATTTATTGAAAAAAGTAGAAAGAGAATTTAGTTGGCACATGACCGTAAGTATGTAAGCCATCCGGTTTCCATCTGTCCAGGAGAATCCAGCAGGCTTCAGATCTTTCTCCCTACACAAAAACGGAGCATGTAGTATTTTTGTGTCCGGGGAAAATATCTGAGCAAACCGGATCCTCCCAGGTTCTCCTGGTCTGGTGCAATCCGGCGCCCCCTAAGATGGGTGTCTATGGCGCCGGATCACACCGGAGCCGCACCCGGGAACCGGACGCTGGGTGCTGAAGCTCAACGCCGGCCGGCGATCTTGAATTATCAGCAGCTGCAATTGAGGCATCCAGCTGCACACCGGACCGTTGGGCATATTTGGCCCTCCGGTTCTGTGTCCAGATCGGGTATGGGGCTGTCCAATTCACATCTGACAGCCCTGGACCTGATCACACCTCGGTGTGAAGTCGGCCTTATATGCATTCTGCTGCGCGCAAGTTTCCAGGGCTTTGATTTTATTATTGAAATCATACCTTTTCAACTATTTTCAACTGGACCATGAGCTAATTAGGGACAAGCACCTTGCATATTAAATTGCTTGTTTTTGACAAATATCCCAACTCTCACTGTAGTAGTTAGAAAATGATCAGCCTTGTCTCACAGGACCGTCTGTCTAAGTTTTGGCTATGTTCAGACTGTGTGTTTTTGATCCTTTTTTAGTGATCTGTTTTTGCATGGAAAAGGGATAACTCTCTGTGATGCCCAGCAAAGTTAATGAGTTTTCAGAAACGCTGTTCAGATGCTGTGTTCTAACTGGTCCGTTTTTGGGGCAGAAAACGTATCCAGAAAAAAGAGTGAGCACGTCAATGTGTGTGGAGTTTTTTTCCGTTGAAGCCATTGTTTATGGGGAAAAAACACATTAGTCAAAAATGTATCTAAGGGCCGCTTTACACACACCAACTTCTGTGTCTAACTTCTGAACAGATCTCTGGTTACAGTGAAATCATGGACACATTGCTCCATTTTGTGGCTGTGTACAAATGGAACAATGTGTCCATGATTTCACTGCAACCAGAGATCTGTTCAGAAGTTAGACACAGAAGTTGGTGTGTGTAAAGCGGCCCTAAAACAGATCAAAAACGGATGATGCATTTTTGATTCACTTTTTGAAAAAACACATTTAATTTTGCTACTGAAAAGACAAAGGCCCCTTTCACATTTCTGCGTTTGCTGTGTTTTGCTGCGTTTTGCTTCATTTGCGTTTTTTTCGCGTTTTTACCGCTAAAAACGCATGAAAACGCATGCGTTTTTATCCCCATTGATTTTAATGGGGACGCATGAAAAACGCATGCAAAAACGCATGTAGAAACGCATGTGCGTTTGCAAAAACGCATAACGCATGCGTTTTTGCAAACGCAGCCCAAAACGTTGTTTACCACGTTTTGAGCTGCGCTTGCAAAAACGCATGCGTTGTGCGTTTTTGCAAACGCACATGCGTTTCTACATGCGTTTTTGCATGCGTTTTTCATGCGTCCCCATTAAAATCAATGGGGAGAAAAACGCATGCGTTTTCATGCATTTTTAGCGGTAAAAACGCGAAAAAAACGCAAATGAAGCAAAACGCAGCAAAACGCAGCAAACGCAGAGATGTGAAAGGGGCCAAAGAATCACAAAAAAAATCACAAAAAAACAGATCAAACATGCACAGACTGAACATAGCCTAAAGCCTCTGTTAGTATGAGATTCAATGGCTAGCACACGATAGGTGTGGGGGTATGGTGCTAGTGAAGGAGGCTCGTAAGTCCCACATAAATGTCTATTAGAATCACTGCACACATACACTTAAGGAGTTTTTTTGCTTGTTAGTGAAATTTATTGAAACAAGTGCTCTTATAGTGATTGCGACAGAATGACGTTTCGGTCATTCAAGACCTTGATCACATAAGTAAGTCGCCTTGAGCTGTGTTGTGGTTCATGAAGGATGTGGTCCTTATGGTCAGTATAGGAACAGCGGGTATGCCCTTAGTAGTTCTGAACTGAGGGCTGTCCTGTACAGGGTAATGGTCACTAATGCCTTTAGGTTAGCCAGGGTCAGAGCGGTCGCTCTATGTGGGGTGGTGGCACAGCGGTGGAGTGTGTTCACACTCAGTTGTCACTCCTCCTTGCTACAACTGAGTGTGAACACACTCCACCGCCGTGCCACCGCCCCACATAGAGCGACCGCTCTGACCCTGGCTAACCTAAAGGCATTAGTGACCATTACCCTGTACAGGACAGCCCTCAGTTCAGAACTACTAAGGGCATACCCGCTGTTCCTATACTGACCATAAGGACCACATCCTTCATGAACCACAACATAGCTCAAGGCGACTTATGTGATCAAGGTCTTGAATGACCGAAACGTCATTCTGTCGCAATCACTATAAGAGCACTTAAAGCCTCTGTTACACATAGCGAGATCGCTGTTGCATCACAGGTTTTGTGACGCAACAGCGACCATGCCAGCGATCTCGTTATGTTTGACACGTAGCAGTGACCAGGTCCCAGCTGTGACATCACCGATCGTGTCGGAATGGCCTGGACCTTTTTTGATCGTTGGGTCCCAGCTGGGCAGAAAGCATCAGTGTGTTTGACGCCTTAACAACAATATAGTTGGCGACTCAGAACTCAGCCACGTAGGTCTCAGTCGTCAGACTAGCTGTGTGACAGGGTCCCAATGACCGCTGAGGTCGTTATACGGTTTGCCGTATCGTTGCTGCATCGTTGAGTAGATCTAACTGTTTGACATCTCACCAGCGACCACATAGCGACATTCCAGCGATCCTTACAAGGTCGTATCGTTGTCGGAATCGCTGGAACGTCGCCAAGTGTGACGATACCCTAAGGCTACCCAGGCTGAGGTGTCACAAATGACATGTTTTAGTTACAAATAAACATTTCTTAATTTTGAGTTCTTGTAATACAAATACTTAGAGGTTATGATCTTTGTGTAGTGTTAGTCATGAGAATGCCAAAATTAAAGGGTAACTGCCACCTGAAAACTTATTTTAACTTGCATATAATAGTGTTTGGAACCTGCCCAACACCAGCAAATTAAACCTCTCTGCTGGGATCCTCCCAGCAGCATTCAAGCTTGTTTTTGCCCCCAAACCTATCACTACCTATCCCTGCACCTTCCCAATACATACCTAACCATCCCTGTCTAAGCTAAAACTGTCCAATAATGGTTGTAAAAAAAAAATTTTCACTTACGTTTTCATATGCTAATGAGTCCTCTTGACTACTCTATAAGCGATCTCCAGGACTCCGTCTCCCCCTTGATGCTGATATTCATTTTCGCAGCTACGCTGTCATTTTCACAGCTGCGCATTGGGAATACTTCCGAAGTGCACTGAGCTGCTTCATAATGCTCAGTATGCATGCTCAGAAGCCCTCATTGCTATGCAGTTAGGTCAGTGAGGGCTTCTGATCACGCACACTGATTATTATGAAGCACCTCGGAAGTGCGTCATACATACAGAAGGTGGACATTTGAATTGAAGAGCTGGGAATGCGCTTGGGAAATCAATTATTACGCCCAACGGGCCGTGATACCAGCATCGAGGTAGGAGACGGAGCCCTGGAGACCGCCCAGTGTGACTATCTAGAGTAGTCAAGAGGACTCATTAGCATACGAACATGTAAGTGACAAAGTCTTTTTTCACAACCACTATAGGACAGTTTTAGCTCAGACAGGGATGGTAAGGGATGTTCTAGGAAGGTGCAGGGACAGATAGTGATACGTTTGGGGGCAAAAACGAGCTGACAGGTTCCCTTTAACATCATCCAGCAAGTAAATGATCCTAAACTTACGAATCTTTTACTTTTCGTCCTATCTGCGACCTCCATAATCCAAAAAACTAAAACATGATCACTGCAGCCAGCCTCTGACTCCCAAGACAGCCCCTCATTAAGAATGGTATGAAACAAGACCCATCTTTCTTTAACTCTAAATCTTTATGACTATAATTAAATCTTTACGAGCTTCATATGGATGATAGGTGCACATTATTTTGCATTATTCTGGATGGAAATGATGGACTGCAAATGGAAGAGAACATAATTTTATTTGCTGAATTTAGCTAATGCATCTATTTTGAACATTTGGAGATAATACCTCACTTAATTCTGAATGAGCCTTTACAAAATGATATTTTATTAAGAAAAAGACAAATTGCTTTTTATATATTGTGGAAATAAAGCTTAATACCACATGTGAAATGTTAGGTTGTAAATATTTTTTACTCCTTATTTTCATCATTTTCATGATTTCTTCCAAGTATACCTATTTCATATATGGTAATTTCATCTTTATTATATATTTATTTAGCCTCAGCCCATATTGCTATGGCTATTAAACCAATGGAAGACAATAAGCAGATTAAGATATTACATACAGAGCAATCATGTTTTTATGTTTCGACTGGATTAGTAATTTGGTTATATCGAGACAGTTCATTTCTAAAACAATAAGAGGCTGAGGCTTACCATTTTTTTCATTTTTCACATACCGTATATCCCTTTTGCAATTATCTCCACTTTTTAGAGAACTTACATACAACCCCTGGCAAAAATTATGGAATCACCTGGCTGGAAGGATGTCCATTCAATTGTTTAATTTTGTAGAAAAAAAGCAGATCACAGACATGGCACAAAACAAATGTAATTTCAAATGGCAACTTTCTGCTTTGAAGAAACACTAAAAGAAATCTTGAAAAAAAAAATTTGCTAGCCAGTAACTTACTTTTGTAGACCAAGCAGGGGGAAAAATTATGGAATCACCCTGTAAATTTTCATTCCCAAAACTAACACCTGCATCAAATAAGATCTGCTTGTTAGTCTGCATCTAAAAAGCTGTTGCACCAAGTGGACTGAAATGAATCATGGCTCCAACACGAGAGATGTCAATCGAAACAAAGGAAAGGATTATCAAACTCTTAAAAGAGGGTAAATCAACACGCAATGTTGCAAATGATGTTGGTTGTTCACAATCAGCTGTGTCTAAAATCTGGTCCAAATACAAACAACATGGGAAGGTTGTTAGAGGGAAACATACTGGTAGACCAAGGAAGACATCAAAGTGTCAAGACCAGAAACTTATAGCAATATGTCTCTGATGCACCCCCAGGCTATGGGGTACTCGGGATCCGGGCCGGTGCTGTCTCTCTGGGATCACGGTAGTCGTGACTCGGTCCTGTGACCTGGGATCAGTCCAAAAAGGGGTATTTACAAGGGATTTGTCATGACGCCACCTAGGGTATGTGGTTAGTAGAACCACCACTGCCGTATTCCTGCTGGGGACGGTGACTTGGGGCAGCGTGGATGGTAAGCCTTACTCGGGTAGGGCTGAGGGTTCCCAGGGCAGGTGTAGTAGTGATGGATGGGCCTGGTGAGGGATTGTGTGCAGTGTAGTTCACTTACTTTGCTGTTGTAGCCTCTCCAGCCAGTGTGTGTGGAAAGCAGTCTCCGGCTCTTCAGGTGTGTTGTGACGCTGGAAGGAAACAGTCTCAGGCAGTGGTGAGCTTACTGATTACTTTACCAAGGTCTCTTTAGCAGTAGTTCACAACTGTTTACATTTCTTTTTCATCACATTTAAACACTTCAATACTGCTCTGGGTTACTAGACTGTGCAGCTCAGGTGGCTCCTCTGCGTTGCTCCCTCTAAGTCCGTTCAGGCCCTGTTAGTCTCTCCTCTAGTACCTCACCCATAGGTTCAGTCTGGTCATCGCGGGCTTTTGGGTGAATGTTTCCCTCTCAGTCAGGGTCACCAGTCCTAAAATGACGACTGTGTTCTTAGACCGTGGTGGAAAGTTAGGCTGCAGGTCATAAAGCACCTGCCCCACACCGGTATGTCCGGTGATTGGGTCCTAAAGTGCCCCTGGTCACTTCTACAGAGCCGGCTCTCTTGCTGTAGTGGCCTAGCCTCGAGTGTCCCAGGTATGGCTGTGGGATCACCAGGCTCCCTTGTCCTCACTGTCTCTCAGCTTCAGGGTTCCTCTGGTCAGCTAAGATGTGTGCGGCAGCCGGGCCCTTGTCCTCCCACTCTTCCTCTGTCAAACTGTGGCTCTTCCCTCACCTCCAGCTATGGAGCGAGCTTTCTCTCCTGGGCATGTAGCCTCCAGGATTCTGCATCCTCCAGGGCACCCGTCATCCTGGGAATCTGCCTCTCTCTACTACTCTTCTGCTCTAACTCTAACTACCTCCCCTTGGTGCTCCCGTGTTTTTATCTACAGTGCCACCCACTTTGTCAGTGCTACTCTACGCTCCACCCACTTCTCTTAACACCTGCCACCCCTTGCCCAATCTAGAGACTTAGACGTAGGGTCGGTGTGTGCATCTGTGTGGAGTTTTGTCAACCTGGCTGCACTTCCCTTTGTGGACACCTGGTTGCAGGGGCACCACATCTCCAAAACAGGAAATGCACAACAAAACAAATGAGGAACGAATGGGAGGAAACTGGAGTCAATGCCTGTGACCGAACTGTAAGAAAACGACTAAAGGAAATGGGATTTACATACAAAAAAGCTAAACATAAGCCATCATTACCACCTAAAAACAAAGAAAACAAGGTTACAATGGGCTAAGGAAAAGCAATCGTGGACTTTGGATGACTGGATGAAAGTCATATTCAGTGATGACACAAAAGGGGGGATGCGGGCGCACCACAATAATATCAATGTTATAAATTGAAGGGTGCTCGCCATGCCTCATGTAAACAATTAGAAAGAGAGAAAAGATTTGGGCATATGCAGGAGCAGCACCAAGTAATGAAAAGATTCAATGAAGATAAATATAGAATATACAAAAGCTTTATTAACTTCACACATGTGGTTAAAAACATTTAAAAGGCATAGGGGCCCCCGAACAACAGACAGATCATTATGCGACGCCAATAGCCATAGTGATAATTAATCAGACAATGGAAAGTGACACTATTAGACAAATTATAACATACACAAGATTGCGATTGCCATATATCTATTTATATAATCGGGAGTTTGGGATTCGGGCGTTGTAGCCGAATCCCAAAATCCTTTGCGCCACTGTGAGCGATGATGCGATAGCGTCATCGCGAGCAGTGTCCGCTGCCCACCCGTCCGGCAACATGTAATTTCCAAGATGGCGTCCAAAATCTCACGAGATTTTGCCGCCATCTTGGATATTACATGTCGCCGCAGGGACTCCGGGATCCCACCAGCATAGCGTCGAGGTGACCGGCCAGCGCCCGTGCTAACCACTGTGCCACCATAAAGTGCTAACCACTGAACCACCATACAGTGCTAACCACTGAGCCATCATATACAGTGCTAACCACTGAGCCACCATATACAGTGCTAACCACTGAGCCACCATACAGTGCTAACCACTGAGCCACCATACAGTGCTAACCACTGACCCACCATATACTGTCCTAACCACTGAGCCATCATATACAGTGCTAACCACTGACCAACCATATACAGTGCTAACCACTGAGCCACCATATACAGTGCTAACCACTGAGCCACCATATACAGTGCTAACCACTGAGCCACCATATACAGTGCTAACCACTGAGCCACCATATACAGTGCTAACCACTGAGCCACCATACAGTGCTAACCACTGAGCCACCATACAGTGCTAACCACTGAGCCACCATACAGTGCTAACCACTGAGCCACCATATACAGTGCTAACCACTGAGCCACCATATACAGTGCTAACTACTGAGCCACCATATACAGTGCTAATCACTGAGACACCATACACAGTGCTAACCACTGAGCCACCATATACAGTGCTAACCACTGAACCACCATATACAGTGCTAACCACTGAGCCACCATACAGTGCTAACCACTGAGCCACCATACAGTGCTAACCACTGAGCCACCATACAGTGCTAACCACTGAGCCACCGTATACAGTGCTAACCATTGAGCCACCATATACAGTGCTAACCACTGAGCCACCATATACAGTGCTAACCACTGAGCCACATGTACAGTGCTAACCACTCAGGCACCATATAATGTGCTAACCACTGAGCCACCATATACAGTGCTAACCACTGAGCCACCATACACAGTGCTAACCACTGAGCCACCATATACAGTGCTAACCACTGAACCACCATATACAGTGCTAACCACTCTGCCACCATACAGTGCTATCCACTCAGCCACCATATAATGTGCTAACCACTGACCCACCGTATACAGTGCTAACCACTGAGCCACCATATAATGTGCTAACCACAGAGCCACCATATGCAGTGCTAACCACTGAACCACCATATACAGTGCTAACCACTCTGCCACCATACAGTGCTATCCACTCAGCCACCATATAATGTGCTAACCACTGACCCACCGTATACAGTGCTAACCACTGAGCCACCATATAATGTGCTAACCACTGAGCCACCATATAATGTGCTAACCACTGAGCCACCATACAGTGCTAACCACTGAGCCACCATATAATGTGCTAACCACTGAGCCACCATACAGTGCTAACCACTGAGCCACCATACAGTGCTAACCACTGAGCCACCATACAGTGCTAACCACTGAGCCACCATACAGTGCTAACCACTGAGCCACCATATAATGTGCTAACCACTGAGCTACCATATACAGTGCTAACCACTGAGCCACCATATAATGTGCTAACCACTGAGCCACCGTACAGTACTAACCACTGAGCCACCATATAATGTGCTAACCACTGAGCCACCATATACAGTGCTAACCACTGAGCCACCATATAATGTGCTAACCACTGAGCCACCGTACAGTGCTAACCACTGAGCCACCATATAATGTGCTAACCACTGAGCCACCATATACAGTGCTAACCACTGAGCCACCATATAATGTGCTAACCACTGAACCACCATATACAGCTCTAACCACTAAGCCACCATATAGTGCTAACCAGTGAGCCACCATATAATTTTACTAACCACTAAGCCACCATATACAGTGCTAACCACTGAGCCACCATATACAGTGCTAACCACTGAGCCACCGTATAGTGTTAACCAGTGAGCCACCATATAAATCCTGCAACAACAACGTTGTTTCTGGAGAGAGGACTGTACTATTCAGCGGCTATTTCTACGGTACCTGTTCATTTCAACGCACTCCCAATGCAATAGCATCGGGCCTATTTTCTAGTAGTATGTATAATATACAGATGACAAATTCATGCAAGACTATAACAATGAGAGAATAGAGGCATATCATAATATACATTTAATGCACCTGCAAGCAAAGTCATGAGTAGCCCTATTGGTGGGTGATGATTGAGACACCGCACTCTATTTTTCTAGCAAAATACAGATGCCATTCTGATACAAACAAAATAATATGACAATATGGCAAGGGCATAAATAAACCATAGTATATTTATATAGTCACCTGTATGACCAGTATCTCATAGCAAGTATAGTGATATGCGTAAAAGTCTCCCTAATGAAAGGAATCACCATAAGGCCAAAGAGCCCTAGACGAGGTATACTTGTGTGCAAAAGAATGAGGCCACAGTATATTGTTACATAAATGCTCCTAAAGCGGCCGTCACACGCACAGATATCTTGAACGATATCGCTTGAACGCGCGAGATGAAACATCGCTTGAACGATGTCTGTGCGTGTGACGGCAAGATACGACGAGCGATACATGATGAAATCGCAAGATCGAGATCTGAGCCCCCGACCTCAGATCTTGCGATTAACGATTTGACGATCTGCCTCATCGTGGTGTATAACACCACGATGAACGATCTCCCAGCGGCAGAGCCTATGCTGGGAGATGGTAACTATGGTACACGTCGGGTTACTAAGCGATGCGCGGCGCCTAGTAACCCGATGTGTACCATAGTAACCAGCGAGATCGCGGATCCACATCGCTGGTGAGTCTGTCTGTGTGACATCTCACCAGCGATGTGAGCGATATTGTAAGCGATTGCGCGTGCACGTGATCGCTTACAATATCGCAAGAGATATCTTAGCGTGTGACGGCCGCTTAAGTCAGGTCCCCATGTGCAGATGAAACCATGAATATAAGGCACGATATTACCAAGTCCAAATACAATGGGAGTCAATGTGTCATCAGTCCGAAGTCCGGTTGTCATGAGGAAGGTGTATAGTTTGGCGCTGTCTGGATGCCAGGGTGCCCAGACCCCACGCGTTACGCTGCCAACATGCAGCTTCGTCAGAGGAGTAGAACAGTGTGTAGCTTAAAGGATTTAAAAATCACCTGTGATTAATGGGAGAAGCGAAACACCTGGTGGCCGAATGTGCAAACACCGCATCGTGTACCGATCATGTGATGCATTCCACAGGTCACATGGGCGCTGTTTGCTGACGAATTCCGGTGGCAAAACGGAAGTCACGTAATATATCATAGATACAGTTGTGGCCAAAAGTATTGACACCCCTGCAATTCTGTCAGATAATACTCAGTTTCTTCCTGAAAATGATTGCAATCACAAATTCTTTGGTATTATTATCTTCATTTAATTTGTCTTCAATGAAAAAACACAAAAGAGAATGAAGCAAAAAGCTAAATATTGATCATTTCACACAAAACTCCAAAAATGGGCCAGACAAAAGTATTGGCACCCTCAACCTAATACTTGGTTGCACAACCTTTAGCCAAAATAACTGCGATCAACCGCTTCCGATAATTGTAGACCATTCTTCTTTGGCAAACTGCTCCAGGTCCCTGATATTTGAAGGGTGCCTTCTCCAAACTACCATTTTTAGATCTCTCCACAGGTGTTCTATGGGATTCAGGTCTGGACTCATTGCTGGCCACCTTAGAAATCTCCAGTGCTTTCTCTCAAACCATTTTCTAGTGCTTTTTGAAATGTGTTTTGTGTCATTGTCCTGCTGGAAGACCCATGATCTCTGAGGGAGACCCAGCTTTCTCACACTGGGCCCTACATTATGCTGCAAAATTTGTTGGTAGTCTTCAGACTTCATAATGCCATGCACACGGTCAAGCAGTCCAGTGCCAGAGGCAGCAAAGCAACCCCAAAGCATCAGGGAACCTCCGCCATGTTTGACTGTAGGGACCGTGTTCTTTTCTTTGAATGCCTCTTTTTTCTCCTGTAAACTCTATGTTGATGCCTTTGCCCAAAAATCTCTACTTTTGTCTCATCTGACCAGAGAACATTCTTCCAAAACGTTTTAGGCTTTCTCAGGTAAGTTTTGGCAAACTCCAGCCTGGCTTTTTTATGTCTCGGGGTAAGAAGTGGGGTCTTCCTGGGTATCCTACCATACAGTCCCTTTTCATTCAGACGCCGACGGATAGTACTGGTTGCCACTGTTGTACCCTCGGACTGCAGGGCAGCTTGAACTTGTTTGAATATTAGTTGAGGTTCTTTATCCACCATCCGTACAATCTTGCATTGAAATCTCTCGTCAATTTTTCTTTTCCGTCCACATCTAAGGAGGTTAGCCACAGTGCCATGGGCTTTAAACTTCTTGATGACACTGCGCACGGTAGACACAGGAACATTCAGGTCTTTGGAAATGGACTTGTAGCCTTGAGATTGCTCATGCTTCCTCACAATTTGGTTTCTCAAGTCCTCAGACAGTTCTTTGGTCTTCTTTCTTTACTCCATGCTCAATGTGGTACACACAAGGACACAGGACAGAGGTTAAGTCAACTTTAATCCATGACAACTGGCTGCAAGTGTGATTTAGTTATTACCAACACCTGTTAGGTGCCACAGGTAAGTTACAGGTGCTGTTAATTACACAAATTAGAGAAGCATCACATGATTTTTCTAACAGTGCCAATACTTTTGTCCACCCCCTTTTTTATGTTTGGTGTGGAATTAGATCCAATTTGGCTTTAGGACAATTCTTTTTGTGTTTTTTCATTTAAGACAAATTAAATGAAGATAATCATACCAAAGAATTTGTGATTGCAATCCTTTTCAGGAAGAAACTGAGTATTATCTGACAGAATTGCAGGGTGTCAATACTTTTGGCCACAACTGTATGTGGTAACCCTCGCATTCAGCATAGCCTCATCTATCACAATATAAACATAATTGACTTGATCAGTAAACACTGTAAACAACAAGAATCAGGAGTGCCAAATTTACCTTTATTTGGTTGCTCCAATATTACAAAAAATGTGTTAACAACCGATTAAAATTTCATAAATATCACATAATGGTTTCAATAATGTTGCCTCACCCCACAAATAAATAAGCCATAACACAGCTCTATTGAAAAATGGAAATGTTACAAGTCTTTTAAAATGGCAACACACCCTCCAATTTTTTTTCATGCTTCAGATTTTATTAGCACTAAAATAATAAAACAAAACTGGACTTGTTTAGTATCGCCGTAATCCTACTGATGAGGAGAATCCTATTGCTAGGTCATTTTTATGAGACCTAGGGAGGGCATCCACCTTATGGTTTTGTCCGCCAATTGAAAATGCAGGATGAAATGTTGCGGATGCAGCCTCTGTAAAGACAACAGGACAACAAGTGGGTAAAGTTTTTATTCGTATACATGATAACTGGATGAATTGTTCCCTCAACCAGGCACCACCACTCTTTTAAATCCATTTTAATTGCCAAAAATAAATGATTACCAATAGAATAGTTGTGCTCAGGAGCACAGAAGGCCTTGGATAAAAAAAAACACACACAGGAAACCATTCGACCGGAAGATCTTAGCTTTTTTAGACCATCAAAGAATTCAGGAATCACAGGGAATATATACTTATTTTTTAATCATTATGCGGTTAAGACCCTAATCAATACATGGTTAGAAAGTGCCATCTTTTTCTTCACACTATAGAACCAGACCTGCCAAAGAGGACGACACCTGGCTGAAACCCCTTGGGAGGTTTGCTGTGAAGTTATCAAACATGGCTTGGGTCTCTATTGGCAACAGAAGCTAGATATTGGTCCAAGTAGCAGAGGACCCTGGAAGAAAGTCAATGGGACAAACTTACAACCTGTGTAGAGCCAACATCTCTGACTCCTTGCTGAAAACATCAGCTTAAGACCTCTAGGCAGGAGGCATGTCTAGAAGGCTAGATGGTGACACAGGATCCCGAACTGATCGAACTGAGTTGAGACACCCGTCATGATGAGATTGACCCCAGCGGTGAACCATTCCAGATTTCCCTTCCAGAAAGGGTTCGTAAGTACAAAGCCATGCAGACCCAGGAGGAGAAGGTGTGACAGGTTTGGAAGCACCAGAAAGGACATCTCTGCATGCAACATTCCAATTCAGATAAAGCCTTTATATTGATGGATGATACCAGCAAAGGGCTTTAGAGACATCGAACCAGAATCTTCTACTTATTCACTATGGGCATTGCTTGTTGCAGGAAATTTCATGCTGATCTTGAGTCCAAAAAGGTTGACACAGAGAACCAAATATCTCTACATAACATGAACACTGACAGAGATAAATTACAGAAAAAACAGCTCCTCATATCTGTAAAAGTTTTCTATGTATAGGGTCTTGATTTAAGATAGTGAGGTCTTTAAAAACAATCTTTTTAATCTCATAAAATTGCCTGCTATATGCTATGCTGAAAGTGACAAGTTTTTCCGTATTACCACAGCTAGCATTTGATTGTTTTCCTATGAAAAATTGATTCCCTGGAGATCGTATTCACCCTTTTCACTGCTGAATCTTTTGAATGTTTTTTGTAGCCTCTTTGGTTGAGTCTTTTCTGGATAATAGTGGTCTCCTCTGAAAATGCATTTTCCCTAGAGCAGATGCGTCGATCTCTAATAAATTTTTCATATGGAATGACCCTGATTGTATGGCCTAGGTGGCAACTACTGGCAAGTAAGATGGTTCAAACTGCAATAGATGCATTAGGGGTGATTTTGTATGACAGCATTTATGATTATTCCATATATCTCCTTATTCATATTTTTGATGTGATGGTGGTTTACTTATTAATTCCATCTTGATATGCATATTGTCTGTCCATGAAATTATATGCATGACTTGTACTGTGTTAAATTTAAGCACCTACATGCATAACATAAATAATTAATTTTTCCTCATCCTCTCACAGGGGTGGGATTGCCATGTTCTTGATTTTAAATTTCACTTGAGCACAGTTCACTTTAATTCTATGATTAAGTGCGCAGTAGCCCCAGAAACGTCAGTTGTCTTTGCATGATGTGGCTGTATACCATCATTTAATCTTGGATTAATAAGCAAGCACTTTGGAATTTTATATTGATCGCTATGAAGTGCCGTCTTGTCCTATAAATTATTTTTGGATGGTCTGCTGGCAAGACATGAAGGACGGGCATCTATCAAGATATTGGAGCTGAAGCTTCGAAATCATCAGTGTGGTGAGCTTTTTATTTCTTTATTGTCACTGACAGAGATAATGTAAGTGAGGAGTTAACGTCACCTAGGGCAGCCTTCCGAACAGACCCTAGGCTTGGGAGTTTCCATCCTGCATTGGACAAGAATGGAGTAAATTTTCCATGCTTTTGCAGTAAAAGCATAGTCCTTTGGCATGACGATTTTTCTGTCATTACTTGACTAATGGTCAATTAAATGGTCAACCTGCATCGGCTCTGGAACTGCTACTGGTGAAGAAGATTGGGAGGTCAAAGGCCTCTTGAAGGATGGAGCTAGGTGCAGTTGTTACCTCTCGTGTTTCACTTCTCTTGTCAGTACCTGGAACCTGAGATCAATCTGGGTAGCCAAGGAAATTAGGTCAACTAGAGTAGCAGGGATATCACAACCCACCAATTCATCCTTGATCCTCCTGGACAGACCTTCTCAGAAAGCAGCTACCAGTGCCTCATTATTTCATCATAACTCTGAGGAATGATTACAGAATTGAACTGCATATTGACCCACAGACGAGCTACCGTAATGTAGCTTGTGAAGAGAGGATGCTGCAGAGGAGTCACAACCTGATTAATAGAAAACCTTGTAAAAGGCCTCCAAGAAAACCAGAGTGTCCAAGGTGATACGGTCTCTTCTCTCCCAAAGCGGGTTGATCCAGGTGAGAGCTTCTTCTCCCAGATGGGACATCAAAAAGTTCACATTGGCCCAGTCAGAGGTAAACTGGTGCAGTGTGCAATGATTGATGAATCCTCGGCATAGTTTGAGGACACCGTAAAATCTGGCTGGGGCAGATAGACATGGATTAGCTCTGAATGTGTTGACTATAAACTAAGCAGCAGGTGTTGAGGAATGTCAGGGCATTCAAACAGATGTTCACCAACGACTGGAAAGTCAAGATTGGATCCTAAACCAATTTTGAGAGGGTTGGAAGATTGGAGTTTGTGGGGTCCATGGTCTGAGCAAACTATTATGTTAGCAAGGGCAGACTCACTGTGCTAAGTACTGGATTTACCTTATAGGGGCATAACTAAGTGTCTATTGGTTTTCAACAGAGCCTCAGATGGTGAGGATGGGCTGGGCTGGGGTTAGACACCAGATACCACTCCAGGGCAGTACCCAGAACTGCAGTAGCTGGCCCAAAGAACAGAGCAGTTTATGGAGGCTGACTGGAAGGAGTTTGATCAGAAGACAGACTGTGCGGAGGTGCACAGGACACAAGCAGGATGGGTACTTGAGACTGGTGGGTTGGGATCAGGTACACATACAGGTGGATCGGGTTTAAGTACTGGAGACTGGTAGGACAGTTACTACTCCAGGAAACAGGAAAGACAGGTTCAGGAGAAAGGCAGGTCAGGTTCAGGTATGTGAGACAAGTCAGTAAACAGCAAATTGGTGCACTGACAGGATCAAACTACAGACTAACCAGGAATGTAATTGCTCAGGCACCTCCCTACATGGGGAGGAGCATTATCTATCTGGCGCCACCCAGCCATAGACTGGGGAACACTTACTGAGTGTGTGCACTATCCTTTTAAGAGGCTGGAAGCATATGCAAGTCATAAGAACCCAGAGACTGGAGAAGGAGCAAAGGAGCAAGTAGACTGGCTATTGTGCTGAGTGTGTTGGCATCCCTGCCGAAGAGAGGATGTGGGACAATGCAGGAACTTAAACATTACAGTCATTTTCCTCTGTTGAGGCATTTTTCTCAGCTCTTGACCTCATTTCTCCTGGAACAACTCCCCTTTTTGGAGTCATTTCTGACAGGTACTTTGGGGTCAAATTAAGGACATGATGGCTTACAGTCCCTGCCTGTGCTCCCGAGAGGAAGTAATGTCATTAGCTGTTCATTTGGATAGATAACTGAGACATAAAGACTCAATGGCAGCTTCTTCACTAGCAGTTGACACTAATCAATCTATAGTCATGCTTGTGGGTGTGGACCCACTGTGCCATCAAAACCAGGCTCACCATGGAGTGTGGAACTAAGCGACTACCTCATCTAGAGCCTCTGATGGTGAGGTTAGGCTTGTGCTGGAAGGGAACCACCAGGTACCACTCCAGGGAAACTCTCGGTACCATAGCAGTTGACACCAGGAGTCTTAATGCAAGTCTGTACGGAGGTGCAGACAGAGCAGCTGAAACAGGCAGTAGGGCTGGGACAGATGGATACAGCAGGTATGACACATATTGGTGGTTATGGCAGATGCTGGTGGGCATGGAAGAAGTTGGTGACTTTTATATTATTATTATTATTATTATAATAATTTATAGAGCACCATTGAATCCATGATGCTGTACATGACAAGGGGTTACATACAAACAAGTTAAAAATACAATGAACAAACTAACAGTGACAGACTGGTACAGAGGCGAGAGAGGACCCTGCCCTTGCAGGCTTACATTCTACAGGGCAATGGGAAGGGGAACAGTAGGTTGGGTCTGCTCGAGTGGTGGTGGAGTGCCGGGTCCAATGGTGGTGGAGCTCTGGGTCCAGTGGTAGTTGAGCACAAGGTCCAGTGGTGTTGAGGTGGCACCGTGGTTATTGTAGGCTGTAGGATTTTCTGAAGAGATGGGTTTTCAGGTTCCATTTGAAGGTTCAGAGTGTACGGGACAGTCGGACATTTTGAGGTGCAGAATTCGAAAGGATGGGGGATGCTTGGGCTTAGTCTTACAGGCGCTTAGATGAGGAACGTACAAGTGTGGAGAAAAGGAGGAGGTTTTGGGAGGATCGAAGATTATGAGTTGCATGATATCAGGAGATTAGTTCAGAGATATCTAGGGGGGACAGATTGTGAATGGCTTTGTAAGTCAATGTTAGTACTTTGAATTGGATATGCTGGAGAATTGGGAGCCAGTGGAGAAAGCAAGCAGAGAGGTGGATTAGTCGGGCAGCAGAGTTAAGGACAAATTGGAGAGGCGCAAGAGTGTTAGCAGGGAGGCAAAAGAGTAGGAGGTTGCAGTAGTTGAGACGGGAGATGATGAGGGCATGCACTAGTAGTTTAGTAGATTGAAGGTTGAGGAAGGGATGGATTCTGGAAATATTTTTGAGTTGGAGGCGACAGGAGGTGGCGAGAGCTTGAAAATGTGGTCTGAAGGATAAGGCAGAGTCAAGGATCACTCCCAGGCAGCGGACTTCAGGTACGGGGCAAAGTGTGATATAATTTATTGTGATAGATAGATCAGGTAAGGTAGGTGTGCGATATGGGTGAAAAATGATGAGTTCAGTTTTGTCTACATTTAGTTTAATGAAGTGAGAGGAGAAGAAGGAGGATATGGCTGATAGACACTCTGGGATTCTGGACAGCAGAGAGGTGATGTCTGGGCCAGAGAGGTAGATCTGAGTGTCATCAGTGTACAGGTGGTACTGGAATCCATGGGACTTTAAATTTTTCTAGGCCAAGGGTATAGATGTAAAAAAGAAGGGGTCCCAGGACAGAGCCTTGAGGGACCCCAACAGAGAGGGGATGGTGGGAGGAGGTAGTGTTGGAGTAGGAGACACTAAATGTGCGATCGGAAAGATAGGAAGAGATCCAGGAGAGGGCAAAGTCAGTGATATCAATGGAATAGAGGATCTGTAATAGGAGGCAGCAGTCGACTGTGTTGAATGCAGAGGACAGGTCAAGAAGGAGGAGGATGGAGAAGTGTCCGTTAGCATTGGCAGTAAGTAGGTCATTAGTAATTTTGGTTAAGGTGGTTTCAGTAGAGTGGTGGGGGCAGAAGCCAGATTGAAGGTTGTTAAAGAGAGAGGTGGGATGAGAGTACAGTGTGGACATGCTTTTCAAGAAGTTTGGAGGTGAACGGGAGCAGTGATATGGGGCAGTAATTGGATGTGGAGGTCAGGTTGAGAAATGGCTTCTTCAAGATATATGTATTGCATGCTTGAAAGCGGAAGCAAAGGTACCGGAGGTTAGTGATAGATTGAAGAGGTGGGTTAGGGTTGAGATAAGCATGGTGGTGAGGTTGGGGAGAAAGCGGAATGGGATCTGATGCACAAGTGGTGAGGTGCGATTTGGAGCGGAGCTGTGCAAGTTCTCCTTCAGTGATGGAGGGGAGGAGGGTTAGTGGGGGAGGGGAGTGGTCTGATATACATAGGGGTTGTGTTGGTTGGGTAGCAAAGACTTGTCTGATGTGATCGATCTTGTTGGTGAAGTGTGTTGCAAAGTCTTCTGCAGAGATATGAGAAGTAGGGGGGCAGTGGGGGCGAAGGAGAGAGTTAAATGCGTTGAATAGCTGCTTGGGGTTGAGAGATAAAGAGGATCTGAGGGTAATGAAGTCATTCTGTTTAGTGGTGGTGAGTGCTGACTTGAATGTGAGAAGTTACTGGTGGGTATGGCAGGTACTTGCGAGTACAGCAGGTACTGACTGGTGCGATGGTATACCCTGAAATAGCAGGCACGGCTGGTTCAGACAGATGTAGGGGGAACAGGCATGTACTGTGGGTACCTTAAGACAGACACAAGTTAGCTGGTAAGGACAATGGATACAGGACACAAGGTATAGAATCTAATCACGAGCAAGTGTCTCTCGAGCTATAAGACCATGTTGCTCAAGCACCTCCCTTAAGGGAAGGTTGCCTTAAGTACCTAATGTCCTCCATCCATAGGCTGGGGACACATGTAAAGCGTGTGCACTGCCCCTGTAAAAGGTGAGAAGGTGCACACTCTAAGGACTCTCTTAGGAGAACTGTGCAGCATGCGCAGGCCTCAGCAGCTGGAAGCAGGAGCAGGGGACACGATAGATACTGTGGGATGGCTGGAGGGGTGAGTGTGCCAACGACCCTTCTGCAGGGTCATCGGCGCTGGCATAACACCTATGCAGATCGGTGGTTGCAGACACACCAAAGTGGGAATTGAACTTGGAGCATACACATAGTTTTATTTATATAGCAGTGGCTCTGATCTTTTCATTGTTCAATGCTTCAAATATGAAAGCATTAGAGGTAAGCGAACCTTATGAAGTTCGGTGTCGGTTCACCGAATGGGCATATGTTCACCGAGACGTTTCGACAAACAGTTTGCCAAAATTCCAAACCTCATTCAAACCAATGGGAGTTAAAATAAAAGGCATAGAAAACACCTTAAAAGGGGTGCAAAAGCTGCCAAAACAGCTCAAATTAGGGACAAACACCAGGAAAATTGGCATCTATTTCTCAGAGTTAAAATTTTCGTCATTGTGCAATATGGATGCATGGGACAAGGCCTGGTCCAGTAGTTGAAGCTTCAACATTGATCAGGAACAGGGAGATGTAGACAGATGTAGGCATTTGTAACACTCATGTGGATACTTAAGGAATCTGATGGTGTGGGACTAGATAAGACAGAAACAAGGTTTAGAGTTGAAGTCTGTATTCACACGTGCAGGAAACAAATCTAGGTGCGGGCGCAAACAAACAATGAAGCAGAGCAAAACATGTCTATTGAGTAGAAATAAATTATTAAAGAGGACCTGTCAGCAAACCAGGCATGGTCATCTAATGACAGCACTGGATACAGCATGTCTGCAGCATGCAGGCAAGGGGTCCCCCAGCACTTGAGCAGCCCTGTACCCTGAGATAATACAGTTAGAAAACTTACATGCTACAGCCACTAAGGAGGTGGCTAGGGGCTGCAGCCAAGGGCAGATTCACACCCCCTGCATGTGTAATCTGCCCACCGCTGCCAATCATTCTCTCCCTGTCTCCAGCATTTAAACACAGTTTTTTTTCTCTCCCGTGTAGCTCCGCCCCTCAGGGAGAGAAAAAAAAACTTTGTTTAAATGCTGGAGACAGGGAGAGAATGATTGGCAGTGGTGGGCAGATTACACAGGCAGGGGGTGTGAATCTGCCCTTAGGCTGCATCCCCTAGCCACCTCCTTAGTGGCTGTAGCATGTAAGTTTTCTAACTGTATTATCTCGGGGTACAGTGCTGCTCAAGTGCTTATGGACCCCTTGCCTGCATGCTGCAGACATGCTGTATCCAGTGCTGTCATTAGATCACCATGCCTGCTTTGGTGACAGGTCCTCTTTAAATTAAATTAAATGCAAAGTGCAGCCGGCACAGTAAACATAATAATCCCAGTAACAGTCTCAGCAGAAATCTGCAGCAAATGGTTAACCAGTGTACACTGGGGCTGAAAACAAGTCCCAAACAAGTCTAGCAGCACAACCTGCACTGAGGCTACAATCCTTAATTGTGCACACTGACAACTAAATAATTGTCAAGAGTCTTACAGACTGTGCAAGTACCAGGCTTAGTTGAGAAGCTCTCCTTTTAAGTCTTGGAGGATGAATGCAAACATCCAAGACCTGGATGATTCACGGCAGATTGCAGGCAGCTGATAAAGCTGGAAGATCCAGACCTTACGAGCAGCTAGAAGCAGCAGAAAGTCTGAACAGCAGAACTTTAAACGTGCAGCAGCAGAGTGGACAAGGAGCCAAATATGGAGTGACTAGGAAGCCAGATAGCACAAAATACGTAGGCAGGGAATGGATCCAGGACCGAGACTTAAATAGGCAAGACCAACAGGAAATTCAAGATCAAAACAAAGCAGTGGGTACCATCTTGGATGAAGGCAAAGAGACACAGAAAGCACAATGAAAAACCTGTAATCATAGAATAAACAAAGCAGTGGGGCACTCATAGAGTTATACCTGGTGGTCTAGTGGGGTTTCTGTTAGAGCGGGGATCCACTCACCTATCCGGGTTGTGCACCCTTGCAAAAGCTCAGGAGAAGCCTGTGGTCAGTGAGGAGCTGGCCGTCGGGGTGTGGGGCGTGGATTCCAGGTGGTCATGTGACTGGAAACACATCACCAAAGGTCCTGCAGGACTCCTAGCGTCGATGCCTGTGCTGCTCCATCCGCAGCCCTCATGGAAGGGTAGTGATAAATGAAGAGAGAAGTGCAGTGAGGCGGAGCGCTTCTTTCAACAAACAGAAGAAAGGTGCAGAGTAAGGAACATAAAAGGTAGAGAGTTGAACCCTTGCTGGTCTTCCACTAACTGCAGGGCCGCACCATCCATTGGACAGTGTGAGCCCTGAGTCTCAGGCGGCAGGCAGGCAGGGGGAGCAGCAGTGGAGAAAGGGGCGGCGCCTGCATCACACATCGGCTCCCTGTGTGATGGGCGCCACCGGCAGCATCAGTAGTGGGAAGATGCACCTTCTCCCCCCTGCTCCTCACTTGCCGCCGGTAGCATCCCCTCACCTCCGCTCGTCACTCGCGGCAGCAGGCCGGTGGTGGCGCCAGCAATCAACAGCACTTCCCCCCGGTCCTCACTTGCGGCGGCGCCAACATTCAACAGCACTAATCCCCCCCCTCTCTCCTCACTGTGAGGCTCAGGCGGCAGGAGGGCTTGTGGAAGACCAGCAAGGGTTCTTTACTCTGCACCTTTCTTCTGTTTGTTGATAGAAGCGCTCTGCCAAACCGCCAATCATGACATTACTCCCATCTTAGAAGTGGCCTCAGGACAATCCTGGACTAGGTTTCTCTGGATATCTAAGATGAAACTGAGTAATGTTTTGGGGAGCATTTATGTTATCGACTGGTTCCGAAGAGTCTGCCTCACGCTGATACCTCTGCCACTTTATTAGGTACTGAAGCCGATTCATACTGATCCTAAAGTCAAGGATCTCCAAAACCACAAATTGTTCCTGCCTGTCTTCCACCACATGTTGAGAAGTGGGCACAATGCATCCCTGGAAGGCATAAGGAGACACCGGCTTTAGTAATGATACATGAAAAATATGATGTACCTTTAAGGTTCTTGGCAGCTTTAGATGGCAGTCAACCAAGATCACAATACTGTTGATCTTGAAAGGACTAATGAATTTCTGTGTAGGAACATCTAATTTCAGATTCTTAGTGAACAACCACACTGAATCTCCTACCTTGAACAAGAGTGTGGGTTTCCAGAATCTATCAGCTGATTTATTGTACCTCTCTTGTGCTGAGGCCAGTGATTCCTTTAGAACCTCTAGATTCTGTTTCAACACTGTCAACCTCTTCTCTATAGCCTTTACCTGAGCATCAATTGGATAACTAGGCAGAATGCTTGGATGATAATCCAAATTGGCAAAGAAGGGTGTTATCTTTATGCAAGCACTCTGAGAGATATTGTAGGAGAATTCTGCTAAGGGAAGCAACTCTTGCCAATCATCCTGAAAGTGGCTAACTTAGCATCGCTAGTATTTCTCCAAAGCCTGATTGGTCCACTCCATTTGTCTATTTGTCTGGGGATGGTATGCTGAAGATGAGAAGACGTTAATATTAAGCACAAAGCAAAACCCTTTCCAGAATTTAGACATGAACTGCACCCCTCGGTCTGAGATGATCTCATCTGGAACCCCATGCAGCCTAAAAATGTTCGGTATCACCAGTTGCACCATATTCCTAGCTGAGGGGATTCCAATACATGGAATAAAGTGGGCAACTTTAGTCACTTGTTCCACCACAACAAAGATAGTATATTGCAATTTTCTTAAGCGAGGCTCACATGTCCAGTAATTGTTAATTAGAAACAGAATCAGCAGAAGCAGTTATCTTAGGGTATGTGCTTACGGTCCGGAGGAGCTGCGTGTTGGACGCAGCTCCTCCGGACCTGAGGGAAGCCGCAGGTGGCCGCAGAGAGACCGCAGCCGCCCTGTACTCACCATGTGCGGCGGGTGCTGGGCGGCTTCTCCATGCAGTTTTCTCTGTGGCAGCCGCTTCCGACTCCGCAGCATGAAATGAACATGCTGCGGAGGAGCGGACTGCCGGCAACCCGCACCACAGCTCCAAAGACACTGCAGGCGGGTTACGCATAGTTAGGATGGGATTTCTTGAAATCCCATCCACTATGCTATTACTGTACGACGCAGCGTTTTGGACACAGCACAAAGACGCTGCGTCCAAAATGCTGCGTCTCCTGATCGTGAGGATACACCCTTAGCAGGATAGAAAGCTTACACAGACACAACTTTTTTTTATCCAGCTAAAAAAATTGATTTCAACCGGATCCATTTTTTAACATTGAAGTTTATGCAAAACAGTATATTAGACAGGCACCCATTTTTCTTCCATTTGAAACAGAACCATTTTTTGCTTGCTGGATCAGTTTCAAATGGATGACTACTGAACATGTGAACTGTCAAATGTCATTAACGATGAGCAAGTGTGCTCGCCACTGGTCGATACTCATTCGAGCATTGGGTTGTTCGACTGCTTGATTATTACTTGGCCGAGTATAGCGGGTGCTCGAGCAAAAGCTTAAGTCACAACCCTGCATGTTTCGTGGCTGTTCTTCAGCCACTAAATATGCAGTTTTGCCTGCCAATTATGGTAATGCTGTAGCCATAATGGCTATTGGCTTTACTGTGATTGGCCAGCATCATCACGTCATCAGGTCTTATACAGGAACTGGGGGTGTGATGCTCGGCACACTGCAATTCAGGGAGAGCTTATGTAGGACGTAATATTTAGATTACACCATGCATATAGGCTGAGTTTTACACTTGGCCTCGTCAGTGCCTTTAATGTGACAGTAAAGGGTGTTTTTAGCATGTTTAACATAATAAACAAGTAAATGATTAAAAAAAAAACAGTGTGCAGTCCCCCTATTTTTAATAACCAGCCAAAGTAAATCAGACAACTGTAGGTTGATAAAATCAGGCTGGGAAGGCCCATTGTTATTTGTTCCTTCCCAGCCTAAATATACCCACCTTCAACTGCCCGAGAATTGGTACATTCAGTAGTTCTGGCACTTTATCCCAACTTCCTAACTGATCTGGTGTGGTGGAAACCAGGGTAATATTTTTTAGGGTTGATGGAAGCTTAGGCGCTAGTAATGGAGATGGGTCTATCAGACACTCTGATTCCTTATTCAGAAAGTATAGTGAAAAGAACCTACACAGACAGGAAGAAATAGTTTATATGAATAAAGACACTATATCTTGCTCACCAGTTTATTAAAAAAAAAGCCATGAAAATCCAACATAATCCATGGTGTAGTGGTCTTCCTACATTCCCAGAATCTGTACTCCAACCTATGGAACATTGTTCAAAGAACGAGACATATGTCATTCCTGATCAGCACCACACCCAGAATTCTTCATGTGCAATGATGGATCATGGCACTAAGTTACTGACATCACGGCGTGTGAGAAACTCCAGCACTAGCACTGACCAGGAGTGACCAATGAAGCTTCATTCAATGAAAGAGGCTACATAGGTTGGAGAACAGATTTGGGGGACATTGTGGACAACAACCCCTGGTATGACAATAACAGTTACCGGATCTTGTTGAGTGCAGCGTTAAGCTGGCAGTTCTGATGGGAGTTGTAACCATTACCCAGTGCCTATGAATAGCTGCTATTCACAGTCGCCAGAGCTGAAGTTGTGGATCTTGAAAGGTCTGTTTTATCTTCACTGGTTATTAAATATGGGGAGAACTAATGCTTTTTTAAAATTATTTATTTTTTTACTTCGCAGCATTGACCTGACATTAAACTATGACAGTAAGAGATGCATTCAGGCATCCCATGCTGTTCCCATTCCATTTCACTGTTGTTTCCATCAATTTCAGTGATTTTCCACCACCCCAGCCCACCTAAAGGCATCTGCTGGAAAAAAGTTTCCCATAGACTTTCATTATACTTGTTGCTTGAATCGAGCAGGTTCAAGCATCATGCCTTTTGTTCACCAATGGAGTAGCGTGTATAGAGAACATAAAGATTGAAGGCATTACGTATTGTTCTCTTTGAAACAATTGTACCTAGTGATTCCAGTTCTTTCTGTAGCTCTAATACATGTGGTCCTTGGAAATGGGACAACTCTTCGGAAAATTCTTTTCACTCCTCTGTCTGAAATCTTGCAGGGAACACCTGGTTGTGGCAAGTTTATGGTAAAATTATGTTCCTTCCACTTCTGGATTATGGTCTCAAAAGTGTTACTGGAATCCTTCAGGGTACCTTTACACACGGCTACATTTGTAGCTTGTCACCAGGTAACTTACTGGTTGCAGTGAAATCATGGATACATGATTCCATTTGTACACAGCAACAAGATAGAACCATGTATCCATGATTTCACTGCAACCAGTAAGTTACCTGGTGACAAGCTACAAATGTAGCGGTGTGTAAAGGTACCCTCAGAGTTGAGAAATTTCTCTGTAACCAATGCCATCAATATGATTTGCAAATATAAGATTGAGAAGGTCTTGAGACAGATCATTTTTTTTAGTCACCATGAGGTTTTTCTTGTGTGGCACCTTTTCTTTTCTTATTACACATTGCTAAGTTTAAAGACATCTATGGTTTGATTTATTTGCCTATGTGAATTGGATGTGTTGTTATCGACAACTGGTGAGAAATTCATGTCAATAGCATCTTTAGAAAATTTTACTTAGAAAATTGTGACGGGGTCAATACTTATTTTACCCATTGTATTTCATGTGTATGAAACTTTAATGCGTGGACAATCAGTGCACTACAATGTGACATTGGACCGAATTGCAGAAATGTGTGAAAGAAGCTTTAATTATTAAATTACTATTGCACAACACACCCATGGCCTGTGTTTCGAGACCAATAATCTGTATACACATGTATACAGTATATAGTAAGCAATGTCAGGCTGGCCCAGGGGGCAGGAATGCAGATGCCTCCCAGGCCTGTGGTCAGGCAGTAGTTTCTGGCTGCCTGGCCAACTGTAATGTTGGTCTGTGCTGTGTGGCGGCTCTGCCCCTGAAGCTTCCTGTCTTAATACAGTGACAGGTGGCCACACAGCACACAAATATAATGGAAACTGAAAGTGGCTGCTCACTGGCCCGGAATAATACTTGGGGTGTTGTCAGGAGGCCTCTGCACTGAGGGATTCCTGGGCTTCTCTGATTCCTGTGACTTCACTTCCTGTTTCTTTCTCTCCTGGGCTCCACTTGCTTGAAGAAGGTAATTATACATACTTGGTTGTGTATGTGTTTATATGTATGAGACCTGTCTCTGTGTGTGTCTGCTACCTTTGTGTGTGCATGTGCTGCATTTGTGCGTGCCTGCATGTGTATGTCCCTGCATGTGTGTTCATTGACTGCATGTGTGTGTACATGGGCTCCATGTATGTGTGCCTGTAAGTGTGTGTTCATGGGCTGCATGTGTCTAGGCCTGCATGTGTGTGTACATGGGCTGCATGTGTGTGTTCATGGACTGAATTTATATGTGCCTGCATATGTATATACATGGGCTGCATGTGTGTACATGGGCTGAATGTGTGTGTACGTGGTATGCATATGTGTGCCTGCATGTGTGTACATGGGCTGCATGTGTGTGTACATGGGCTTCATGTGTGTGCCTTCATGTCTGTGTACATGGGCTGCATGTGTGTGTACATGGGCTGCATGTGTGTGTACATAGGCTGCATGTGTGTGTGCCTGCCTGTGTGTGTACATGGGCTGCATGTGTGTGCCTGCATGTGTGTACATGGCTGCATGTGTGTACATGGCTGCATGTGTTTATGCCTGCATGTGTGTACATAGCTGCACATTTGTGCCTGCAGGGGCGTACATGGCTGCATGTGTGTGTATGCCTGCATGTGTGTATATGGCTACATGTGTGTGACTGCATGTGTTTACATGGCTGTATGTGTGTACATGGCCACATGAGTGTGTACATAGCTGTGTATGTATGTGCATGCCTACCTTTGTGCATGTGCATGCATGCCTGCATCTGTGTGCATAACTCCATGGGTGCATAATAAATTGAAAAATAGAACAGCACAACCTTATAAACCAATGTTTGGTGCAAAAAATCCTGAATAACAGTGTCCAGCTGTAACACAGTATAAAAGGTGAAAACTCAGGCAGCACACAGAAAATTGTGGTGAAAAAGGACTTTTGAATGAGTACTTAGTGGCACGACGATCCGGTGGTAACACCACCTTTGTCAAGTACATAGTGCATTATTTGGTAGCTTTTTTTTTTATAATACAAGTGATTACCACAACAATAGTTGATCATTAAAATATTCCATATAAAATACATACAATGTATATATAATAAGTGACTCATAATATCAGGGAGTCATAGGTACAATTTGATACAATATTGACATCCAATAAAGTGCATGATATATAAGTGTAAAAAGATGGTTCCCATCAATATATCTTAATTGGTGAGTTCATCAGTGAAGTGCAACACCTGTGAAAAGTATTAAAAACATGTCATTAGTATAAGATACTTACAATGTGCCCATGTGTAGCGGTGCGGTGTGTGCATCACCGCCGCCATCACGGTGTCCCTGCTGTGTAACTGCGCATGACCCGAAAGTAACAATCCGATTCTCGCATGCGCAGTACGCATTGCGTCTATCGCCGCCATGTTGGAAAAGGGCTGTCTATGCCCCAAATACACTTGCTTGTTTATATCGAAAGTGACGATGATGCCACTGTCTTACTAAGTGTAAATATCTGTATAACTAGTATGTGGAGGGTGGAATTACAATAAGCTAATCATATTGCAGACATATATAATGTAAACAGAGGCTATTTTAAATCTTTAACCGTTTATCATATAGCAACTATTAATGCATGTATTTACAATAGCACTATAAATAGGTAAAGGCTGTGCATCACTAAAGCATTCACATAGCCATATACAGGGGCGTAGCTAGGGGGGTGCAGCCGGACCTTTTGCCCCAGGCGCAACTCAGCGGGGGGCGTCGGCGGCACCCCCCCACCGCTGAGGCTGGATGCGCTGTGCCCTGAGAATCTCTACATACTCCCGGAAGTGCCGTTGTGCAGACAACGGTCGCCGGAACTCGTTGCTATGGTTACGGACGCGCCCTTTGGAGCCTCCGTAGATGAAGGAGCGCCGGGACGCTTAGTATGAGAGCGTGAAAGCCGGTGAGTTTGTGACTATTAATAGTCCCGGAACTGACGAGGGACAAACTGCTGCTTGGTGGGAAGCCGAGGTAGAAGGTTCGAGTGTGACCGTGTCCAGGGCTGTGTTAGTGACTGCTGTGCCTGGCTGACACATGGGGTAATACTCTGCTGCACGGGCGGTGCTCACACAAGTGTGTAACGTGGACAAGAGCTGACAGCACCCGCCCCCCCGGTCCTCAACCAAGGCTGCAATAGGGGCGGCGGGGGCTGATACCTGACAGCACCCTTCCCCCCCCGGTCCTCACCTACTTTGGGGGGGGCGCCAAAATAGAACTTTGCCCCGGGCTCCATCAAACCTAGTTACACCGCTGGCCATATAATCATATCTTACCAAGAATGAATAAACAAAGCCCCTGTAAACATATTTACCACACTCTGCATATCAATTTTTTGTCTCTATTTTTTCATAATTTTTGAGTGCTTAGGGGACCCACAATTCAATGAGGACACAAATTCTTTTCTATCCTAAAAGATAAAAAATATAAAACGTTCCTCATAAATTTTTTTTTTTTTAATACATATATTGTGTTGAGATTATACCCTCAAAAAGTATATATATATTGAAAGAAATTTAATTTCATTAACGCCCCTATCAATATACTGGGCCCATCAGTCAAGTAGTGGAAAAGATTAAAGCATTCTTACATTTTTAAAGAATATGAATCTTAAAATCCACATTCAACCTCTGGTATCTCAAAGTCTGGAGTTCAAAGATCCATTCCATTTCCTTCCTTTTCAGGAAACTAACACAATTAACGCCTCGTCGTTGTTTTGGAAAATGATCTATAATTCTGAATTTTAGATCTCTCTCTTTGTTGCCCATTTCGGTAAAATGTTTTGAAACTGGTAAATTTAATTGCTTTTTCCTTATGGAGCACCTATGTTGTGCTATACGCGTTTTAAAATCAATGGTGGTCTCTCTCACATAAAGTAAATTACATGGACATTGTAGAACATAAATTACAAAGTCTCTGTCACACGTTAAGTAGTGCTTAAAGGGATCCTGTCACCCCCAAACCACGTCCTAAGCTATTAAAAGCTGTCCCTAGAGCATAGTAACCCTTACCCTACACTCCTTTTATCTCCTAAATGCAGCAAGTGAAACTGAATCTAAACGTTATAAAAGTACCTCATTACTGATGTTAATGAGTGACTATGCTATTCATAGTCACCCAGCCAGGCTGTCCCTCTTCATACTATCACACCTCAATAGGCGTGATCTTCATCATACATTCAAATGCGCGCCTCCCCGCTCTCCTCTCGGCCTGGCGCTGCTGTGTGGGGGCAGTATGACGCGATTCGCGTCATTTCCGGCGCTGGGTGACCTATTTACACCCGCGCCGCTGTTAGCTTCAAGTCCCGCACTAAGCATGCGCAAGCGCATGCGCAGTAGGGGGCTTGAAGCTCTAACAGCGGCGTGGGTGTAAATACGTCACCCGGCGCCGGAAATGACGCGAATCGCGTCATACAGCCTCCACACAGCAGCGGTCCGGAATAGGAGAGCGGGGAGGCGCGCAGGGAGGCGTGCATTTGAATGTATCATGAAGATCACGCCTATTGAGGCGTGACAGTATGAAGAGGGGCAGCCTGGCTGAGTGACTATGAATACCATAGTCACTCATTAACATAAGTAATGAGGTACTTTTATAACGTTTAAATTCAGTTTCACTTGCTGCATTTAGGAGATAAAAGGAGTGTAGGGTAAGGGTTACTATGCTCTAGGGACAGCTTTTAATAGCTTAGGAGGTGGTTTGGGGTGACAGGATCCCTTTAATGTAGTATTCTTTTCGAGTATTGGGATTAAAGAAGGAAGTCCCTTTTAACATGGAGGAACAGTTAATGCAACTAAGACATGGGAAACAACCTTTTCTAGAAAAACCTGTGAGAAAACTCTGTTTGTTTTTTAAAGGAGCCACAGTCAGATCTTACCAACCGATCCCTCAGACTAGTGTTCCTCCTATAGACAAACACAGGTCTTTTAGAAAATTCCGGTATTTCTAGTAAACCCTTTCGTAAAACATTCTAATGTCTGTATATCACTTGGGAGATCAATGTACTCCTCGAAATAAACAGTAATCATTGGAATCCTATCCGGTGCTTTTTCTATTTTTCACTGCAACAAAGTACTTCTGTTGACATCTACAATCCTCTTTTTACAATTATTCAGTACTTTTTTTAGGATAACCTCTTTTTTCAAACTTGCTAGACATCTCAACAAGTGTAGACTCCAAATCTCCCTCATCTTCCACTATTCGCTTCGCCCTAAGGAACTGACTATATGGTATTGAATAAATCATCTTCCTTGAGTGATTGCTAGAGTAATGTAACAAATTATCTTTCTGTAAGTTTGGTGAAGAGTTTTGTGGTCTAGAGGGCCTCTCTTTTCATCACCAAATCATCCAGAAATTGTATTTCAAGTGTAGATTTGACCATAATGAATTTGATATCCTCATTGATGGTATTAATATATTGAAAAAAATCATCAAGAGCAATCTCTGTGCCTTTCTATATGAAAAAAATGTCATATATGTATCTCCACCACCCCCGAACAGAAAGGAAGTGGTGGGACACATAGATGACAGTTTCCTGCAACACAGACATCACTAAATTGGTATATTCAGGGGCCCATGGGTGCATACCTACATGTGTGTGTACATGGCTGCGTCTGTGTACATAGCTGTGTGTGGATGTACACACCTGTAAGCATGTGTGCATATGTGTATGCCTGTGTGTGTGCATGGTTCTATGTGTGTGCGCACGCCTGCATGTGTGCGTATGTCTGCATGTGTGTGTATGCCTGCATGTTAGTATGTACATGCAGGCATACACACAGACAGTGTGAAGAAGGGCCCTAGTATGGTATAGTGTGGTGGTCATATTTTGTGCAGGGAACACAGTGAGGGGCAATTATTTATTCAGGGGCTCTGTGTAGGGCAGATATTTTAATATATTTAGATATTTAGTCAGGATGATTATAGTAATTCTGCTATCTTTAAAGGCACTATGACGGGATGTGCTGCAAAAGACTGGAGATGATGGAAGTCTGCAGGAACGAGCTATGGATGTGAAAAGTCATCATGGTATCTAGACAAGATGAAGAAAAACAGTAAGATAATGACTCTAATCAGAGAAGATGTCTCCTATAAGGTACCTGGATGTAAATGTTTCTTTGTGATCCTGCCTGCATCTCATCAGTGCTGTGGTTACTATATGATCCGCAGTCTAATGACTGATAACAACTCTCAGTATCTTTTTACCATTATTAAGGACATACTGGCAATTGGAGTTTCATGCGATACAACTGTATATAGGGCTGATCTGAAATTAGTTTTTCTACCATATAGTGATGGTGTCTTCGTACTCAAATTTATATACTGACTAGAAATAGGCCCGATGCTATTGCATCGGGAGTGCGGTGAAATGAACAGATGCCATAGAAATAGCCGCTGAATAGTACAGTCTTCTCTCCAGAAAGTACGCTGTTATTGCGGGATTTATATGGTGTATATGGAGGCTCAGTGGTTAGCACTGTGTTCTCTGGCTCTGTCCTGTGCTCCTGTCCTCTGCCTCTGTCCTGTGCCTCAGTCCTGTGCCTCTGTCCTCTGCCTTTGTCCTCTGTCCTGTGGCCCTGTCCTCTGTCCTGTGGCCCTGTTCTGTGGCACTGTTCTCTGTCTTGTGCCCATGTCCTGTGGCTGTGTCCTCTGCCCTGTCCTGTGCCACAGTCCTATGTCCTGTGCCCCAGTTTTCTGTCTTGGACCCCTGTCCTCTGGGCCTGTCCTGTGCCCTTGTCCTCTGCCCTGTGCCCCTGTCCAGTGCCTCTGTCTCTGTGCTGTGCCCCAGTCCTCTGACCTGTGCCCTAGTCCCCTGTCTTGGGCCCCTGTCCTCTGACCCTGTCCTGTGCCTTTGTATTCTGTCCTGTGCCCCTGTCCTCTGTCCTGTTCCTCTGTCTCTGTGCCCCAGTCCTCTATCCTGTGCCCAAGTCCTCTGTCCTGTGCCCCTTTCCTCTGTCCTGTGCCCCTGTCCTCTGTCCTGTGCCCCTGTTCTCTGTATTGTGCACCTATCCTCTGTCCTGGGCCCTTGTCCTCTGCCCTGTGACCCAGTCCTCTGTCCTGTGCCCCTGTCCGTGTGCCCTGTCCTGTGCCCCTATCTTCTCCTCTGTCTTGAGCCTCTGTCTTGTGCTCCTGTCCTGTGGCCCTCTCCTCTTTCCTGTGCTCCTGTCCTCTGTCCTGTGCCCCTGTCCTCTGTCCTGTGGCCCTGTCCTGTGCCCTTATCCTCTCCTCTGTCCTGAGCCCCTGTCCTCTGTCATGTGCCCTGTCCTGTGGCCCTGCCTTCACGTGCCTTCTTCTTCCTGTGCTTTTGTGTCTCTGCCCCCCATTCCGTCTCTCTGCTCTCCCCTCTGTTACAGTGCCCCCCTTCCCTGTGTCTGCTCCCTCCTTCCGGCGGGTGGTGACTTACTGTGACGATATTCCCGTAACCACCGGGGCCTGCATCACAGTGGAGTGGAGCTGAGAGGGGCTGGAGTCTCTGTGAGGTAAATCTGGTTGGCAGTGATACTGGGCATGCGCGGAGACGGGTGCGTCTTACCCATGCGTGAGAGTGGCTTGGCCGCGGCTTCCTGCGCATGCGTGCGCGCTGGGAGGCAGCAGCTGGTCGCTCGTCGGTAACGCGTCGCTCGCGATGGCACATGTGCGCTATCGCTCGCGCCGGTCATCCATCGCTCATGGCGCTGGTAATAGCGGCTCGGCGCTTGCCGGTAATTGCAGCTCGCGATGGCGTGCATGCAGAGATCATATACAGAATGTATGGACCTGTATATGCTGTATAGTGCTGTGAAGAGACACAGAAATTACACACACAGTACATTCATACATATACACATACACACACATTATACTCACCAGCAGTTCCCTCCTTCCGGTCCTGCAGGCGCTCGTGCTGTGCGGTCACTTCCGGTCTGTAGTGAGCAGTCAGCCTATCGGGCGCATGCGCAGTAGAAGCCTGGCTAAGAGTGACGTCAGTCTCAGCCAGGCCGGCCCCTCTCTGCTTCAGAGCGGGACCCAGAGTTGATTGGCAGGAGAGGGGCCTATAGAAGATGTGAGGGGGTGGGGCCTGGAGGAGATTAGGACCCGCGCTCTCACCTCTTCTCCGGGCCCCTCTCCTGCCAATCACTGCCGAGACCCAGCCTGGAGTCGTGGCACCTGTAATAGAGGCTCAGCGCTGGCCGTAATTGCTGCTCGCGATGGAGCGTGCGCGCGCCATCACTCGCGGTGCTGGCATCCGCCCGCGGTGCATGCCGGAATAGCGGCACAGTGGCCAGATGCCAGCAACTGGCAATTATTATATAGGATGGTGGCTCTTGTGGTTTATTCATATACTAATGGTGGTCTTGGTGATGTACTCATCTGCTGGTTGCTATAGTAATGTATTTCTATACTGCTGGTGTTTCTTTTGATGTATTTTTGTACTGATGGGTGTTGTACTGTTGGTGGCTCTAATTATGTATTTCTTTAGGGTAGTGATACTGTGTTTATGTACAGATGGGGGTTCTAGTAATGAATTTTAGTACTGCTGATGGTTCTGGTGATGTTGTCCTGTGTAGTTATTGGTTCTGTTCCTGTAACAATACAATACATAACTTGTAATGTTACTTGATACATGGCTATGTTAATAAAGTATTGTGCCATCTGACAATTAAGGATTACTTCGTTTTCATTTCAGTTAGGAGCATTAAAGGGATTGTAAAATTTGCCATGTTTGCTACTGATCCATTCACTTATGGGACTTTAAGCTCACCTTGATGTAAGTATGTCACCATAGGGATGTACCTGTATAGAGTAGGGCTCAATTCCTGAACCAGCTCCATACCACGCAGATGTTGGCTGTAAAGACCGCTATTTTCTTGCAGAATAATTCTAGCTGCAGATAAATAGTGTTCCTGTATCTATGTACCACCGACTGTTATTTTTTAAAGCGCGTTACGTCTACTTCTTTAATGTTATGGCCAGAGATAAGCAAACGAAAGATGGGCTGTAACAACTTGAGGGTCACTGCTTTGTGATTGCCCCCCAGGCCAAAATTTGCCAGCCAGCCCCTGATAGTAAGTATAGTCTGGAGACCAAATAATAAGAAACTCTCATATCTGTCTTGATAAAAGCCAAGACATGTCAACTGATCATTTAGCAAAAATACTATTTTGTAATTTAATGACATTTTCTGAGGTATATTACTGTCCATATGTACATTGGTCCTTGTTGTAGTGGAATAAAAAGAACCTTTCTATTTCATCCGTATCTAATATGTTATATGTAATATTTAAAGGTTCAATCCAACATCATGTATGCCTTTCAGCAAATCTATTTTTTTTTTTTTAATTATTAATGAAAGTGAAATATAAAAAAAATCTTCTTTAAAATTTTGAAAAAGATACATTTAGCACAAAAACCTGATTAAAACATTGTATCATTTTCTGATAATAATGAACCTGCTGTAATGGAGTTATATATGTTATAAGTTTTAAACAAATTTCACACAAAATGAAAGAATGTTTTTGATCGTGATTTAATAAGAAACTGACTTAACTAAGCAAAGCGTGAGAGCTGCTCTACAAATGAGCCCTGCTTTATTACCAAGTACAGAACTGTGAAGTGAGTTGTTCAGTTAATATCAAGTTCCCGGGATATACAAAAACTCAGCATGCAGATGCACCAAGTAAAGGGATATGACTGAAAGCTTTGGTGTTCATTCACTGCATTTACTCGCAGTGTGCACTCTGCAGGAAAAGCCTGTATAAAGCAGAGAATAAAAAGTGCAGTGATAAAGACCCAACTAACATGCACTGAATACATGTAAAACTCAAAACTTGTCACAAGTAAACCTATGACCTTCTTATTCTTTGCTTCTTCCCTTTTGAGAATACATATGTATAAGTAGATTTGGATCCCCAAAAATAAAAATCCAATGCTGAACTGGTATATTTGCAAAGAAAGTTCAAAATTTACCTTTGGTGAACCTCATATACAAATTAGAGATGATTAGTGAAGAAAACATCTGAACTTACTTGTAGAGATGAGGAAACCTTTTGAAGTCCGGATTCGGTTCAGTTCGCTGAACGAGCATATGTTCGCTGGACAGTTCACCAAATAGTTCGCCGAACGTCCGAAACCCATTCAAATCAATGGGAGGCAAAATCAAGGGCCTAGGAAACACCTTCAACGGGGAACAAAATCTGCCAAACACAGCGCAAACCATTTTACAGTGGAGCCCTGCTGTTTTTCTGACAGACATCAGTTTCCTACACTATTACTTAGCAAGCCTCAGTGTCACTATAACACTCAGCCTGCTTCTGGGCCCACTGTAAACCTCAGACATTCTCATGACTTGAGGTTGTCTCAGGTTACACAATGGGTATCATGCAGCAGGGAATCACACTGTGTGACCTGAGCTAACCTCAATGGAGTCAGTGCTCACAACACTAGCTGTCTCATGAGAGCTGTGATGAGACATAGCGGATATATCTTGCCAGTATCGTGAAACAGCACGTGTAAGAAGTGGTGATTATAAGGAGTGCAGTGCAGTTCAAACTTGAGGAAGTGCCCCTGTGTGACTCATTGAGTATGAATTGAAGTAATGTTTGTGATGGCACCACTTGTCACTCTCATGCATCCATATTTTCACAGCATAGAGGGGATGCTTTCTGTGAACTTTACCCACCATAATGTTGTAAGGCCCCATGCTTACAGTACATTCTTTGAAGCTTCTTTTTAAGCAGATTTCTATAATCTGTATCAAAATCTGCATGTCTATCCTGAAGCCAGCAAAATCTGAGAGTTCAGAAGTGCTGTGCCAACATGTTTTTTTTTTTCTTTTCAGATTTGGTGCAGCTTTTGGGGCAGAAAAAATAAATTTGAATCAAATGTGCAAGTAAAAAAAGCAACGTGCCTTGGCCTTGCATCAAGGTTAATAGAAAAAATTGGAATCCGGATCGACAGGAATGGATTTTCTTTTTCTTTTATTTTTCAATTGAGATAGTGATAGTAATGGTTGACATGACCCAGTGGACATGTTTCGACTACATTAAGTAGTCTAACTCATGAGTAAGACTGCTTAATGCAGTCAAAATGCATCCACAAGGTCATGTTGACCATGTCATTTTTTCTTTTGTATGCACCATCTTTATTGAAAAAGAAAAGAAAAAGAAAATCCATTCCTGTTGATCCGGATTCCAATTTTTTCCATTAACGTTCAAACTGCATGCCAGCATTTTCAGCACTGCCCAGGCTGAAGGTCGCTGTTGGTGATGGTACTCCACTGCTGGACGGTCTCAGGGGGTCGCCGGGGTTACTCCTGCAAGAGAATTCTCTGCCACCACCTGCCCCCCAGCACACTCCATCATGGTCATTGCTGGAGAAGATGATGGAGGAACTAGGGAATGACCACCCCCTCTAGGAGAGACAGGAGCAACTTGTGGAACACCGACATGCCCTGTGGGTTTGGGTGCAGCTGGTTGGCTAACCAAGATTGACCTGTCCTCCACCCGATGCCACATTCTCTCCTGGTCGGCCTCCTCCTTCCACTTCTCTAACTTGGTGGCAGTGGAAACCCTACATACACCAACCGCTAACCACCCCTTGCTGCCACACACCATCATGAAGGTGACTTCCTTCACTATAAACATGGTGTGCAGTCTTTTGGGAAGATGGTCAAGCAAGAGGGTGGATCAGTTGACATAGCACTGATGCCCAGTACCTTGTTCCACTAGGAAGCCAAAGCCTCTATCCTGCAATAATGCCACCATCTTGCCTCAGGTACACTGGTCATAGAATTGATTGGCCTTAGGCCAATGCAACCACTCTTGGGCTATGGCATCCATGAGCCGAATCTCCTCACTAAAGGAGACAGGAAAGGGTGGTTCATGCCATATCGGATAGTTGCTTGGAGTGGAAAGCGGTCCCCTCATGGCATTCTACCAGTTGAAGGCCTCTGGCGAGGGTGATACACATGGCTGGGAAACTGGGTTTTCTGCCTCTTCTACCTCAGCCTCCTTCATGGCCTCATCCTCTGCCTCTTCCTTATCCTCTACATCATACTCCTGGTTCTGGTGGTATTTGTGATACAGAAGCTGCGTCACCGGTTGCAGTTGGAATACAGCCAGGCATGCTGCAAGGTCCTCTGCAGTGTGACATGTGGTGTCTCAGATGGCATGGGGAACAGGTAACCTCCTGACTATGAGCGCAAGACCTTCTGGTGTCAGAGTCCAGCATTAAATCTGTAACTCGTTGCAGAGGATGCCCAATGTGGGTAGAGTGGTGGTGTTGTATCCATGTTATCCTCCAGTAGATGCTGCTGAGGGTCTGATTCTGATACACCACCTGCCCCTGGAGTGGGGATGTAGATTACATCATCCAAGGCAGGCATGTCTTGTGGGGAGTTCATTGCCAAAATACGTTATGCCGGTACAAGGTAGCAAGGGAATCACGGTGTAGCACAGAGTAGCTGGTTTGGACTGCACTTATAAAATGGAGCTGAGGCGCTGAACTCCGTTTTGACACCTGTTTGCGTTTCCGAGGGGCCCACCTCTTCCACTGCCAAGACTAAGTCAGACACAATTAATCACTAGGATATTACTGTTTGCACAACCGTGTTGCCTAGCTCCCCTCATTAACTCTTCCATGCGGTGGGCTGCAGAAGTAACATCACTCAAACATCCAATTCCCCATGCCACAAGGTAACAACTGGGTTGCGCGGGAACTAGGTGCAGTGATGATTGAAGACTTACCGTATTTTTCCTTTTATAAGACGCACTTTTTTTCCTCCAAATTTTGGAGGAAAGTGGGGGTGCGTCTTATAATCGGAATATAACATTCTGGCATCCTGGGTTACTTGGGGGGGGGGGGGCAGCGGTGAAGTGGGGTCAGAAGTGGCAGGGAATGGTTCCTGCTGAAGAATCAAGCGGCAGGAGAACCACGTGTCCCCGCTCATTACCGATATGAATATTCACTTCACTTCTCCATGTGCACTGAAGACAGCGCACAGAGCTGGGCATGGGAGCAGGGAGCGCTCCTTTACTCTAATAGCCGGCACATTTGGCTGCTCCCCAGCTTCCTTCAGCTGCTGGGGAGATCGTGCCGGGCTATTAAAGTAATGAAGGAGCGGGTTGTAGCAGCAGAGGCAAGTGAATCAGCACTAAGCTTGTGCTGAATCACTGCCATGATGACAGGGGCAGAGCAGGGCAGATCCGTACCTTGTGTCAGCATTCCAAGGTCCCTCTGCTCTGTTTGCTAAGCCCTGCCTGTGTCGCAGAGCTGAGAACCAGGAAGTGGCCGATCTTCATTCACACTGCACTAGATCTGAAGCTGGCAGGGCTGGAGGCCGAGCATCATCACTACAGCACAGCTCCTCCGGTTCAGCTCTGCCTCTATATTACAGGACATTGCACTGCAGCACAGTGCAGACTGCACAGCTCCCCCAGCTCTGCCTCTGTATTACAGGACATCACAGTGCAGAGTGCACAGCTCCCCCAGCTCTGCCTCTGTATTACAGGACATCACAGTGCAGAGTGCACAGCTCCCCCAGCTCTGCCTCTGTATTACAGGACATCACAGTGCAGAGTGCACAGCTCCCCCAGCTCTGCCTCTGTATTACAGGACATCACAGTGCAGAGTGCACAGCTCCCCCAGCTCTGCCTCTATATTACAGGACATTGCACTGCAGCACAGTGCAGACTGCACAGCTCCCCCAGCTCTGCCTCTGTATTACAGGACATCACAGTGCAGAGTGCACAGCTCCCCCAGCTCTGCCTCTGTATTACAGGACATCACAGTGCAGAGTGCACAGCTCCCCCAGCTCTGCCTCTATATTACAGGACATCACAGTGCAGAGTGCACAGCTCTGCCTCTATATTACAGGACATCACAGTGCAGAGTGCACAGCTCCCCCAGCTCTGCCTCTGTATTACAGGACATCACAGTGCAGAGTGCACAGCTCCCCCAGCTCTGCCTCTATATTACAGGACATCACAGTGCAGAGTGCACAGCTCCCCCAGCTCTGCCTCTATATTACAGGACATCACAGTGCAGAGTGCACAGCTCCCCCAGCTCTGCCTCTGTATTACAGGACATCACAGTGCAGAGTGCACTGCTCCCCCAGCTCTGCCTCTGTATTACAGGACATCACAGTGCAGAGTGCACTGCTCCCCCAGCTCTGCCTCTGTATTACAGGACATCACAGTGCAGAGTGCACAGCTCCCCCAGCTCTGCCTCTATATTACAGGACATCACAGTGCAGAGTGCACAGCTCCCCCAGCTCTGCCTCTGTATTACAGGACATCACAGTGCAGAGTGCACTGCTCCCCAGCTCTGCCTCTGTATTACAGGACATCACAGTGCAGAGTGCACTGCTCCCCCAGCTCTGCCTCTGTATTACAGGACATCACAGTGCAGAGTGCACTGCTCCCCCAGCTCTGCCTCTGTATTACAGGACATCACAGTGCAGAGTGCACTGCTCCCCCAGCTCTGCCTCTGTATTACAGGACATCACAGTGCAGAGTGCACAGCTCCCCCAGCTCTGCCTCTGTATTACAGGACATCACAGTGCAGAGTGCACAGCTCCCCCAGCTCTGCCTCTATATTACAGGACATCACAGTGCAGAGTGCACAGCTCCCCCAGCTCTGCCTCTGTATTACAGGACATCACAGTGCAGAGTGCACAGCTCCCCCAGCTCTGCCTCTGTATTACAGGACATCACAGTGCAGAGTGCACAGCTCCCCCAGCTCTGCCTCTGTATTACAGGACATCACAGTGCAGAGTGCACAGCTCCCCCAGCTCTGCCTCTATATTACAGGACATCACAGTGCAGAGTGCACAGCTCCCCCAGCTCTGCCTCTATATTACAGGACATCACAGTGCAGAGTGCACTGCTCCCCCAGCTCTGCCTCTATATTACAGGACATCACAGTGCAGAGTGCACAGCTCCCCCAGCTCTGCCTCTGTATTACAGGACATCACAGTGCAGAGTGCACAGCTCCCCCAGCTCTGCCTCTGTATTACAGGACATCACAGTGCAGAGTGCACAGCTCCCCCAGCTCTGCCTCTGTATTACAGGACATCACAGTGCAGAGTGCACAGCTCCCCCAGCTCTGCCTCTATATTACAGGACATCACAGTGCAGAGTGCACAGCTCCCCCAGCTCTGCCTCTGTATTACAGGACATCACAGTGCAGAGTGCACAGCTCCCCCAGCTCTGACTCTATATTACAGGACATCACAGTGCAGAGTGCACAGCTCCCCCAGCTCTGCCTCTATATTACAGGACATCACAGTGCAGAGTGCACAGCTCCCCCAGCTCTGCCTCTGTATTACAGGACATCACAGTGCAGAGTGCACAGCTCTGCCTCTATATTACAGGACATCACAGTGCAGAGTGCACAGCTCCCCCAGCTCTGCCTCTGTATTACAGGACATCACAGTGCAGAGTGCACAGCTTCCCCAGCCCTCATGCCTCTTGCTTATTACAGGACATCACAGTGCAGAGTGCACAGCTCCAGCCTCTTATATTACAGGACATCACAGTGCAGAGTGCACAGCTCCCCAGCTCTGCCTCTATATTACAGGACATCACAGTGCAGAGTGCACAGCTCCCCAGCTCTGCCTCTGTATTACAGGACATCACAGTGCAGAGTGCACAGCTCCCCCAGCTCTGCCTCTGTATTACAGGACATCACAGTGCAGAGTGCACAGCTCCCCCAGCTCTGCCTCTGTATTACAGGACATCACAGTGCAGAGTGCACAGCTCCCCCAGCTCTGCCTCTGTATTACAGGACATCACAGTGCAGAGTGCACAGCTCCCCCAGCTCTGCCTCTGTATTACAGGACATCACAGTGCAGAGTGCACAGCTCCCCCAGCTCTGCCTCTGTATTACAGGACATCACAGTGCAGAGTGCACAGCTCCCCCAGCTCTGCCTCTGTATTACAGGACATCACAGTGCAGAGTGCACAGCTCCCCCAGCTCTGCCTCTGTATTACAGGACATCACAGTGCAGAGTGCACAGCTCCCCCAGCTCTGCCTCTGTATTACAGGACATCACAGTGCAGAGTGCACAGCTCCCCCAGCTCTGCCTCTGTATTACAGGACATCACAGTGCAGAGTGCACAGCTCCCCCAGCTCTGCCTCTGTATTACAGGACATCACAGTGCAGAGTGCACAGCTCCCCCAGCTCTGCCTCTGTATTACAGGACATCACAGTGCAGAGTGCACAGCTCCCCCAGCTCTGCCTCTGTATTACAGGACATCACAGTGCAGAGTGCACAGCTCCCCAGCTCTGCCTCTGTATTACAGGACATCACAGTGCAGAGTGCACAGCTCCCCCAGCTCTGCCTCTGTATTACAGGACATCACAGTGCAGAGTGCACAGCTCCCCCAGCTCTGCCTCTGTATTACAGGACATCACAGTGCAGAGTGCACAGCTCCCCCAGCTCTGCCTCTATATTACAGGACATCACAGTGCAGAGTGCACTGCTCCCCCAGCTCTGCCTCTATATTACAGGACATTGCACTACAGCACAGTGCAAAGTGCACTGCTCCCCCAGCTCTGCCTCTATATTACAAGACATCACACTACAGCACAGTGCAAAGTTCACTGCTCCCCCAGCTCTGCCTCTATATTACAGGGCACACTACAGCACAGTGCAGAGTGCACTGCTCCCCCAGCTCTGCCTCTATATTACAAGACATCACACTACAGCACAGTGCAAAGTACACTGCTCCCCCAGCTCTGCCTCTATATTACAGGGCATCACACTACAGCACAGTGCAGAGTGCACTGCTCTCCCAGCTCTGCCTATTCACTAGTCAGTGTGAAATACGACCAAGTTGGACGTGTCATAGATGATTAAACTGGAATGGCCTCCCCCTCTCTGGACGTCTGGATGCGAGCGTCAGCTGCTTGTGTTTTTAAGTAGCTCCACACTCCTGTCCTGACAGGGGGGGGGAGGCCATTCAAAGTTAATCATGTGTGAAACGTCCAACCTAGTTGTATATCACACGGACAGTGTGATACCAGCCTTAGACGGACACTGGCATTATAAGACGGACCCCATTTAACATTAAAAAATATTTTTTTTCTCTTTTCCTTCACCAAACTTGGGGGTGCGTCTTATAATCAGGTGCGTCTTATAAAGCGAAAAATACGGTATATATTTGTAGAAGACATACTGATGAAAACAAATAACTTTATTCAGGTCACCAACTCATCAATTCATCTGGGATGCTGATGATTAAGGCTAGTGGGCGGTGCACTGCAGCAATTCAAGGACAGCTTTAATATTAATTATACATATAATAATACAGTTGTGCACTTACCAAAAATCTGTATAGTAAACGTATGGAAAGACATGAAACAGTGATTGCATATTTTCAAATAGCAAAATTCAAAGTTTGGTGTTTTTTGAGTGTGAACATGAACAGACCTATCCAAATGTAGGGAAAGGGAGAGGAAGGCAACTGCTCCGCTGATACTCACTGGACTCAGGGGCCGTGTGTGATGGTTGGCATCCACCCAATAATTATAAGGAAAAAGGTGAACCGGCCTCCATCTTCTTTAATTCCTTTATTGAAGTTTATTTAAAAACATCAGAAACAACGTATAGGGGTGAATGCTGGACACATTTCAAGGGAAACCCCCCCTTAATCTTCAGCACAAAAAACATAAAACATTCACAATATATACAAAGGCATAAAAAACCACACACCCAGAAAACACATCTTGATCTCATTATTGCAAATTAGGATTCTGATTAACTTATGTTGTGCCGAAACCCGCAATTACAGGTAGATCCCAGTTCACATAGTACATTCATCTTGAAAAGACACATAAATTGTTTACATCAAATTTTGTATCTAAATTGAACAGTGATGGAAACAATCAGAAAAATGTTTTTTCCACCCAACACATGGCATGATATTATTAAAGATGTCATTATGGATGTGTGAGTGGGTTTATACAAAAGTTAGTGTTTCCCCATAGTACTTGCTTATATAATTGACATGTTCCATTGTATGAAAATCCATTAATTTCCCATTAATCATATATGATATACAACACTGAGTAATATTGAAATATTATAATTATAGGTAGCAATGAACAACCAAGATCCAATATATTTCATATTCTCACCATACTCTATTATTCTATACTCTATTATTCTCTATGTAATATCTCTATCGGTATTGTAATGTTCACATATAATAAATAGTAATGGATAAATATGATTCTATGAAATGTACAAATGTGCATCTCCAAACCGATGAAGCCAAAAAACAAGAGTTCTTAATAGCTGTTTTAATTTTTGTTATTTTTTTTTATTATTCTTTATATTTCTATATGGATCTTGGTAATTGCTACAGATTTTGTGGATGAACTTCTTGCATGTAAACATTGGTGTATGGCAGAAAAAAATGTCCCCTTCTCTCACTCACCCCTGAAATGAAATACATTATCTCAGAAACAATTATTATAATATTCTTATATAGATATATTTAATTTATTTGGTACCCATATACATTACTATGCCTAATATCCACTCTAAGTGTCTGATATTTCCCAAATAGAAACCAACTTAGAGAATTTTACGTTTAAAGGTACCTTTACACGCCGCTACAGGATGGTGGAAACAACCGGGTACATGAGAGAAATGTATCTTGCACCGCTAAATCAACCCGAAGTAGCGGCGTGTAAAGTTGGTTGTTTCCACCGGTCACTTCATGCACCTGTTTCCGAGCAGTGCTCATAAACAGGTTGATTTCAATCCGATGGTAACGGCGTGTAGTGGCGTGTAAATAAGGTAGGGTAAGGTTTTTTCGCCATCTGGTTAAATCCCTGGGGCGTGACACAGCCTCCATGAAACCGGCCCCCTTCAGCGATCATTGGAGGAAGCTCCTGCGTTACGATTGGTTGTCGATGCACAGGGCGGCATATTTAAGGAGCAGACCAGTTACACTACACAATTGCAATAGCGTCATGTATTAGCCTGCCTTCCTGCGCTGGCTGGCCAATCATGATGCTATTGCTGTGTCCAATCACCGTACGAGCGTCTCGTAATCCACAACTCAGGCACGCCTATGTGTTGTCCCTGCTGCACCAGGTCCTCCCATATTACCCTCTGTAGTGGCATGTAAAGAAGGTAAGGTGCTCTGCAGAAGGTAACTCGAGGCACCCGGCGGTGCATCCAGAGGTAGCTTAAACCTTCTGTAACGCACCTTGTAAAGGCAGTGCGGGTACCGTTTTCAACCGTTTGTGCGTGTCCGTGCACGTGAAGCACCCGGTTGTTTCCACCATCCTGTAGCGGCGTGTAAAGGTACCTTAAGTTCTCAAATTGAACCGCAACTAGTGAATTCGTTGATAATATATAGCAGAGTTATACACCATATACTAAGCATAATATAGCCATTGAGTCTTCCCACTTTCACACTCCACAATGAGTATAACAAACACTTTCCATATACTATATGCATATCAAATACCATGTGTTAAATGAAAAATGTGATTACACATGCATAGTGTACTTCAAATTCAAACTTCAAATTTTGCTGGATGGCATGAAGGGCAGGATAAGAAACACAAAGCATCTTCTACAATGCCTTGACCATTTAAAATGGAATGACATGTTAAACAGGATTACTTTGGATGTAGTCAAGCTCTGTTCTTCTATTCTGCACAATAAGGCAATTAGCGTGGTAATTAAAATCTTGCAGCGCACTAATGTATTTGATGATAAAGAATAAGAATTCTTAATGTTGTGTATAGAGCACTTGCTGAAAAGGAACTTTTTCAAATGTGATGGGTGTTTTTATGTCCAATTATGCGGTTGTCCCATGGGCAGGTATATTTTTCCCATCTCTCACAAATTTATATATGTTGGAGTGGGAAGGTGAGTTTATCTCTAATGATCCTTTTGTCGATCAGATTCAATGGTACGGGAGATACATCGATGACAGGGTCCTTATTTGGACAAGGTCGTCCAGGGTATCTCCCGTTACCACTCCACAGGATTTGTTGGAATTTTTTTGAAACAATGATTATGGGCTGTCCTTCATGATGAATATATGTGCCACCAGCACTCCCTTCTTGGATTTATTTCTAGAAGGGGATGTTAAAACTGGAACAATCCTCTCTAACGTATTCAGAAAAGCCATCTCGGGAAACTCTACACTGCGGGCAGATAGTTGCCATCCGAAATATATAGCCAAAAATTTACCGGTAGGTGAATTTATATGGGCCAGAAGAAATTGATCCAGAGAGGAGGATTATCGTAAGGAAGCCGCCATTGTTACCAGAAGGTTGCGAGAGAGGGTGTATAAAAACTGGTCAATTGATAGAACCCATAACATTTGTGATTTTCGAAGCAGATCCGCGCTGCTACAAGATAACAAACTGAAAGGCTCTAAACATTGCCCAACAGTTCATACAGGGACATCAAATAACATACACTACAATTACCTCCCTACTTTTGTCACTCCTTTCAGCATCGATTTTGTGAAAATAAAAGAGTTACTTGACAGGAACTTGCCTATTGTATATCAGGACGATAGCCTGCGTAGAATATTGAGCAATGGATGGAGATCAGTTGCACGGAAATGTAGAAGTGTAGGTAATTATGTTTCACCTAATATATAAACTTCAATAAAGGAATTAAAGAAGATGGAGGCCAGTTCACCTTTTTCCTTATTATGAACAGACCTACTGTATAAGAACATGTGTGTGAAGCATATAATGGCCATATGCTATTTTTGCTATCACATAAGTGTAGAAAAAAATGGCCTTGCATGCTGCTGACCCTCTGCAATAATAAAGGTTTGCTTTCTAAAAAAAAAAAATAATAAATAATAATAATATAAAATAAAAAACAAATATTCAAAAATTATTGTTTAAAAAATATTAAGCTCTCTTAAATGGATGTTTTAAGGACATTGTAAGCTTCCTGGACTTCCCAGCTGCTGCCACATCTGGCACTGTTTCCAAATTTCACACCCCGCATTTGTCAAAACACCTGCAAACTCCAGGAAGTTTACAAAAATTAATTTAAAGCTCAAAAAAATTCTACAGCTTGATACAAGCCAGTAGACCCAATGGCAGGAACACTCCTAATCTTAAGGTTAGGTGTTATTCCTGACCAGTGGGTCCTCTAGTTAGCATTTTGGCCCCAAACAAACGCAATTTTAAATTTCAAACTTTTTCCAATTTTTATGGGAAATTGTTCAGATTTCCAATCTGGAACCGAATCTGCAATGTTCGTGCCGAATTTGAAATTGCCGAACAAGTTTGGGGAAAGTTCACTCATATCTAATGACAAGCAATTTAGGCAAAAACTGTCCATTCATAAAAATGTGTTTTTGGGAGTTAAATATGTCGTCCTTTGGCGGAATCTCATCAGACATCTCAGTTTGTGTACAGAAAACATATGGTGTCTCAAGCTTATGTGCTAATGTGGGCGGTGTGAGAAAAGAAATTTGACGCTTTGTGTAATTTGCAATCCAACTGTAAATACAAGCATGAATGATCATTTTGCTTAGGAAATCATCTGTTGAGGAGGGTGAGTGTCGGCCAGCAACAGCCGATTCCCAAAGATGGACTTCAGAAAAGCACGGGCGTCAGTGATCTGGGATTCCCTTGCTAGACGTTTTTCCAAACAAGGAGTTGATGGAGCTGGTCTTTGGAGATTTTAAAGATGCTTTCTCTATTCCTCCATTTGAAAGTTATGGTTGTAAAATGTATTGAAATTTTAAATCTGCCTGTGAATTTCTGCATGCTGTAAGGGAAAAGATATGTAAAGAATTGGAAGGAAGAAAAATTGATGGTCCATTTGCTGAGCCTTTGTTACTTTTCATATTTCACCTGTAGGCATGGTACCAAAAAAGGATACTAATTAATTTAGGATTATTCATCACCTGTCCTACCCCAAAGATGATTCTTTGAATAACTCAATTGACAAAGCGAGATCTGCTGTTCGTAACCAATAGATGATGATATTGACTTGATCAGATCTTGTGGTAAAAGTTCTCTTTTGTCTAAAGTCAATATTAATAAATCAAAAGAACACTGCACACTCTGAGAGTTTTAAGGTGAAGGTGTTTTTTATTTTCTTAGTGCATAGAGACAGTATGCGATCATGTAGCTGACGTTTCGGACACTATTCAGTGACCTTTATCAAAGCATCACTGTGAATAAGTACAAAGACAGTGGTGTAAACATAAATACAAATATGTACATATTTACATAAGAACAGTGTTGTGCTTTGACAACACCTGTATTTACAGTAACCAATCAACATTACTAGAGAGAGTTTATAGTCCAGGGAGACTCCAGTAAGATAGGTATTGTGATGGAGATTAAGGACTAGATTCTATGTGACATAATGGTGGAGAGATTTTCAGTCAGTAAACTCTTATGGTGGTATGCATGTTGAGAAAAGAGTGATAATACCTGTTATCCTGTCAGCATCTAGGGAATCATCTAATCTGTTGGAGGATGTAGGGTTTGTGGTGTATAGGTTTGCGGGGTTTGTGGGGATATCGTCCCTTTGCGGTTTCTGTAGAGAAACCAGCGGTGAGGTATGGTTTCCCCTAGTGATGCAGTTGTCACTATAAGAAGTGTGAGGGTTACCTATTAGACAATTATAGGATTAGACCATCCACAATGATAGGTGCCTCTTGGGGTGTCCCCTAGTGTTGTTATGCCCCTGAGAGCAGTATATGGCACTGTTGGGAGAAATATAGTATAAAGACATGTCTGGAGTATACTTAGCTTTGGGTGGATTAGGTGAATCAGGGTTCCTGCCTCTCTGTGGAGCTGCTCTGTGGCTGGTGTGGTTAACGATGTGTGAGTGCGGTCTTTTAACGTCAGATCCGATCTCCTGACCGGAAGTGACGTTCTGGGCCGCGCATGCGCTTGACGTGGTGTTTTCCTGGTGATTGTAATCAAGCAATCCCGGTCACGTGATCGGGGGTGTTGTTGGTTACTGCAACTGCGCTATTTTGCTGCGCTCCCTCGTTATGTCTGCTGTGGGTGACTGCAATTCAGAGGGTGGTGTATTGTATATCCTAAGTGTAATAGGGGACCTTCTCACTCCTCCACCTGGTGTTGCTAGGAGCAACTGAGCTTGAGTGGGGATGTATGGTACATGGTTGTATGTAGCAGAAGGAGATGCATGTTAGGTGTCTGGTGTGTAGGAAGATTGTCATAAATAGTTATAGTGTGTATTGTCCAAATCAATATAGTCTGCAAACTGCACAGTATCCATGGAGGTTAGACCATAGCGTAGACTTAAAAAGACACTTAACATCTCATTGTTATGACTTTAATATATCATTCAATAACCACCATGTATAAGGTGGATTAATACGTATCCAAATACATCATAGAATTGGTTTGTTGGAAAAAAAGGAGGTTAGTAGAGGTCCAAACCATTGTCAACCAAACAGTAATGCAAAGAGAGATAGGGTTAAAGAATCTATCTCATGGCAATTGTCTCTACTATGCTTACCATCCAGGGTGGGAGGGTAATGGGATGGTGGGGGAACACACTCAGTGGGTCTGTAAAGAATGAAAGATTTCTTATTACCAATCAATTTCTCTGTTGAGTCCCCTAGGAGCGAGAGTGTCAAGGGTATAGATCCAGAAAGTTTCTCTCTCCTTGAGGAGTTTTATATGGTTACCCCCCTCATCTGGGTCTGGGAACTTTTTCAATAATTTGGAAACTGAGTTGTGACACTGAGTGTCTGGCCTCCTTGAAGTGATGGGGGAGAGGGAGCCATACCTTGCCACAGCGAATGGTCGATTTATGGCTAGATATTCTGTCCTTAATGGACTGTGTAGTCTCCACTACGTACAACAGGCCACTTAATCAAGTAAACGACAAAGTTTGTGTCGCAGGTATAGTAATCACGGATTTTATAGGATTTCCCAGTTCTGGGGTGGGTAACCATATTTCCCTTGATGACGTTGAAACAATTAGAGCAGTTGAGGCAGGGGAAAGTGCCCATCCTCCTGGGGTGTAGGTATGTTTGAGATTCCTGTGTCCTCAGGCTACCAATGTCAGCCCTCACTACTTGGTCCCTCATGTTGTGTGGGCGTTTTGTGCACATTAGTGGTGGTTCTTTAAAGCCCTCAATGTTCGGATAGCCTCCGTTTAGGACTGGCCAGTGTTTTTTGATCAAGTTGTAGACTTTATACATAGTGGGGTGAAAATGGTGTACGAAGGGTACTCTCTCATTCTTATGTCTGGGTAAAGGTTCAGGGGACATCTCAGAAATAGCTTTTAGTTCATCCGTCAAAAGTTGTTCTGGGTAGTGTCTGTCTCTAAATTTTTGTGACATCTCTGACAATCTTAGGGTCCTAGTGTCTTGATTGGACACTATCCTTGTTATGCATTTAAATTGTGATCTCGGGAGGCTGGCCCTAGCTGCCTTGGGGTGGCAGCTGTTGTATAGTAATAATCCATTGCGGTCTGTGGGTTTTGAGCAGAGGTCTGTATATAGTTGTCCGTCAGTATTTCTGATTACCCCAGGAATCAAGAAAAGTTATATCTGTCATGCTGGTTGACATTGTGAATTTAAGTTTGTCTCTGGCCGTGTTGATCTTATTGTAGAAGGATACTAGACTGTCCATTGGGCCATCCCATAAGCAGAAGATATCGTCAATATATCTAAACCAGCATAAGGCATATTGCTGGTATAGTATATCTGGATATACCTCTGTGTGTTCGAATTGGTCCATATAGAGGTTTGCGTAGGCCGTCGCAACGTTTGTGCCCATAGCGGTGCCACACTGTTGGATGTAAAACTCATCCCCATAAAGAAAATAGTTCTCTCTAAGAACGATGTTTAGTAGGTCTAGGCAAAGGATTTTTTATTGTGTGGTGTACTCTGATTTTTCCAATGTTAGTCTTACAGCGTCAATGTCTTTAGTGTGTTCAATTGACGTATATAAGCTGTTCACATCAAGTGTGGTGAATATACAGTCTGGTAATGTTGGGCCTATGGATCTGATTTTCTGTAGAAAATCACCTGTTTCTAGGACAAACGATTTGGTTAATTTGGTAAATGGTGTTAGAATTTTTTCTAGGTAGATAGATAGTGGGTTCAGTATCGAGTCTGTAAACACGACGATAGGCCTACCAGGGGTATTTTCCAGACTTTTGTGGATCTTAGATAAGATATAAAAGACTGGTGTGACCAGGTTTTATTGTCAACGTATGTCTGTAAGGTTTCTGTAATAAGTCTCCTAATTCTGTAGGTTAGGTCACTAGGCACTTTTAAATACGTCTTCCTATTGTTCAGTTGTCATTGGATTTCCCCCATGTATTGGTGTTTGTTTAGTATGACTATCGCGCCCCCCTTATCTGCGAGTTTATAATGATGTGAGGGTTGGTTTTAAGGCTCTCAATTGCTTGCTTCTCTTCCACTGTGTAATTGTTACGAACTGAAAGGAGTCCTAGCTGTGGTTCCTTGATGAGACTATTGATGTCTCTATCAAGAATGTCAATAAAAGCTTCTGTTGCTATATATGAGGAGGATTGAAGCTGCTTGGATTGTATAAGCCCAGATATCTAAGGGAAAGCGTCGGGGTAGTCTGTGTCTCTAGGTTGGTTCCCCTTGAAGGGGTATCAATGTGGTTGAAGTGGCTTTTCAGCCTAACTGAACAGTAAAACCGTTGTAGGTCTTTTTTTAATGTAAATGAGTCCCAACGTGGAGTTGGACAGAATGATAAGCCCTTGTCCAATACTGTGAGTTCAGAGGGAGACAGTGAATTGTCAGAAATATTTACGACAAGGTTCGGACCCCTACCTGAGACCGCAGGATCATGCTGCTCGGACCTTCTCTTCCGCTCGGAAAGCCCTCTCCTCGACCTCCTGGTGGGTTTGGCCAATCAGACCTAAAAAACCGGCTGGTGTTGGGGGAGTCGATGGTGTGGATCCTCCTGAACCTCCAGTGTCGCTGTTTGTACTGGGTGTGGGCTCTTCTCATGGTTTATCTCCTTTTGGCCATGGCTTTGTGGGGTTCTTAGGATTTTTGGGGTCTTTTGGATTTCTAGGTTGTCTGGGGCATTGGTCTTCCCACCGCTACACTCTATTCATTAAATAATCCTCTGTATCACATTGGAATTTCTGTCTTTTTCGTTCTTGCAGGGTTTTGGTGTGCACTGGTTGATCCGAGAGATTTTTCATCTCTTGATTTTCATTTTGTTTTTTTCTTTCTTGATATGTGCCTCTTGAAGGGTTTTACTTCATCGTGCTGTTATTTTGAGGCAGCTCCCTCATTATTACATTGGGTTGTTTTACAAAGTGAATTGGAAGGTGGTGTTGTCCATTATTTGGACAATTTTTTTATTTATCGGACATCCTAGCTGTTTAGCTTGTTATCATTTGCTTCAGAAATACATGTCGATTGCACAATTCTTTGGATTTCCTTTAGCCTTGGTTAAGACTGTTTTGACATATTGTTGTTTAGATTTTCTTGGTTTAGAGCTGGATTTAATTTTGAAGGAGGTAAGTTTGCCTTCTCAAAAAATAGAGTGCACATTGCATGCTATCATGAGTGTCATCAGATGCAAGAAAGTGTTTTTTAAAGTTCGGCAGTCCTTGTTGGGGAAGTTTTCTTTTGCTCTGAAAGTTATTCCCATGGGGAAAATCTTTTCTAAGCGATTTTATTTGGCCACTAGAAGTCTCTCTTGTCCTGGTGCTCATATACACTTGACTCAGAATTTGAGATCCATGCATGTGGTTTTCTTTTCTGTCCAAATTTAATGGTTTCAGTGTAATTGAGGAACAATTTTCTTTCTGGTTCCTCCTTATTTTTATTTTTTGGTTCATCCAAGGCTGATAGTTTTGACTGTTGTCATTGCAGTAAATGGTGTTTAGAATGGTGGATAATGGTGGCGATATTCTTGGAGTAGTAGGTGTGTATTAGGCAACAGTCTTCTTTTATAATTATTTTCCCTGGTTATAGCTTTGTTTTTGTGGGCAATCTATTAAACAGCAAGAGGATTTTGTTGTGCAATCCTGAAAAAAAGTTTGCTTTTGCTCTGAATTGTCTTTCTTCCAATAACCCTCTAGTTTTAAATCTCTTCAGATATTTACTTTTGGTCTGTTGGAAAATAACATATGGTTTAAGGTGAATTTTATGGGTAGGGTCACACATGAGCCCTGGATCTGTTAAAAGCATCAGTTTTTCAACTTCGAATTTTGTGAAAAACGCATGCGTTAACGGATCCATAGGCTGCAATGCAAAAAAACGCATTGTCAAATGTGCACTAAAAAAATGCTATGCGTTTTTGAAACTGCATAAAAAAAAATGCATGTGTTTTTTTAACATGGGGCCCTAAGGGAAACACATCCGTTAACGCATGGTACATATAGGTACCATTCGTTAACGCATCCATTAACTCATGCATTTTTTAAGGTGCAAAAATGGCAATTTCAAAAACGGAATCAGGTTTTGGAAATTGGAAAAAACTGATGGGCATGTGTGACCCTGGCCAATTCCTGTTTTTTTTCATCCATTAGTTGATTGCTTGTTTCATTTCGATTGGCATACCTTTCAGGTTTTGGTGCAGGGATCTATCTGTCAGGGAGTACCCTGTCTGTTCTTTTGTGATACTTAATTCAGGAGAAGATTGTTGAGTAAAAAACATGGAAGGACTACATACAACACTTTGTGGAATTTATGGGTAAAATTTTGTCAGGATTCCAGTTTGGAAGCTTTCTCATCGAATTCCTTGATTTCTTTTGTTTTTATTTCAAGTATACTTAGTAAGGCTGGGGTCAGACTGATGTTTTCTTGCTATTTTAACGGCATGTACATAAAACTTTGAAGTTTTTCCAGAAACGCACTTTGTTAAAGCTATGCGCTTCGGGAGAATGCTGCCCCTAGTTACCCGATGTGTTCCATGGTTAGCAGCCAAACAAAAAGCTGCTCGGAGGGCGCTTTAGCTGAGCACACAGAAAACGATCTCTGCAATGTCAGACAACGTTTTCTGTGTGCTCAGCTAAAGCGCAGTCTGAGCAGCTTTTTGTGAGGCTGGTAACCTGGTAACCATGGAACACATCGGGTAACTAGGGGCAGCGTTCTCCCGAAGCGCATAGCTTTAACGCTGTGCGCTTCTGGGAAAACGTGAAAGTTTTAAGCGCATGCCATTAACCCCTTCCCGACCCTTGACCCACCGTTTGGGCCATGGAAACAAGTTCGTTCCCGACCCTTGGCCCAGGGGGTGGGCCATGGATTGATCGGGCTCCTGCAGGCCGAGTGAGGGTCTCACTGACCTGTCACTCAGCCTGCAAGTACATGGGGTGTTGTACAACACCCCATGGGGGGTCGATTTACCCCACACCCACCCCCCCGGCTACAGGCGGGGTGATTGGCACTCAAAAGTGAAAGTGAAAATCACCGCGCCTGTCATGCTTCCCTGCCTGCCCCTGCTCTCCCTACCCTCCGATCTTCTCCCCTGTCATACTCTAACTGCCCCCCTGTCCCCCACCTCTCTATCCTGCCCCCTCTTCATCTTTCTTACCCCTCCCCCCCGCTTCCTGTCCCTGCGCCTGCTTCCTGTCCCTGCCGCGGGCTTCCTCTTCCTGCCGCCCGCCTCCTCCTCACTGCCCCCGCTTCCTCTGAGTGCCCCCCCATCTCCTGTCACCCCCCCTCTTCCCCCTGCCTGCCCCCCGATCACCGGAGAGGCGATCGCCTCTCCCACTCACCCCTCCGGCGATCGCGCTCCATCCTGCTGCACGGCTGCGTCCCGCTCCTCCTCCTCTTCTCTCCGGCCGCTTCCGCATCTGACAGCTCTGTGCTGGAGCTGTCAGATGACTTCTACAGCTAGATCCTGAGGATCCAGCTGTAGGAAGTGATCTGACAGATCCAGCACAGTGATCCACAGTGACCATTATGTGATCACTGTGGATCACTGTACTGGATCTGTCAGATCACTTTCTACAGCTGGATCCCGAGGATCCAGCTGTAGGAAGTGATCTGACAGATCCAGCACAGTGATCCACAGTGACCATTATGTGATCACTGTGGATCACTGTACTGGATCTGTCAGATCACTTTCTACAGCTGGATCCTGAGGATCCAGCTGTAGGAAGTGATCTGACAGATCCAGCACAGTGATCCACAGTGACCATTATGTGATCACTGTGGATCACTGTACTGGATCTGTCAGATCACTTTCTACAGCTGGATTCTGAGGATCTAGCTGCAGAAAGTGATCTGACACCCCGGGCGCAGTGATCCACTATGTGCATCACTGCGCCTGGGCTGCCAGATCGCTTTCCGCAGCTCGATCCCCATGCATGGGGATCGAGCTGCAGAAAGCGATCTGGCAGCCCAGGCGCAGTGATGCACATAGTGGGTCACTGCGCCCAGGCTCTTAGATCGCTGCTCTGCAGCCCAATCTCCCTGCATGGGCATCGAGCTTCAGAAAGCAATCTGACAGCCCGGACGCAGTGATGCACATAGTGGGTCAATGCGCCTGTGCTGCCAGATCGCTTTCCGCAGCTCGATCCCCATGCATGGGGATCGAGCTGCGGAAAGTGATCTGGCAGCCCAGGCGCAGTGATGCACATAATGGGTCACTGCGCCCGGGGTGTCAGATCACTTTCTGCAGCTCGATCACCATGCTGGTGGATCGGGCTCCAGAGTAGCGATCTGAAAGCAAAGGTGATCGAGCGTCGTGGGACCTTCGTTGTGGACTACGTCGGAGACAATCAAACGTCGTGGGACCTTCGTTATGGACTACGTCGGAGCGATCGAGCGTCGTGGGACCTTCGTTGTGGACAACGTCGGATCTTTTTATAATAAAGATGGAGTCCGAATTGTGTCTGTGTTTTTTTTTCAAATAAAAAGATTTTTCTCTGTGTGTATTTATTGACTATTTACCGTACTAGAGATTCCTAATGGCGGGTCTAACATTGGCCCTATATTATGAATCTCGGGCTTAGTGCCAGCTGCCAATAAAAAGCAGGCATTAACCCCTTTATTACCCAGTTAGCCACCGGCACCAAGGCAACTGGAAGAGCGTGGGTACAGCGCCAGAAAATGGCGCTTCAATGAATGCGCCATTTTCTGGGGCGGCTGCGGGCTGCAATTCGCAGCATGGGGGGCCCAGAACGCTTGGGCCTCTCTATGCTGAGGATTCCAGCCCCCAGCTGCCTAGTTGTACCTGGCTGGACCAAAAATATGGCGGAGCCCCACGTAATTTTTTTTTCTAGAATTAGTTCTAGAAATTTTTAAAAAATGGGCTTCGCTGTATTTTTGGTTCCAGCCAGGTATGACGAGGCAGCTGGGGTGGGTGGCAGTCCGTAGCTGCCAAGTTGTACCTGGCTGGACCAAAAATATGGCGGAACCCTATGTCATTTTTTTTCTAGAAATATTTCTAGAAATAAAAAAAAATAGGCTTCGCTGTATTTTTGGTTCCAGCCAGGTATGACGAGGCAGCTGGGGGCTGGTGGCAGTCCGTAGCTGCCAAGTTGTATCTGGCTGGACCAAAAATATGGCGGAGCCCTATGTCATTTTTTTTCTAGAAATAATTCTAGAAATAAAAAAAAAAAATAGGCTTTGGTGTATTTTTGGTTCCAGCCAGGTATGACGAGGCAGCTGGGGGCTGGTGGCAGTCCGTAGCTGCCAAGTTGTATCTGGCTGGACCAAAAATATGGCGGAGCCCTATGTCATTTTTTTTCTAGAAATAATTCTAGAAATAAAAAAAAAAAATAGGCTTTGCTGTATTTTTGGTTCCAGCCAGGTATGACGAGGCAGCTGGGGGCTGGTGGCAGTCCGTAGCTGCCAAGTTGTACCTGGCTGGACCAAAAATATGGCGGAGCCCTATGTCATTTTTTTTCTAGAAATAATTCTAGAAATAAAAAAAAAATAGGCTTCGTTGTATTTTTGGTTCCAGCCAGGTATGACGAAGCAGCTGGGGGCTGGTGGCAGTCCGTAGCTGCCAAGTTGTACCTGGCTGGACCAAAAATATGGCAGAGCCCCATGGGTCCCCTATGCTGCAAATTGCAACTACTAGACTAGTATGTTTTTTCACAAAAAGTTTCTTTATTCATTTATACGTCTCAATTTGTGAAGCACATGGTGGTTCAAAGTGCTCACTGTGCATCTAGATATGTTCCCTGGGGGGTCTAGTTTCCAAAATGGGGTCACTTGTGGGGGAGCTCCAATGTTTAGGCACACAGGGGCTCTCCATACGCGACCTGGTGTCCGCTAACAATTCCAATTGTTGGCAAACACCAGGTTGCGTATGGAGAGCCCCTGTGTGCCTACACATTGGAGCTCCCCCACAAGTGACCCCATTTTGGAAACTAGACCCCCCAGGGAACATATCTAGCTGCATAGTGAGCACTTTAAACCCAGGTGCTTCATAAATTGGTCCGTAATAATGAAAAAAGAAATTTTTGTGGAAAAAAAAAGTGCTTTTTCATTTTTATGGATGAATTTGTGAAGCACCTGGGGGTTCAAAGTACTCACTATGCATCTAGATACGTTCCCTGGGGGGTCTAGTTTTCAAAATGGGGTCACTTGTTGCAGAGCCCCAATGTTTAGGCACACAGGGGCTCACCAAACGCAACATGGTGACAGCTAACAATTTGAGCTGATTTTTATTCAAATTGTTAGCGGACACCATGTCGCTTTTGGAGAGCCCCTCTGTGCCTAAACATTGGAGCTCCCCCACAAGTGACCCCATTTTGGAAACTAGACCCCCCAGGGAACTTATCTAGATGGATAGTGAGCATATTGACCCACCAGGTGCTTCACAAATTAATGGAAAAAAATTTTTTTTGCGGAAAACAAGTACTTTTTCATTTTTACAGATCAATTTGTGAAGCACCTGGGGGTTCAAAGTGCTCACTATGCATCTAGATACGTTCCCTGGGGGGTCTAGTTTCCAAAATGGGGTCACTTGTGGGGGAGCCCCAATGTTTAGGCACACAGGGGCTCACCAAACGTGACATGGTGTCCGCTAACAATTTGAGCTCATTTTGCATTCAAATTGTTAGCGGACACCATGTCGTGTTTGGAGAGCCCCTGTGCGTCTCCACATCGGAGCTCCTCCACAAGTGACCCCATTTTGGAAACTAGACCCCCAGGGAACATATCTAGCTGCATAGTGAGCACTTTGAACCCCCAGGTGCTTCACAAATTGGTCCGTAATAATGAAGAAAGAAAATTTTTGTGGAAAAGAAAGTGCTTTTTCATTTTTATGGATGAATTTGTGAAGCACCTGGGGCTTCAAAGTGCTCACTATGCATCTAGACACGTTCCCTGGGGGGTCTAGTTTCCAAAATGGGGTCACTTGTGGGGGAGCTCCAATGTTTAGGCACACAGGGGCTCACCAAACGCAACATGGTGTCCGCTAACAATTTGAGCTCATTTTGCATTCAAATTGTTAGCGGACACCATGTCGTGTTTGGAGAGCCCCTGTGCGTCTCCACATTGGAGCTTCCCCACAAGTGACCCCATTTTGGAAACTAGACCCCCCAGGGAACATATGTAGCTGCATAGTTAGCAATGTGAACCCCCAGGTGCTTCACAAATTGGTCCGTAATAATGAAAAAAGAAATTTTTGTGGAAAAAAAAGTGCTTTTTCATTTTTATGGATGAATTTGTGAAGCACCTGGGGGTTCAAAGTACTCACTATTCATCTAGATACGTTCCCTGGGGGTCTAGTTTCCAAAATGGGGTCACTTGTTGCAGAGCCCCAATGTTTAGGCACACAGGGGCTCACCAAACGCAACATGGTGACAGCTAACAATTTGAGCTGATTTTTATTCAAATTGTTAGCGGACACCATGTTGCTTTTGGAGAGCCCCTGTGTGCCTAAACATTGGAGCTCCCCCACAAGTGACCCATTTTGGAAACTAGACCCCCCAGGGAACATATCTAGATGGGTAGTGAGCATATTGAACCCCCAGGTGCTTTACAAATTGATCTGTGAAAATGAAATAGTACTTTTTTTTTCACAAAAATATTTTTTTAGCCTAAATGTTTTCGTTTTCACATGGCAACAGCATAAAATTCATCCTAAAATTTGTTGGGCAATTTCTCCTGAGTACACCGATACCTTATGTGTGGTCACAAACCACTGTTTGGGCACACAGCAGGGCTCAGAAGGGAAGGAGTGCCATTTCACTTTTTGGATGTAAAATTAGCTCCAAAATTCAAATTGCGCTCCTTCCCTTCTGAGCCCTGCCGTGCACCCAAACAGTGGTTTATGACCATATATGAGGTATCTGTGTACTCGGGAGAATTTGCACAACACATTTTAAGATCCATTTTATCCCGTTGCCCATGTGAAAATGAAAGAATTGAGGCTAAAAGAACATTTTTGAGAAAAAAATTAAAATATCCATTTTTTGTTTCCACTTTGCCTTAGGTCCTGTGAAGCACCTGAAGGGTTAATCATCTTCTTGAATATAGTTTTGAGTAGCTTGAGGGGTACAGTTTTTGGAATGGTGTCACTTTTGGGTGTTTTCTGTCATGTACACCCCTCAAAAGGACTTCAAATGTGATGTGGTCACTAAAAAATTTTGGTTGAAAAATGAAAAATTGCTCATGAACTTTGAACCCTTATAACGTCCTACCAAAAAATTTTTTTTTTCCAAAATTGTGCTGATGTGAAGTAGACATGTGGGAAATATTATTTAATAACTTTTTTCTGTCACATATCTCTCTGGTTTATCAGAAAAAAAAATAAAAAATGTGAAAATTGTGAAATTTTCAAAATTTTTGCCATATTTTTGATTTTTTCACAAATAAACACAAAAATTATCGACTTAAATTTAATACTAGCATGAAGCCCAATGTGTCACGAAAAAACAATCTCAGAATCGCTAGGATCGGTTGAAGCGTTCCAGAGATATAACCTCATAAAGGGACACTCTTCAGAATTGCAAAAAATGCCAAGGTCTTTAGGGTCAAAATAGGCTGGGTCCTGAAGGGGTTAAAATAAGAAGAAAACGTCAGTCTGACCCCAGCCTAACTAACACTTTGGTTTCTTGGGTTGTTCAAGGAGTTTCATTTCTTCAGAGGCTTTTGACTTGGGGGCTTGTAACAATTTCTTTGTGGTTATGCAGAAGTCTTCTATTGTGGCAGACATAAGGCGTCCTATTAGTTTAGAATTATTAATGAGAATTCTAGGTACTTTGGAGTCGATTTGTTCTTCATATGAAGCGGTTTTATTTAAGGCCATATTTTCCTTAACTTTTTTTGCTGCGCTAAGAATCATTGAGGTGGTTTCTATGATGTTGGTTTTATTGATAGTGGTTTATGCCTGTTGATCAGAAGATTAAAAACTGATTGATCAGATTTGGGATGTTTGCTGCGATAAACCGTCCTTTGTCCAGTTTCGTTGAAGGAAAAATATTTAGTTGTTCGGCCAGATAGGAATGGCTCTTAATCTATTCATGACAATCATTCTACTGTCTTGAGATATCCATTTAATGGGGTTTTGAAAAAATCCTTGCTTTCTCTAAAATTGGATCACCTTATGTTATTGTCACATTCGTTTAGAATTGGCGTTTCTACTGAGGCTTTTCGCTGTGGTCTTCATAAGAGTGTTATAAAAATTTTGGACATATGGGATTCTGGCAAAATTAAAATTTGTTAGCCTTCATTTGATTGTCTTAATTGTTATTCCACTTATAGGTGCGTCATTTTTAAAGTTTAAAGTGATTGTTGGCCCTTCCTTTGTATTCTGGGTCAAGAATCGAGCAAATCTCCGAAATTATAGAAAAACAGGTTCATGTCCCTATTTTTGCTCAGTTCATTGGTTGAGCGTTTGAGACCTAAAGTTAAAGAATGCTTATGCTCTTTTTCTTCGTTCTTGTGATTCTTTTCCTTGTCCTTCATTAATAATTCTCCACATTGAAGGAAGTCGGTATTTTTGTTCAAAGAATTTAAGAATTTTATACTATTCATTTATTCCATTTTTCCAAGATTGCAAGTGTTTTTTTTTTGGAGATCATTCCAAGGATCCATTGGTGCAATGTTGAGTTCAGATTTATGGATAAGCAGAAAAGTAAAAGGCTTATCTGTAGGTTTATGTCCTCTTTACACACCTTTTCTTATCGTCACGTTGATATAGAAGGCTTTCAGCCTGGTTTATATTGAGCAGATTTAATACTCTTGTCTGGTATCAGTTTGGACAGATTCAGCTTAAATTTACAAGGGATAATTGAGGCCGTGGTGCTTGGGGGGCATGCCTTATAGTTTATTTTGGCATGGCTGGAGGAGGTGATGTTAAAAACTAGATTCATGGACATTTGTTGGAACTTGAGTTGAGTGGTTAAGGACTGAGCTCCTTCAGTGGTTATGATTAATTGCACGTTTCTTAATACAATGAATTTTAATGAAATTATTTATTTCAATTTATTGATTACAAATAAATCCTTTATTAAAGGCACTGTGGCCATGAATGTGTCCAAAATGGTGTGGCATCATTTCATTGTACTATTTAGGTAATTTGGTTAAGTTGCATTTATAGTCCCATGAGCACCTGGAAGTACAAATATGCAGACCCCAGTAAGTAGAAATGCTGATGTTTAATCACTATTTTGTTTATTTTTACAGACCTCCCAGCTGATCCCAAACAGTATCACAAACCTCTTAGGGAATTCCACAGTAGCTGTTTGGTATGGACCCCGAAATTTACAGTTTGGGTTGACCCATCACTAATAATTGGCACTAAAATATGGGGTTTTATGATGCTGCCATAAAGAAGCAGAATTATGCAGTGAACATCTTGAAGAAGGACAGTTTGGATGGACTGAGTTATTGGTACTATGACTAACTTATATAAACATCTGTAATCAATTATTGGCTGCTGCAGAGGAAACACAGGAAGCACCAAATGCACAATACAGAATTGAGATTGGCCTGAAAGTCAATGACGCAGTATGTTTTATCATAGACTGTAATAAATTTGCTGTGCTACTTATTATGGTAAAACTATGATTTGACAGACTACAGATTATATAAAGTATACCTTAATCATAGTGAAAGAAACTCTGACAATTATTGTCCTGTGCCAATTCTACGGGGTGGGCCATTTATATGGATACACAAAAACTCACTGAAAAAATAGCCATGACAAACATCCATTGCACATAGCAGGAAGCTACTAGCTTCACTGAGAAGCAACACAGGTGTCTAATACCAGTGCACAATCTCCTGCAACCAGCCAAGCATTGGGGGCGGATGTGTCAACGGCGACCAGCCATGCTATGAGGGAGGTGATTGGTGGTATTTATAGACACAAGGTTACCATAGGGCGTCAGTCACACAAGCACATGTGATGCATAGTGTCAGTATGCAGCCTATTGATCACGCCCACGATATTAGATCAGGCAGGCTGCCCCGCACCTTGTACATGCATCACGCAAATGATAGATGCCTCACAGACGGCTCAGCCGCACACTGCAAGAGATAAAAAAGTGCAAAAAATACTATGGATGATAATGTGAGGTGTTAGTTTATATTTTGGCCAAAATACATAAGCTCGTAACCCACCGTCAAGGGACCTCACACTTACGAGTCCAATGCAATCCTCTTCTCCCACTCTTGACATGTAGCAACGTCAGATATCCAGTGGCATTGAGGTTTCCAGTGATGAAGAGTAGCCCCACTATCTTTGTACCCTATATACCACACCATACCATCAATTTTTGTGTTCCAACAGTCTTGGAGAGATCTATCCACTGTGGGTTAGTGTCAGACCAATAGCAGTGGTTTTGTTTGCTAACTTCACGAGTGACAAAAAAGTTTGCCTCCACTCATCTGAAGGCAACTGTCTATGCTGTAAAGATACAAGATGTGCAGTATCTGAAACAACGGATACTGGAAGACTGTGCTAGCATTTCTTCTGCGGTCTTGCTCTCAGTGTATCAAGAGTGGGTGAAGAGGGTTGCATTGACAAGCCAACAAAATGTGCAAGTCTTTGAACATATTTTATAAGTTGTCATACACTTACAAATAACTCATGAAGAATAAAGTTACGTTAAAACCAAGCACATCATTGTTTTTCTTATGAAATTCTCAATAAGTTTGATGTGTCACATGACCCTCTTCCCATTGAAAAAAATAAAGTTGGATATAAAATGGCTGAGTTAAAAATGGCTGCCATGGTCACCACTCATCTGAAAAAGTTTTCCCCTTCCCACATACTAATGTGCCACAACAGGAAGTTGATATCACCAACCATTCCCATTTTATTTAGGTGCATCTATATAAATGGCCCACCTTGTAGATTTGTACAATGTAACCAACTAGTATTTGTAGAACCACCAAGCTTGGTGCTGGACATATTTTAATAACAAAAAACTGTGCTTTCATAGAAAAATGAAAGTTGAATTTTTGGCACTGTTCTTGAAAGACAATGTCAGTTATATGTCAACATAGTCACTCTGCTAGAGTTAGTTCCACCAATGTCCAGTTCATATTTCAGGCATTTTATAATCCCACTATACAAATAAAAGTAGTATGATACTTTGATAAATGAAAATGTTTATCGCAGAGGACTGGAGTAAGGCTGGGGTCAGACAGAGCTGCTGGGCAGATGCTTTTCAGGAGTGTACAGGAAATGCTGCCTGCAGCGTTTTCCTGTGCGCTCCTGAAAAGCGCACATCATGCAGCTCTGTGTGCGGCTGGTACACTGTGGGTTGCTATGGGGCAGTGATGGCAGCCATGGCTTCCCGTTAACACTGGCCGCTTCTGCTGAAAGCTTCTAAGTTTTCAGCGGAGCCGTCAGGAGCTGGGGCAATCGCAGGTCTGACCCCAGCCTAAGGGTGTGTTCACACATTGCATATTTGCTGCGTAAGTGCTTTTGCAGTTTTTGTAGCCAAAACCAGAAGTGGCTGATTAAAACCAGCAGTGGGTGATTAAATACAGAAGTGGAGCACTTGTTTCTATTATGGTGGGTTTACACACACCAATTTCTGTGTCCAATATCTGAACAGATTTCTGGTTGCAGTGAAATCATGGACACATAGTTCCATTTTGTGGCTGTGTACAACATGGAACAATGTATCCATGATTTCACTGCAACCAGAGATCTGTTCAGATATTGGACACAGAAATTGGTGTGTGTAAACCCACCATTAGACCTTTCCTCTGATTGTTCCACTCCTAGTTTTGGCTACAAAAACTGCAACAGCACTCGCGTAAAAATACACAGCAAATACGCAGTGTGTGAACGCACCCTTACATTTGGAAAATTTGAGTGATTTTTGGCATTTTCACATTAGTTTAAAGCAGCTCTGCCAATAATGTTGGAGCTAGGGAGGAACTGGTGTAAGGAGGAGGATAGCTACACCCACCCATTAAGTTTATGGAAAGTGGTGGTTTTTATTACCCCAGAAATGTTACATCAGTGACCGGAGTAACATTTCTGGTGAGTCACACAGAGGTGCAAGCCATTGATACAATGTGCCAAATTCATTAGGTGGCTTGTGACTCTTCATGAGTTTGGTGCATCCTATTCCTAATTAAGACTGGCATAGAATACGCTATTCTTTGTAAATCAGGGCCTTTATGCTGTATTTTTAGTCTGGAATTCAACACAAATGGACGTGTCAAAGTATTCCTGTCATTCAATCAGTGTTCTTCCCAAATGTAAATGGTAAAGAGATAAAACATCTCAGGCAGGAGCCATGTAGACTGGAAAATAGCATTAAATGGTCTACAAGATAGGGGTAAGAACATTATTCTTAAAAACTTGTAGGTTAAGAGCCCTATTTATAAAGATTAAAAAATTGGACAAAAGGAAAGAAAAGTGGGCAGAAGTGCTTTCAATTCTCCATAGAGAACACACATATTACTTCCCACAGTCAGCCAACTTAATATTTTATTTACTCCGATAGATGGTGTGAAATAATTATAAGTCGTACACAAAAGGCAATGTAGGACTGTGTTCACCGGACCCGCACTGCACACAGAGGAGACGCTCAAAGGAAGGTTGAATCACAAGTGGCTTTTATTTCTGACACCTTTCGGAGTCAGACCTGACTCCTTCCTCAGGAAGCCAACAATATTTGGATATTTGGATATATTTGGAGTCGGGTCTGACTCCGAAACGTGTCGGAAAGAAAAGCCACAAAATCTTCCTTTTAGCGTCTCCTCTGTGTGCAGCATGGGTCTGGTGAGCACAGTCCTACATTGCCTTTTGTCTACTACGTTTAACTGTTGATGTATGGACCCTGCAGCAGCCATTTTGTGTATATGCTAGTTGTGTGCCACACAACCTGACCAGGTGAGCAACGACCATTCCTGGTCTACTTATTTTATCGAGATAAGACCCTATTTGCGCTCTCTTTCCTCCGCAGTTCTGCATAATTATAAGTCAGAACTTTAGATTGTAAGGGGGTTTTAGATACCTAGGAGCCTTTCCATACATACACACATTATAGATCACTACTTCGAATATAACATGGCCTTGGAAAAAGAAGTAACTATTGTTTGAATTACATCTCAGGAAGAATATGAGAAAAGAGATACAGCGTGAAACATGATAATAAAATTTAATTACAATTCTATATTTGACTACATACATATTAAATTACAGAATAATTGATGTTCATGTGAATAAATGACTTGGCTGCTTTGAAAAAGTGAAATTCAACATGTGTAATAATAATTTATGATGCATACAACTGATACAGATATTACCTAAGGGCTCGATTAACTTCCAAGTCCAATCTATCTTTAGTGCATTCATTTAATTGAAATTTTAATTTATATTGTTATCAAACTTTGAATAAAAATCAAACAATTAGAATAGGTGCTGCACACAGACACACGCAGGCACAGAATCGGCAATGGCCAGTCTTGGGGCATGAAGGGACAAAGTATTTTCGTCCTTGTTTTGCCTCTAATTTGACATTTTTATGTGGATATAAATTGTTTAGGGGAAAATTGCATTTTTTTTTATATTTTGTGATTCTGACATTGTAGGAGCTTCATATCTTTATCAATTATAATTTGGTTGTAAGAAGTTAGATACCTTGCCACCACTACAAGTCACATCAAACACTATGCACTGCATGTAATGACAATAGACTTATTCTTCATTGTCAAACGATTGGTATAAGACTGGAGTCACACTGGTATATTGAATTTGATGCGAGAGAATCTGATGCAAAATGCTAGTGAAATTCGGCTTAGGCTCTGCTGCAGCCGTGATCTGAGCGTCATTCTACTGAGCTCTGATTCTGCGATCAGATTACGGGTGCAGAGAGGTGGAGGAAATTATTCTCTCCATTTCCTCCATTGCCAGTCTTGTACTCAAATGTTTCACTCGCACCCATACACCTTAATGGGTGTAAGTAATTTGAGACTCGCTGATAATCGCAGCATTGTCATGGTAGTGGTATAGAAGATGAGGGAATGAGTAACAGGATAACAATAATGGGCCAGGTACCTGGGGTTCTAGTCTGATCCTGTACTGGAATCCTTAGCTCTCCCTGCTCCCAGAGGTACCTCAGATGGTGAGGAGGTCTAGGTCACTACCTTGCCCTCTCCTTAACCAGCTCTGGGCTAGCATCCTCTTACCTCCACCCACTAGCAGCAGCAAATTCCTCATAGATGAATATCTTCCCTGCAGGAAGGCTTCAGCAACAGCACAGATGTCCTAATAGCACAAAAGGTCAAGGCAGAGTGAAACTCTATCAGCGACATCATCTGGTGGAAGAGGAGGCTACTTAAATGCTGGAGGAATGGACAACTAAGTAAGCTGACAAACCCAGCAACAGCAGCTCACCTGCACCTGGAGGGCCACCTCACCTATAGACTACATAGGCTACAATACAGCAGAATCTACACATTAACACTGAATGTGCCAAAGGAAAAAGACACAATAAATCTATAGCAGAGCATTTTACATGGACTGCAGAGCAGTCAACTCGTGACAAGTATGCTGTGATTTTTTCCTCAGATTGATTAGTATATATGAGCTGCAGCTCTGTCTTACATAGAGCCGAGTGCAATGCACGGTTTTCTCACGTTGCACTGTTGAGACTCACATGCAAGTTAGAATTAATACCGTGACAGCAAGAACCTGAAGGAATAACATTGAGATGGGTAGAAGATGGAACTGAGCATCTGTGGCTGCATAGTAGTGTTTGAAAGAAAATGAGGTAGATACTAAACTCATATGCTAACATGCTACATTGTATTTATAACAGACTATCTCTAGATCTCAAAGGGTTGTCTGGTTCAGGAAACCTTTTTCTTAGTTCCTGTTTTGAATATTCATTCATTAACAAACAGGCAGAGGAACTACTCTCATTCTCTTTATTTGACTCCCTATGCAAAATGCATTAAATTCACATTGTTTTCAATAGATACCTTGTAAAACTTAATTTCCCCTGTGGTGGTGACACTTGGGACCAGAACACTTGTTGTCAGATTACATATTTGCTAATAACCCATGTGATTATTGTATAAAGATTATTCTTTCAAAAGCGTTTGCCTAAAGCCAACTACCGTAGCTCTATAAACTCATTAAATAAAAAATCAATCCTCCTAAAATAACTTTTTATTGTAAATGTTAAAATTATGCCCCAAGGAATTATATAGTGGTTATAGCTCAGGTTCTTATGGTGCATTTTTACACCTTGCTGATTTTATTGGAACCCATCATGTGAAATAGCATTAATAGCATTCTGAGCTTGGCAGGTTGATATCTGTAAGTAGTAATACTGCTCTTGTCCTTTAAATGAACAAATTGTTACTACAGTAACTTAGTCTGGCCACTAGGTGTCATCAGATAGCAAGGTATGAGTGGCTGTAACCATGGATACTGAAGCTGCTGCTATTCCCTGCATATCAGGAAGCAGTTGAAGAAGATGGTTGGAGAAGGAGTACAGAGTTAGTGAGAGGGACTCAGAGGTGCTGGGATCAGCATGAAACTAAAGATGGATGGTGTTGTGAAGTAAATCAGCCCCTGGAAGTAAATCTGGTTGTGTGACTGGTCACAGTTAATATAGTCAGGTAGGGAAAGGTAGTTATGGTTTGAAACACTTCAAGGGACACCTCATCGCAAGGACTGCACAGGACCTTAGTGGGTAAAGACTACATCGAGACTTTGTTAGTCATTTGCATCTGTATGTATCATAGGACTTTGTGACCCAGTGAAGGCTACTTTAAACCTAGTGACCCGACGTTAAAGCAGCAATTTCATTTCTATGGCATTGCTTATTGCTGGTGGAGTGATAGAATATCCACTCAGGGTGCCCGCTTCGAGTGTACGCATAAGGAAAACAGTGCACAGTATATTATTGTTTTTCACTTTGTTAGCTGTGATAAGGGGTATTAGGGAATAAAAGGGGTACCTGCAATTCATTGTAATTAGTGTGGGAGGTGGGTGTATATACTAGGGAGAACCACATGCCACAGTCTCAGTAAAATCCCAGGTAAGCCCAATAATGGACAAGGGTGGAAGTGGCATAGCCTTGAGTAATAATATTTCCCTCTTCCGTGAAGCTGACACTTTCCCAGGCTGTATAGTACTTTGTACTGAGTGGTTCATGAATGTTGTGGCCCATATCTTGCCTGATATCGTATGTTATTTGTTTGGAAATTATAAAAAGAAAGTTTGATTTACTATAACATTGTGGTTGGATTCTTCCATAGCACCGCTCTTTTCCACATTCACAGCGACTAATGGCGGGCATTACATGCCCACACTTAGAACCCAACTGCAGGCAGGTAATAAAGTTTAGTTTATTTCTCCCTTCAGTGAGCAATTTCCAGTTGTTGGGATGGCGCCAGCATAGCTTCTGTCACCGCTCAGTGTTTAATGACCGACGGCTATAACAGTGCTACCATTATTGACTGAAAGGTGGCTCAGCAATATAGCCGGCAGTAGGGCTCTAAGTAAAGGCAATGGTCAGCTTCAGAATACTATTAATTTACAGATTAACACCAAATTTGCAGGTAAATAATATTTTTTTCACATGATAAGTTCCCTTTAACTCATTTTAACCTTATCGATCAGTAATGGTTCTGCCCCTCTATTTTACTTATTCATTTATTTCCTTTTTTTCATTATTATAATTATTTGAGTCTGCAGCGTTTATTACCACACAACACAGGACATCAACAAGGGGCAATGCTACAGGCCTATACCACAGATTCTTTCACAGCCATCCACAGAAGAAGTGCTGTTTACAGAAGGGATTATGGAGATGTAACAGCATCTTATGTACCAATTACCTGAAGCTTCTGTACTCGCCATTCGCATCTTCAGTGGCCACCACCAAACTTATGTTATTGTCTCGCCACCACGGTCTCTTGCTTCTTCCACCATCACATTTTTCCCTGAAACAAATTGTCATCAGGAAGTGGTGATAGAATCTGGGTGTGATGAGGTGGTATAATAGATAGCAAATAAGGAGGCAAGATGGTAAGGTGGGCAAGGGAGTTCTGGGGAGCTAGTCTGGCCAAGGACTTGGGGTCCCTAACTAGCCCTGTTCATGAAGGTACCTCTGAAGGTGAGGAGGTTTGGGCCACCACCCTAGCCCTTCGCTCCTGCTTAGCCCTAGGCTAAGAGCCCCTACCTCCACCCACGGACTGGGAAAACCCAGCAGCTTCAATGGAAGTTGATGGCAGCAAAAACAAGCTCAGCACAGCACGACTTAACAGAACAGGGTACAAGTACTAGTGAGCTTTAACTGCGATATGTAGTGAAGGGAAATGGAGCTATTTCAAGGCTGGGGGAGTGGAGATCTGCATACTAAGACACACCCCTCCACCTAACTGCTATGACTCACCCCTCCACCTACAAAGCTCCACAAAAATAGACAGAGGAAAAAAAATTCATATTTAATCACAGCAGCAGCACTCATAGACTGCAAAGCAATCAACACATGGCACTGGGTGAGTGAGAGAAACTCATTTCAGGGCATGATATAAATTGTGGGGTAGCGCTGCTGTCACTTGCACTGCCTCTACCGACAACCACTGATGATGATTCTTTTAGAAAAAAAGGGGTGGTGGTGTCAGAAACAAAGACTGTGGTAGTGGCAAAGAGAAAGAAGCTGTAGTTACGTCTCCTTGATGATGTTCTGTTTCTTGGGGGGCGAGGTGAAAGGAGCTGCAAGGAAGAGACTGCACGACAATCCTCCTGTGATATCCCATTTGAGACTCCCCTCAGTCGACGTGACACAGGTAGTAAACAAAAGAAAAGCCAATGTAGGGGGAATATTAGTAAATTTTATAATAAAACAAATTATAAAAATAGTAGTTAAAGAGAATCTGTCTGTAAGGTTTTATAATGTAAAGACACAGCTGTAAAGGAGCTGCAATAACACCGATAAAAGTAATATATTTGATGAAGAAGTCCACTTTGTTGTTCTTCTTTAATCATCATTTGAAGTTTTCTGCTGATTAGATTAAAATGCACAGGGGACAACACTGTATATTGGATGGTGTCCTCCCTGTCAGTGATTCCCCAGTCTACCAAAGGGAGGTGCCATTACAACCATGTCTTTACATTACAAAATTGTGCTGACAGGTTCTCTTATAAGATAGATATTTATCAGATAATAAGAAGACAAGGTGGCACTCACCGTTGCAGCTTGTGCTTCATTTTTTCAGTTTTAAGCTGACTGCAGACATACAGGGGAGGGAGCTAAGACACAAGGACAACAGCAGCTGTTTCGCGCTCTGTAGCGCTTCTACAGATCTTGACGCTTTCTCCCTCCCCTGTGTGTCTGCACACAGCATGAAACTGAAATAAATGAAGTACAAGCTCCAACAGTAAGGGTACCATCACACCTGGCGACAGCACCGCCGATTTCTTAGGCAATGTAGGGGCGTGGCCTATTGGCGCCGATATCGCCCCTGCGTCGCCTAATGTAAAGGGGCGATGTCGGCGCTACATATCGCCTCTGAGTGGTCGCCTGGTTTCACATCAGTGCTCTGAAACCAGGCGAGCACTAGGGGGCAATGTGTAGACATCGCCCCATGTAACAGGGGGACGGTGATATGACAGGCGATGGGAGCCATAGGCTCCCATGTTACAGCATCGCCGCTGTGGTTTTTAGACACCCCAGCAGCGATGCCGCCTGTCAGATTGGCGGTGCGTTGCCAGAGGTGTCGCTGCATGTAAACATGCAATGGCAATGCTGGCGGGGCGCCAAAAACGTGCGCACTCCTGCCCATCGGCGCCGACATCTCCGGCGACGTCATCTGGTGTGACAGGCCCCTGAGTGCCATCTCTCTTATTATTATCTGATGCGTCTGTCTGGACTGAGAGATTAAGCACCTCTGATGCTGTTTTCAGTTTGCCCACCTTCCTAGTAGTGCATTAAAGGGAACCTGACCCCTCATAATCACCCCCAAACCTCTGAATACCTGTCCCTGCAAATCATTTTCCACATTGCTCTTGTGTTGGAAATGCTCCCTATAAAAGATGAAATCTAGCCTTTTATACTTACTGAAAGTGCGACTTCTGCTCCCTGAATAAGTTCCTGAATAAGTTCCCTGTGCGCTCCCAAGCCACTCATTATCACGCCCCGATGGGCGTGATAAGAAATCCATGTCCTCCTCGTCCTGCTTTATGAGCATATTAGCTAATATGATGCAAACACCCTTTAGGCGTACCGCCGACCTCATCATGCGCATTGCGCATGTGCAGGTTTCGCTGTACGGCATGCGCAATGCGTACAACGTCATCCTGCTCGGATATGACGCTATTTGCAGAAGTTGCACTTTCAGTAAGTATAAAAGGCTAGATTTCATCTTTTATAGGGAGCATTTCCAACACAAGAGCAACGTTGGAAATGATTTGTGGGGGTGCAGTGACAGGTATTCAGAGGCTTGGGGATGATTATGAAGGGTCAGGTTCCCTTTAGCAATGCAGTTTGCTACATTGCACAAGAGCCTTAGCTGTGCACAGGTTTTCTTCTCCATTAACTAGGATAGATTTTTATTAAAAGCATTATTGTTATCGATCCTCCCCTTTAATAATTGTGTGAGTTGCACATTCTTAGCGGTAATGAACCCAATGTAGCTTGTTGTGTTGCTTGTTTTAATCACAATGTATTTTAAATGCAATAAAAAAGCACATGTCTATCTTTGTCTCTTTTCAATGATATTTTATTCTACCCTCCAGGATTTTATTTAGTGGCAGTTGTGTCAACTGATAACTAATTCTATAATGTCAAAAGTCAAGTAAACGGAGTAATTATATCAATAAGTATACTTAGAAATTTTCATATTGACATTTATGTATTTTCCAGACATTTGTTTGATCTGCTTGGGATGGATTGTTATATAAAGATATGAATATAGAGATTCTTTTAGATATGTAAATATAATCATGTCATGAATGTAATCCTAACAATTGCCTCTGGGGGGTAACATTGCACTACAATTCTACATTGTATTACTAAAGTACTGGCTCCACACTGTAAACTACCGTATATACAAATAGCTGCAAGTATATTGAGAGTCTGACAGCTGAAGAGCGCTTGTACATAGTCAGATGTAATGTAAGTCTTATCAATTCTAGCTTAAAGAGATCCTGTCAGCAGCATTTTACTAAGTAAAGTACAAATAGGGCTATATTGGTACTGTCCCCACTGATTAAAATGATACCTGAGGTGAAGGAATCTGTTATGTGCATTGTTTTTAATCTGCATTTGAAGTTTTCTTCTAATCATATCTTCATGCATCTTGGCAGGTCTGTGGGACAAGACTGGTGCAGTCTTCAGCTCTGTTCCAGCCCCTCCACTTTTGGGTGTCTTTTCTTCTTCCTCATTTAAATTCCCCACTTGCTCTATCCTACCCATGGGTGGCACTTGCGCAGATTGATCCCTTGGCAGTCTGAAGGAAATTGGTGCCGGGGGTGTGCATGTGCTGATTGCTCAGTGTCACCGGCTCCATTTTACTGAAGCCCACCATGAGATCCATCTGTGCAAGTGCCGCGCACGGTTCGTTTGGTGCAATTTAAAAGAGGAAGAAGAAAAGACAAAACTCACCAAAAATTTGCCAGGTAAATACCCATTGCACCCAGCAAGACACCCAAAAGCGGAACAGCCGGGACAAACATGAAGACCCTTCCACCAGTCCCGCCTCACAAGTCCACCCTAATGCATTAAGATATGAATAGAAGAGAACTTCAAACGCAGATTAAAGAAAATACACAAAATCGATCTTCACCTCTGATATAATTTCAATCATTATGACAGCGCCAATATGACCGTGTGGATTTTACTTAGTAAAGGTTCTCTTTAATGTTAACGAAATAAAAGTATACCCAGTGCTGGCTTATCTCTATTTGGTTTATGGATACAGGTTGACTCCAGCCACTGCCGTGCACCTGTTGGTTCAGTGTAAGGCGAGGGTGAGCTTTTCCTCTTCCCCTTCTCCTCACATTGAAGTCTCTTAGGGTACCTTTACATGCGGCAACTTTTCTAGGAATTTCACTGGCAACTTACTGGTTGCAGTGAAATCATGGACACATTGTTCTATCTTGTTGCTGTGTACAAATGGAACAATGTGTCCATGATTTCACTACAACCAGTAAGTTGCCAGTGAAATTCCTAGAAAAGTTGCCACGTGTAAAGGTACCTTTAAAGGTATGTTGTAAAGAATTTTAAATTGGCTTTGTCATCCATTATTTCCTTCTTGGCATCCTGTTCACATTTGATCTTTACGTCAAACAATTTATTTTAACTTTTCCATCATCACATTCTTTTTGCATTTCAAATTTTTCACCGTTCCATTCTTTTTACTTCTAAACAATAAATACACGCTAAAAAAAATTACATTCTTTTTGTATCGCCATTTTCTGAAAGCCGTAAGTTTCACAGTTTTCCGTCCGTGGAGCTATATCAGGGCTTATTTTTTTGCATGAAATGCTGTACTTTTCATTGGAGCAGTTTTTTCATATCTGTGACTTTTTGATCGTTTTTATTATTTTTTTGGGAGCAAAAAAAAGAAAAAAGATCACTTGTATTTTTCGTTCATGTTAACACACCATTCACCATTTGGTACAATCGTCACAATGTTCCTGTCCTGTGGGTTGATGCGGTCACAACTATACCAAGTTATGCTTTTTAGATTTTGCTAATTTTGCACAAGAAATTTGAAAAATTTAATTTATATGCTTTTAACCCAGATATTTATATCACCAAAAATCATTTATAAACAACATTGTTCACATGTCTAATTTGTCTCTCCCCACTGATTTCTTCAGCTGGATACTTCAGGTTTTTGAATTCCATACACTCGTTGGTGTATTGCTATATTGCCCACATCATATGATCATAATCCTCTACTATATCCCTTTATACCAGGCTATTTCTAGCTCTGTATCCTGTGTACAATACAATATTCTGACTGTCTGACATTTTGATTTTTGAGCTTTGTGTCAATAAAATATGATTTTTGGATTTATTGGTGTGCACCTGTTTCTGTATTGCATTCTTTCCTTTTCTTATGCACTTGTAGCCTTACATTGCTAGCACCTGATCCTTTACTCACTTTGGTTGTGCATCTTTAATATTCATTGCATTTCATTTAGCTCAGCATTAGTGATAAATGAGCACTAACATGCCCGTGTGCTCAGTACTCATAACAACCAGTTGGATGCTCGGAAAGGTACGACTCAAGGATCCGAGTACAATGGAAGTCAAAGGGGAACTTAAGCATTTTTTTCGAGGATTACCTGGAAAAATGCTTGAGTTCCCCATTGACTTCCATTGTATTTAATTGGCACCCATCCGAGCATCCAACTGTTGAGCACCCAAGCATGATAGTGTTTATTCATCAGTCACCACTAATTAGTCTAATTTTTTAAACATAATTTTTTATGTTAGGACACTAGAAGGGTTAAAAGTTTATCAGCAATTTCTAATTTTTCAAATAAAATTTACAAAACCATTTTTTTAGGGACCACATCCCATTCGAAGTGACTTTGAGTGACCAATGGAACAGAAAATATCCAAAAGTGACACCATTTTAAACACTGCATGACTCAAAATGCTCAAAACCACATTCAGTTATTTCACTAACCCTTTAGGTGCTGCACAGAAATTAAAGCATTGTAAAAATAAAAAGAAAACAGCTATTTTAATTTTTGTTTAGCCCCAAATTTTCCATTTTCACAAGGGTAACATGAAAAATAGACCATAGAGTTTGTTGTGTAATCTCTCTGGCGTACACCATTGTGGTAGGGCTTGGAAGGGAAGGAGCACCATTAAACTTTTGGAGTGCTATTTTAGCTGTAATCGATAGTGTCACATTTCATATTTGCATATTAGTGTCATATGTCATATTTGCGAGACTTCGATGTGTCTAAACACATGTGACACTATTTTTGAAAACTGCACCCATCACGGAATTTATCTAGAGGTGTGGTGAGCACCATGAATCCACAGGTGCTTCAAAGAATTTTAGTTGTTGAGCTATGAAAAAATATTGCTTTGACCTCAAATATTGAGTTTTAACAAGGGTAACAGGAGGAAATTGATACCCCATATGTGCTAGAAAACTACAGTTTGAGCATGTGGCAGGGCTCAGAAGACTTTTAGAGTGGAAAATAGGCTGGACTAGAGAATGGTCACCATGTCGTGTTTTCAGAGATCTGATTTGCCTAACAATAGAAGCCCCCAACAAATTACCCTATTTGTAAATTACACTTCTCCACAAATTTATCTAGAGGTATGGTTAGCACTTTGAACCCTCAGGTACTCAACAGAATATTATTATGTCAAGCTGTAAAAATTAAAAAATATGTTTTTCCCACAAAAATGTTCCTGTAGCTGCACATTTTTCATTTTCACAAGAGTTTCAGGAGAGAATGGATGCCAAAATCTGTTGTGCAAGTTTTCCTCATAATGATTATTTGTTTGAGCACATGGCCCAACTCGGAAGCGAGGTAGCAATATTTGAATTTTGGAGCTCCATTTTGTTTAGAATAGATTGCAGATGCCAAGTCACAAACAAAGAGCCTCCTAACATGACAAAACGCCCTCAAGTGAACCACTTAGGAAAACTAAACCTCTCAAATTCATTGAGGGGTATAGTGAACATGTTTAACCTTTAGGTAATTCACATAACTGTACAACATTGAGTTGAGCAAATGAAAAATTACCATTTTTTCTAATAATATGTTGCTTTGGCACTAAGTTTTTACTTTTTAAAAGGAATAATAGGGGAAAAGGAACAAGTACATTTGGTACTCTTTATTACACAATTTCTCTTGAGTACGCTAATTACTCATATTTGGTCAAAAATTACTTTTAGATGAAGTGCAAAGCTCAGAAGGGAAGGAGCCCCTGACATTGGAGTGCAGGGTGTGCTGGAATTGTTAGAGTGTGCCATGTCACATTAGCAGCCCTGACATGCCAGAAATCAGACACCCCCATAGGTGAAACCACGTTACAAACTACACCCCTCAATGAATTAATCTAGGGATGCAGTGAGCATGTTGACATTCATGTGCGTCACAGAATTTTATACCATTGGGTTTTAAAGAAAGAATAAGTACATTTTTACAATTGTAATATTATTTTAGCCCAAAGTTCCACATTTTTATAAGAGCTAATATGATAAAAATGGACTGCACAGTTTGTTGTACAATTTCTTCTGAGTGCACTAATGCCCTACACCTACATGTAATCCAGAACTACTTTTCAGGCACAGTAGAGAGCTCAGAAGGGCAGGAGCACTGTGTGCAGAATAATTAGGCAAGTTGTATTGTAGAGAATTATTTTTATTATTCATCAACAACTATGTTCTCAACCAACCCAAAAGACTCATAAATATCGAAGCTTAATATTTTTGGAAGTTGGAGTGTTTTTTCATAGATTTGGCTATCTTAGGAGGATATCTGTTTGTGCAGGTAACTATTACTGTGCAGAATTACATAGTAAGATAGTAACATAGTATTTAAGGTTGAAGGAAGACCTTAAGTCCATCTAGTTCAACCCATAGCCTAACATGTTGATCCAGAGGAAGGCAAAAAAAAAAATGTGTGGCAACACTAAGCTCCACATTGGGGGAAAAAATTCCTTCCTGACTCCACATACATCAATCAGACTAGTTCCCTGGATCAACGCCCTATCAAAGAATCTAGTATGTAACCGGTAGGGATGAGCAAGTACCGTTACGAGTATAGCGAGTACGAATACTTTCGCAATGTATCTATAGATACACTGCGAAAGTTGCCTAAAAGTTAATAAAAGTTGATAAAAAATAATAAACTTGCACACTCACCTTCCGACGCCTGCACCGGGACGGACAGAGAAGCCATCCGATTGCTGGAAAAGGACCTGTTACTACCAGCCAATCAGATGGCCGGTAGCGATCTGGTTAATCAGATGGCGCCACGTCACAACTACGTCATCGCTAGCGGCCACCTGATTGGCCAGTTTGCAAGGTCCTGATAGTACATCTAGGACCTTGCAAATTGGCCAATCAGGTGGCCACTAGCGATCACATGGTTGTGACGTGGCACCATCTGATTGGCCAGATCGCTACCAGCCATCTGATTGGCTGGTAGTGACAGGTCCTTTTCCAGCAATCGGATGGCTTTTCTGGTGGTCCCGGTGCAGGCGTCGGAAGGTGAGTATGTAAGTTTTTTATTTTTTAACAACTTTTATTAACTTTTAGGCTACTTTCGCAGTGTATCTATAGATACACTGCAAAAGTATTAGGACTGCTCGCTACTCCCGAGTACTCATAAGTACTCGGAGAGTAGCGAGTAGCCCGAATACCGCTACTGTTCGGCGAATACCGAATAGTACCGAGAATACTCGCTCATCCCTAATAACCGGTAATATTATAGTTTTCAAGAAAGGCATCCAGGCCACTCTTAAATTTTAGTAGTGAGTCACTCATTACAACATCATGTGGCAGAGAGTTCCATAGTCTCAGTGCTCTTATGGTACCTTTACACGCCGCCACAACAGGATGGATACCAACGGCAACTTCACGTGCACGAGCACGGCCGAACGGTTACCAATGGGAACCGCACCCTCTTTACACGCCGCCACAAGGTGCGCTACGCTACGCTACATCTACAGCTAGCTACATCGCCGGGTGTCGCAAGTAGCCGTCTGTAGCTCAGCGTACCAGCTTTACACACCGCCACCACAGAGTGATCTGGGAGCAACAAAGGCAGGACGTAAAACAAATAGGCGTGCCACAGACCTGTACGCCGCGCCCAAACCACAACCATTGGCCAACACTACGGAGTTGTGATTGGGCACGACGGAAAGGGCGGATGGCCGAGACGTGCCGTACTAGTGAGCGGAGTGTGGCACGGAATAAGCACCTGTGACATGGCGGAGCCTGGCGAATGCATCGAAATCGATGGTAATGGGTCACGCTAGAGCGGTGGCCAGTCACATATCCCGTGTGTATTAAAGTAGCGGTCCGGGGCTATGTGTGCGTAGTACAAGTGTTTGCCTTGTCACGCACGATCAGCGCTTGTGACAGCCGCGTGTGCCGATTGCACTGAGGTGCGTTTGTGTGGCACACATTAGCGGCTTACAAAAGACAGTATGTGCGTTTTCTGTCAAAAATCTGTGACAACTGTGGCGAAGTATGTGTAGTGCTGAAGGGACAGCTCATCCAAGATGGAGGGTTGTGAGGCAAGGGCCAATCCTAACGCAGCATCTTCCACCAATGATCGCTGAAGGGGCGCGGTATCACGGAGCCTGGGTGACGCCTTAGCCACATTGCAGCTACATCGCCGGATGTCCCGAGTTCCCTTCTGTAGCTTCTTTACACGCCGATACAGCTCGCTACAATCGGAGATGTAGCCATATGTTTATGGGCAGTGCACGGATACAGAGGTATCTGTAGCCGGCTGTGTCGTCCCGTCTTCATACGCCGCTACTACGGGCGATATTGGCGCGACAAGCTACATTTGTAGCCTGTAGCGGGTTGTATCCATCCTGTTGTGGCGGCGTGTAAAGGTACCATTACAGTAAAGAATCCACGTCTGTGATTATGATTAAACCTTCTTTCCTCCAGACGTAGAGGATGCCCCCTTGTTCCTGTCTCAGGCCTAAGAGTAAAGAGATCATTAGAGAGGTCTCTGTACTGTCCCTCATATATTTATACATTATTATAAGATCACCCCTAAGCCTTCATTTTTCCAAGCTAAATAACCCCAAGTTTAATAACCTGTCTTGGTATTGCAGACCCCTCAGTCCTCTAATAACCTTGGACGCTCTTCTCTGCACCCGCTCTAGTTCAGCTAAGTCTTTCTTATACACCGGAGACCAGAATTGTACACAGTATTCTAAGTGTGTTTGCACTAGTGACTTGTATAGAGGAAAAATTATGTTCTCCTCATGAGCATCTCTATGCCTCTTTTAATGCATCCCATTATTTTATTTGCCTTTGCAGCAGCTGCCTGACACTGGCCACTAAATGTGAGTTTGTCATCTACCCATACACCCAGGTCTTTTTCAGTGATAGTTTTGCCCAGTGTTTTACAATTAAGCATATAATTATACCTTTTGTTTCCTCTGTCCAAGTGCATGACCCTACATTTATCTCGATTAAAGCTCATTTGCCATTTATCAGCTCAAGCTTCTAGTTTACATAAATCCTCCTGTAATATAAAATTGTCCTTCTATGTATTGATTACCCTGCAGAGTTTAGTGTCATCTGCAAGTATTGAGATTCTACTCTGTATTCCCCCTACAAGGTCATTAATAAATATGTTAAAAAGAAGCGGGCCCAATACTGACCTCTGTGGTACCCCACTGTTAACTGTGACCCATTCTAAGTGTGTTCCATTAATAACCACCCTTTGTTTCCTATCATTGAGACAGTTCTTAACCCACTTACAAATCTTCTCCTATCCCCATTGCTCTCATTTTATGTATCAACTTTTTGTGTGGCACCTTATCAAAAGCTTTTGAAAAGTCCATATACACCACATCCACTGCATTTCTTTGGTCCAATCCAGAACTTACCTCTTCATAGAAGCTTATCAGGTTAGTTTGACAGGAACGGTCCCTTGTAAACCCATGTTGATATTGGGTCATGAGGTTATTTTTCTTCAGATACTCCAGTATAGCATCTCTTAGAAAACCCTCTAGGATTTTACCCACAGTAGAGGTTAAGCTTACTGGCCTATAATTTCCAAGTTCAGTTTTTGTCCCCTTTTTGAATATTGGCACCACATTTGCTATATGTCAGTCCTGTGGTACAGACCTTGTTATTATGGAATCTTTAAATATTAAAAATAATGGTTTATCTATGACGGTACTTAATTCCTTCAGTACTCTGGGGTGTATCCCATCTGGGCCTGGGGATTTGTCAACTTTAGTGATTTTTAGATGGTGCCGTACTTCCTGGTGGGTTAAGCAGGTTACATTTAATGGAGAGTTTTTGTTATCACTGATCATGTTGTCTGCCATGGGATATTCTTGTGTAAATACTGTTGCACAAAAGTCATTCAGCATATTGGCTTTTTCCTCTTCCTTATCCACCACTTCATCCAGACTGTTTTTAAGGGGGCCAACACAATCATTTTTTAGTTTCTTACTACTTATGTAGTCAAAGAATATTTTGGGATTTTTTTTTTACTTTCTCTGGCAATGAGTCTCTCTGTCTCAATCTTTGCTGACTTGATTTGCTTTTTAAAGATGCTATTTAATTTTCTGTATTTGTTTAATGCCTCATCACTACCTACTTGCTTTAATTCTCGAAATGCTTTTTTTTTTTGTCGCGTATTGCGCCCCTTACAGCCTTATTTAGCAATAGAGGTTTCCTCCTATTTCTAGCATGTTTATTCCCATAGGGTATATATTGTGCACAGGTCCTATTCAGGATGCTAAGAAACATCTACCATTTGCTTTGTGTACTTTTATGTCTCAGGACATCGTCCCAGTTTATTGCACTGGAAATCGTTGGAAATTTGCCTTCCTGAAGTTTAGTGTCCTTGTAGCCTCTCTACTACACATCTTATTAAAGGATACTTGAAAACGTATTATTTTGTGATCACTATTACCCAAGTGACCTCCAACCCATATATTTGATATGTGGTCAGGCCTGTTGGTTAATATCCCCAATATATTTCAGGGAAGTTGAAGACCACCATAAGAATTACTTCTCCCTGAGTTGCTGCTTCATCTGTTTGCTTTATGAGGATATTGTCCTCCACTTCCATTATTGTTGGAGACTTATTGCAAACTCCTATCAGTAATTTATTATTTTTCCCCCACCCCTTATCTCCACCCACAGGGACTCTACATTTTCATTAGATTCACATATATTATCAGGAAGGATGGGTTTTAAGGATGATTTTAGATATAAACACACACCTTCCCCTCGCTTATTTGTACGGTCATTTCTGAACAGACTATAGCCCTGTAAATTAACAGCCCTGTCATGGCTTTCGTCCAGCCATGTCTCCGATATCCTGACCATGTCATAATTATTTTCCAACAAATTTAATTCTAATTCCTCCATTTTGTTGGTGAGGCTTCTGGCATCAGTGTACATGCACTTTATGCATCTCTCTTTAACTCTACTTCTTCCTACTAACTTTAATGTTCTAACCCCACCCCCCATGCCACCCCCAATTTCATTATTTGTGCCCAAATTACTATTTACACTATCTTCCCCTCCTGTACAATGAATACCCTCCCCCCAATTCCTAGTTTAAAACACTCCTCCAACCTTCTAGCAATTTTCTCCCCCAGCACAGCTGCACCCTCCCCACTGAGATGCAGCCCATTCCTAGCATAGATCCTGTAGCCAACAGAGATGTCGACCCAGTTCTCCAGGAACCCAAACCCCTCCTTCCTAAACCAATTCCTGAGACACTTATTTATCTCCCTAATCTCCTGTTGCCTCTCTGGTGTGTCACGTGGTATAGGTAGTATTTCAGAGAATACAACCTTGGAGGTCCTCGCCTTAAGCTTGCAGCCTAATTCCCTGAAATCATCTTTCAGGACCTTCCACCTTCCTGTAACTTTGTCATTTGTGCCAATGTGCACCATGACTGCTGGATCCTCACCAGCCCCTCCCAGTAATCTGTCAACCTGAACAGCGATGTGCCGGACTCGAGCGTCAGGTAGGCAGCACACTGTTTGACAATCCCTATCTGTTCCCCTAATAGAGTCCCCACTACCAGCACCTGTCTGGCCGGCCCTGCTCTCCTGTTTTCCCCCTTACTGGAGCAGACTCTACTCTGGCTTTCAATTATTAGGCAACTCAATAGTGACCAATATAGCCACTTTTCTTTATGATGACACTCAACAGCCTTCCATCCATAGATTCTGTCAATTGCTTGATCTGTTTACGATCAACATTGCATGCAGCAGCCACCACAGCCTCCCAGACACTGTTCCGAGAGGTATACTGTTTTCCCTCCCTGTAGATCTCACATTTTAGGAGGGACCACAGGTTCTCTATGGGGTTCAGATCAGGTGAACAAGGGGGCCATGTCATTATTTTTTCTTCTTTAAGACTTCTACTGACCAGCCACGCTGTGGAGTAATTGGATGCATGTGATGGAGCATTGTCCTGCATGAAAATTATGTTTTTCTTGAACGATACCGACTTCTTCCTGTACCACTGCTTGAAGAAGTCGTGTTCCAGAAACTGGCAGTAGGTCTGGGAGTTGAGCTTCACTCCATCCTCAACCCGAAAAGGTCCCACAAGTTCATTTTTGATGATAACAGCCCATACCAGTACCCCACCTCCACCTTGCTGGCATCTGAGTTGGAGTGGAGCTCTCTGCCCTTTACTGATCCAGCCTCTGGCCCATCCATCCGGCCCATCAAGAGTCACTCATATTTCATCAGTCCATAAAACCTTTGAAAAATCATTCTTAAGATATTTCTTGGCCCAGTCTTGACATTTTATCTTATGTTTCTTGTTCAAAGGTGGTCATTTTTCAGCCTTTCTTACCTTGGCCATGTCCTAGAGTATGACACACCTTGTGCTTTTTGATACTTCAGTAACGTTGCAGCTCTGAAATATTGCAAAACTGGTGGCAAATGGCATCTTGGCAGCTTTATGCTTGATTTTCCTAAATTCATGGGCAGTTATTTTGCGCCTTTTTTCCCCAACACGCTTCTTGTGACCCTGTTGGCTATTTGCCATGAAACGCTTGATTGTTCGGTGATCACGCTTCAAAAGTTTGGCAATTTCAAGACTGCTGCATTCCTCTGCAAGATATCTCACAATTTTGGACTTTTCAGAGCACTTCAAATCTCTCTTCTCACCCATTACGCCAAAGGAAAGGAAGTTGCCAAAAAATTACGCACACCTTATATAGGGTGTTGATGTCATTAGACCACACCCCTCCTCATTACAGAAATGCACAGCACCTGATTTACTTAATTGGTAGTTGGCTCTCAAGCCTACACAGCTTGGAGTAGGACAACATGTATAAATAGTATCATGTGATCAAAATACTCATTTGCCTAATAATTCTGCACACAATGGAGTGCAGATTTTGCTGTTATGTCTTGCTAGTGCCATGTCTTACTGGCAGACTCCTTGAGGTGCCAGAACATCAGAATCCTCCTGTAAATGATTTTTATTTTAGTTGGATCCTCCTATAACTGACCCCGTTTAACAAACTAAAATCTGTCAGTCAATTATCTAGGGATGCAGGGATCATATTGATATCAACAGAAGTGTCACACAATTCTATACCATTGGGTGGTGAAGAAAAAATAATTACAATTTTACCTCAAAAAAAATATTTTCGCCCCAGATGTTACATTTTTTACATGGGTAAATAGGTAAAACTGATACCAACATTTTTAAAAGATTTGCTACTGAATGTGGCAATACCCTACATGTGGCTCTACAGTGCTGCTTAGCCATATGGTGAGATTTGAGATAGAAGGAGTGCTATTAGGGATGGGCGAATCTACTCGCTAGGACTCGTTACTCGGCGAGTAGTAAGGGACTCGCAGGACTCGGTACTCTGCGAGTTTCCCAGTGATTACTCGCACGAGTCCAATGCAAATCAATATCAATCCTAGTTTTGTCAGAAACGCTGACAAAACTAGGATTGCCATTGTTTGCATTAGACTCGGCTACTGTGCCAGTGATAGCAGGGAAACTCGCAAAGTAACTGCTGTTACATTGCGAGCCGAGTCCAGCTGTCTTCTCTGTGCAGCTCCAGGGTCCTAGAGCCCGCCTGCTCACAGAGATGATGTAGCAGTGCTGAGATTGTTCTCAGTCTGCTCATTCCCTGTGCATAGACATCTATCTATTCACAGGGATGAGCAGAGAGGACATCGCGTTTTGGACTACGTCGGACGGAAGAGGATTTTTTTAATTAAAGATGGAGTCCCTAATGGCTTTTTTTTTATTTCAAATAAAAATTTTTCTCTGTGTTTTTTTAACCCTTTATTGGAGATTCTTAGTGGCTGGGTCAAATGTGGCCTGACATTAAGAATCTCGGGCTTAATACCAGCTTGTATAACAAAGCTGGTATTAACCCCTTTATTACCCAGCGTGCTACCGCCACCAGGGCCGCTGGAAGAGCGGGGTTCAGCGCCAGAGGATGGCGCTTCAATGAACGCGCCATCTTCTTGGGCGGCTGCGGGCTGCAATTTGCAGTGGGGGGTGCCCAGAAAGCTTGGGCATCCCTGCGCTGCGGATTCCAGCCCCCAGCTGCTTAGCTGTACCTGGCTAGACATAGAAATTGCGCGGAGCCCCACGCATTTTTTTAAAATTATTTCATGAATTTCAGAGTCAGAGTCTCAGAGTCAGAGTCAGAATCTCAGAATTTCATGAAATAATTAAAAAAAAATGCGTGGGGCTCCGCGCAATTTCTATGTCTAGCCAGGTACAGCTAAGCAGCTGGGGGCTGGAATCCGCAGCGCAGGGATGCCCAAGCTTTCTGGGCACCCCCCGCTGCAAATTGCAGTCCGCAGCCGCCCCAGACGATGGCGCGTTCATTGAAGCGCCATCCTCTGGCGCTGAACCCCGCTCTTCCAGCGGCCCTGGTAGCGGTGGCACGCTGGGTAATAAAGGGGTTAGGGCCAGCTTTGTATTATCAGCTGGCCCTAAGCCCGAAATTTATGGCGGTCACGCCAATATTAGACATGACCGCCATGAATTTCTATTAAATTGTTTTAAAAAAAACACAACACAAAGAAAATTTTTTATTAGAAATAAAAAAAAAAGCCATTAGGGACTCCATCTTTAATTAAAAAAATCCTCTTCCGTCCGACGCAATCCAAAACGCGATGTCCTCTCTGCTCATCCCCTGTGCATATATATAGATCTCTATGCACAGGGAATGAGCAGACTGAGAACAATCTCAGCTCTGCTACATCATCTCTGTGCACAGACATTCATGTCTGTACACAGGGAATGAGCAGACTGAGAACAATCTCAGCACTGCTACATCAGGCAGCAGGCAGGCTCTAGGATCCTGGAGCTGGGGCAGCCAGAACACAGAGAAGACAGGATCTTATCTGTGCGAGTCAGCGATTACTTACAAAGTAAACGAGCAATGCAAATAAATGACAAAACTAGGATTGCTTCAGGCTGAAGCTAACGAGACACATCTGCGATTTGTAAATCTCACACTACTCGCTATTACTCGCTTCCCCATTCATTAACATTGGACTCGCTAGACTCGCAACGAGTAGCGAGTCCTGGGCTCGGACTCGCTAGAGTGAAGCGATTCCGAGTAATTTAGGATTCGCCCATCACTAAGTGCTATTTGAACCTTGGAGCACAGATTTTCCAAGAATAGTTTGTGAACTCCATACACAGAGGCCCTAAGTGCCATAAGAGCATGATTTCTCCACAAGTGATCCCACTTTGGAATTTACACCCCACTGAGAATTTTGCTGCGGGTGTAGTGATCATTTGAACTCCATCAGTGTTTTCCATAAGTAAGCAGTAATGGATGTTGCTGAATGAAAATTGCAAATCTGCCATTGTAGTTCCCAGTACATTGTAGTACCGACACATTTTGCCCAGCGTGTGTTTCCAAAGACATGCACCCTGTAAATTAAGTGGGTTTCCTTACTACAGTAATGGCAAACATGTGAATGCTAAATGTGGTTAAAGCACACTGTGGGGCTCAGAATAGCATTCAAATTTAGTGAGCACAGAATTAGCTGATTTGTTGGTGGTGAGGAGTCATTTTGCTTTTCGAAAGCCATTGTGTTACCAGTGAAGCTCCTGTCTTTCTGTTAACAGATGTCGAACCTGAGTGGGCACTTAGGTTTTCTTCCTTGATTGAATTAAAGTTTTTATTGGGAATATTTTACATGACATTTTGGATCTCATTTATTCTGTACTCTACACTTAAATTGTGGGATCCAATCTAAATCTCCAAACTATATGTTTCAGATAAAACCCCCCGATGGATCCATGCTTTATTGCACGTTTAAAGGGATCCTGTCACCTCCAAAACGCCTCCTAAGCTACCAAAACATGTCCCTGCAGCATATTATCATTAATCCCACACTCCTTTTGTCTCCTAAAAGCATCCTGTGAAAGTGCATAAAAACATTTTAATACTCATTAGTGATTATAATTAGCAGGGGCTATATTCTTTAGCCCTTAGGGCGTGTTGTTTTGCAGCCTGAATGATCCACCCTCTCTCTGTCTGTGCTGCTGTGATGTGGAGCTGAACGCAGGACTAATGATTTACATTCTGTGAGTGACAGAGGGGGGGAGGGCAAAGCCTGCACATGCAAAGCAAACAGACAGAGAGAGTGGATCCTGGAGCCTGCAAAACAACATGCCCTAAGGGCTAAAGAATATAGCCCCTGCTAATTATAATCACTAATGAGTAAGTATTAAAACGTTTTTATGCACTTTCACAGGATGCTTTTAGGAGACAAAAGGAGTGTGAGATTAGTGATAGGATGCTGCAGGGACATGTTTTGGTAGCTTATGAGGAGTTCTGGAGGTGACAGGATCCCTTTAAGAATACAGACACTGCCTGATCTGTAAACAAACGGAGTCCAGGGTTTTAGAGATTTACATGGAAATCCCAATGTAAGTGCTCATCACAGAGCACAGAATAAATGTGAGTCAAGCCTTACTGCAATCTTTGGGAAGGACAATTAACAAATTAACAGCAGTTCAAGAATTGCTTTTAGTAATTTTTTACACCGTTCACCATGAGGTATAAAATATAAGATGGCTTTATTCTTTGAATCACAATTACAGTACTATCACATTTATATGGGGGGTTTTAGGTTTTGCTGTTTTCACACCCTAAAAAATGCTTTTTTTGCCTCATCATATTTTGAGAGCTATAATTTCACATATTTCTACCAACAGTTATGTGAGGGCTTGTTTTTTTTAGATGAGTTGATGGGGTTTTTTGTACCATTTTTGGGCTTAGCTGATAAAATTACCATTATGGCAGGCTCTTACAATCCAATGTGTCTGGGTGACCCCACTGCCATTATTCGAGGTCACCATGGACACCATGGATATGACCACAATGACAGCATGACGATCCTACCAAAACTGAGCTCCCTCCGTCTGGTAAGCAGATTGATGCCACTATTGCTATTAAAAGCGGCATCAGTGAGGTTAAATGCACATAGTCAAAACTAGGAATGATTTATGGTGTTATTGCAGGGTGCCAGCTATGATATATAGTTGACACCCACTCTGCTTGCAAGCCGGCATGATTGTAGTGCATACATGAACAGTGGCTTGCGGGAATGAATTTCCTGCATTACCGTATATGTACAACACATGTCGTAAAGGGATTAAAGAAAACCTGTCACTTTCCATACATACGTAATTTGCTATGTGGTGTAAGTGCTGCTTTTTCTGAATTCCTGAGATATTGACCTCATTTCCCTTATGTAAATCTTGTCTTAATGAGATTATAGTTTATCACTCTTCTCTGTAAGGTTCTTCTTTGAGATCACTCCACCTTTGCTTACAACATTAAGTTTACATACAGTATATGGTGCAAAAACAAAAAGTGTAACAAATGGAGTGGTGCAGGTGTTGTGTTCATTATTGTTTGAATTTTCTCCATATTCTCTGCATTTTGTGCCAAATTCCTACTCTCAATAATAGGATATATATCATAACAGGTGCATGCTGTCATATTTAAGGAGTTGTTTCAGGCTATGTGCACACACACAAAAAAGTGATCTGTTTGTGCTCAGGAAAATTCTGCATGAAAACCTTATCAGTTTTTTTTTTGTTGTTTTTTAAAAGCAGCACATATGTATCATTTTTGCAGCTGTGTTTGTGCACATACAAATGCAGTACAAGAAAGGGTCCACAGAGACAGATATACAGACACGCCCACAAACAGGCATACAGACACACACACACACCCTCTGGCGATCCACTGGTGACCGGTAATTTATTACTTCTGGGTTCAGTGCTGCAAGTTCCTGTGCTCCATGTGACAGCCAGAGTCACATGAGGTGCAGGATCTGCCTCTGATTGAATGATACCCATAAGTCCTGCTGCCTGTGCCTGGGAGGAAGAAATCACCGGTTCTCACCACAGGAGGGTGAGTATTGCTGCGTTTTTGCAGCTAATCTGGATCAATTAATTGACATGGTACATCTTGTCCTTTTAAGGTTTTTGCAGCAACACCTGATTAGGAAAAAGCATCCGTCGGCACAGCATTTCAGAAGTGTCATAGACTTTGCTGGCCTGACAAAAATTGATCCGTTTTTGCGCAAAAACACAGCCTCAAAATTATACACTGTGAAGTTAGCCTTCAGTGGTTGAGGCTCACCATCATTCAACCAGTCATACTTCTCCACACATTCATTACTTCACTCTACAGTAGTCAGTGACTAACATCTTTGTTAAATATTAGCCTTTTGTGCAGAAAGTTTTATTGTCTGTGTGAAATATTTAGCATTTTCAGGTATGCAAAGTAAGAACACAGGTAAATACTGTACACTTTATATAACCGGCTTCCTGTAAAAAAAATTCTCAAAACATATGTTGTTCACCTTTGAACAAAAGTTTACAGTTTCATACAGAATTAATCTTCATAAGAAGCTGAGTAGGTTTGTAAAATACATTGTTTTTCTCGTTCTGGATCTTTTACTGATCTTCAATCAAGCGTGCATTATAAATCAGCATTCATAATTCTGCAGGGTGTAGAGCTGAAATCTCCCAGCATTCCATTGTGGCCAAGTAGGGACAGAATGGCTGCTTTCTTAATACTTGTTATAGCATTGGAGACTGTAAAGGGGTATTCTGATTCAAATAAATAATCACTTGATAGGTTATTACTGATAATTCATGAATAAGCACTGAGACCATAATAATGCATAGGATACATAGGCAATATTTTGTTTACACTAGACTACCCCTTTAGCCATAAAATAATCAATGTTGTTCCAGCCTACTCCAAGGTAGACATGCATGCTTGGCCAAGAGTATATGTATTTTTAATTGGTGGAGGGTCTGGCACTGGCTTATCTTCCTTGGAAACAAAGGATCAGCGATATCAGTCACTAAGAAGCCACCATACACATTAGAGCTATGGCTGGTCCCATAGAATTATCTCTTAGCTAATATGTCTGTCCACCTATATCCCAGACACTATGGATGTGGAAATACATAATCATTTTTTGCTTAATAGAAGCTCAGGTAAGGGTGCTTTCACACTGGTGTTTTCCGGCCGCACTTGCGGTGCACTTATGGCAAGCCCCATGCATTGTCTATGGGGTTTGCGGTAAGTGTGTGGTAGGTGCGGCAAGTGCGGTTCCGGCAGTTGCAGCCGTGAAAAAAAATGCTGCTGACCGCGTGTTTTTTTTGCGGCCGCACCTGCCGCATCTGCCACAGCTGCACTTTCCGCACCTGTACCGCAAACCCCATACACAATGCATGGGGCTTGCCGCAAGTGAGCCTCAAGTACGGCCATTAGGCGGGACCCTCAGCACATGCGTTTTTTTGTCCGGATCCGCCGGATCCGGACAAAAAAGCTAGTGTGAAAGGGGCCTTAGGTGTTCAATTGATAGGCTTGAGGACTATAATCTTTTTTTAATGTATTTACAAAGTAACTCAAATTTTTATGAGAATATTTGTATGTAAACGTTAACACCGTTAACACTGCATCACCTTTAAAAAGGCAATAAATTTTATTTTTGCAATGGAAACTAATTGCACGCAATGTAAATAAAATAGACACCACAACAGTGTTATGTAACAAAGCCATTACAGGATGTGAAATATTTTACAGATGCATATCTTCCCAAACAAGCACATGAAAACATTACATTGTCACATATTCAAATGAAGTTAAAGTGATGCTCCACGTTTGCAGCCGCTTCGGAGACTATACTAAGGCAGAGCTCTAGAGCTTTACATCCCTCACCTTCCTTTCAAGCCTGACAAAGCTGTTTTTGAGAGTCAATGTGTACATTGTATTCTCAGATTACTGACTACCACAAACTGCCATTGATTACTATTGGAAAATCAGCACAGAAGGTAGTTGAGAGTGGTAGAATCGGCACAGAGAGCGATAGGGGGTGGTAGAATCGGCACAGAGGGTGGTAGAATTGTATTTAGGTGCAACCTTGTACCTAGAATATTTGAACATGGCCAAAGATTCAGATTTTTTTTAGTATATAAGATTATATAATGGAATTTTTGTTCATGTAATTCCTGACATATTCTGTAAATCATATATACAAGGAAGGTTTACATCTTCTCTTTTTTGTGGATAAAATCACATTTTTTCAAAGCATCTGAAAAGGCATCAGAATTGTAGTGTATGAAGAAGGCATAATACATGAGTTACTAAAACTTTACAAATGTCTTCATCTTTTCTGTCCTGAGTGGCAGCAGCCCTCATATAAGCCATTTTTCGGAGGTAGTGATTAGTCAATGTTGAAGGGGTAGGAGGAGGCACAAGCACAGTTTGCTCCAGGACTACAGTGGACTCCAGTTTATAAATTGATTAGATCACAGCTAAGCTTTTCATTACTCAAGGCTGATCTAACCCTATCTCTAAATTATATGTTCTTGGCAAATTTTCCTTCCGGTGTGCTAGTTGTGGCATGCAATTATTGTATCAAGGTCATGCCAGATCTTTCTATATGTTTTACCCCATCTCTAAATCTCCTCCAGGCTTCTTGAAACAGAACAGAGTTTTCTGAAAGCTTTCCATGAGGCTTTGGCATTGTCAGGGAGATTTGCTAACTTCATATAGAGTCTGTGAGTCCTTTTCTTTTTCGACAATCTTTTGGACATTTAAAGAGGACCTGTCACCAACCACACATGGTGATCTAATTACAGCACTGAATGCAGCATGTCTGCTGCATCCAGGCAAGGGGTCCCCCAGCCCTTGAGCCCCACTGTACCCCAAGATAATACACTTTGAAAACTTACATTGTGGAGCCAAATAGGAGGTGGCTT
>JARQOC010000004.1:523906216-523925345 GCA_033576535.1 Allobates femoralis | reverse complement strand
ATGTGTGACTGCCCCTATTTGATTTCGCAGTGTACTAATATACACTGTGAAATCAAAATAAAACAAAGACAAATGTGTTTAAAATAATAAAGAATGAATGCTTACTCTTCGGCGGGTGTTCAGGGAGCTACGAGCTGGTACAACCGCAGGTATCAACCTGCAAGGACCTTGCATGATGTCATTGGCAACTGTGATTGGCCGCTCGCGGTCATATGATATGTAACATGCTATGACGTCATATCACATGACCACGAGCGGCCAATTACAGTGGGCAATGACATCACGCAAGGTCCTTGTAGGTTGATACCTGCAGCTGCGCCCGGCTCCCCGAACACCTGCTGAAGGGTAAGTATTCATTCTTTATTATTTTAAACACATTTGGATTCCTTTTATTAAGATTTTGCAGTGTATATTAATACACTATGAAATCAAATGGGGCTTTTACACATGTCACAGAGGGAGGAACACAGGATTCTTCCTCCCCTCTGTGACATAACTCCTCCCCTGTGCCCGTAAAAAAGCGTGGAGTCTGAATGCACTGCTTCTTTTTTTGCGCGGGTGCAAAACGCTGCAGAAAGCGCCCGCACAAAAAAGTGCAATGTGTGAACGTAGCCTCAGACAGCTTTTTGCAGTTAAGGCAGTGAAAAGTCGACTGTCAATCAGCATCATGTTGGAACGTCGCAGTCACTTTCCATCAACAGAGCAGAGCAGAAAAGAAGCTACTCTGACAATCTGACATCAGTGGAAGCCGCAGAATGGCCAGCAGGAATGGTCTGTGAATTCTCTGATCTGGCAGAGATCAGTGGGCACAATAAGCAGGTAGTTAGCAATGGCCTGCCAGTTAACTCTTAGGGCGGCTTCACACTGCGGCACAATCCGGTCCGGGGCTGGTACCTTTTTTGCCCAGCGGTTTCCCTTTAATCGTCTATATGGAACATGTAGGGGAAAATGCACAAAGAATGAGGGTGCTGCTTCTTTTTTCTGCACCTAAAAACACAAGGAAAAAACTGAAGGTTGGCACAGTATTCAGAAATCCAACAGACTTTGCTGATTTTGGGAAAATCTTCAAATAAATAAATGAAAAAACACTAAGTTGCCACATAGCCTATTGCTTTTAGCTTAGCAATACACAGTAATTTTGCAGATTTTAGCAAACGGGACTGGCTGCCCTGCCTTCAAAAAAAAAACTGCTCCAAATGCTTACCCTGCTTGCATTGTATCCCACTGATTCTATAGTGACTACCACCCCCATATCTATCACTATATCAGCTTCAGTCTGGCTGATTTCAGACTGGCGTTCCCCTCCGCAGCGTTCTGCGGAGGGGAATCGCCATATGTGTGCAGCCAGCGCAAGCCCCTATGTTTAGAATGGGAACGCACGGTGCTGCGCTTGACTGCGCATGACCGTGCGCACCCATTCACTGCCATATGTGATTTGTATGCAGGCGGATGCCTGCGCACAAATCACACACTCTCGTCCGCACCAGGGACGCGACACGAGAGTGTGTGATTTGTGCGCAGGCATTCGCCTGCGTACAAATCACATATGGCAGTGAATGGGTGCGCACGGTTATGCGCAGTCAAGCGCAGCACCGTGCGTTCCCATTCTAAACATAGGGGCTTGCGCTGGCTGAGCACACATGGCGATTCCCCTCCGCAGAACGCTGTGGAGGGGAACGCCAGTCTGAAACCAGCCTCTGTGTGTGTGCCAGGCTGCTGGGTAATCTTTTAACTGTTTACAGTAAGATAAGATATATTGGAAAAAAAAAGACCAGATGCAGTGATTTTTCGCAAAATACCTACTATATGTTGCCCAGTTGCAGCCCAGCCTTGAGCACATTGCCACATGATCTCGGCATAACGGCACAGCACAGCCATTGAGACATTATAAAGTAATGGCGGTCAGACTCAGGTTCTTCACCTGCTTCGCTGAGCAGAGTGTGCAAACTTAAACGGAACCACCTGTCACCTAGTTTATACCCTCTAACCTTTCACTACCTGTCCCTGCACCTTCCTAGCCATCCCTGTCTCACCTAATTGTGAATTATAAATGTGGGGGAAAAAAAGCGTTTTACACGCTTGCTTTTGTCCCCCGTTCTGTGGCCGGTCGTAGACAGGTGGACGGTCTTCCCTGGTCCATTTCCTCCCCTTCGCTGCTGGTATCATGCCCCAGTGGGTGTGATAATTCTTTCAGGAACGTGGTCCAAATTTCATAGTCATGGATTCTCCTTCCGGGTATGACACACGGCTGGGCGGTTGTCATTTCCGATCCGGTGCATTGTGGGTGATTATCGGTTGCAGGACAGCTTCGGAATGTGCACTGCACATGCCCCGGAGCCGGCCAGTATAACCAAAACACCCCCTCAATGCACCGGACCAGAAATGACAACCGTCCAGCAGCGTGTCATACCCGGAAGGAGAATCCATGACTATGAAATTTGAACCACTTTCCTGAAAGAATTATGACACCCACTGGGGCATGATACCAGCAGCGAGGGGGAGGAAATGGACCCGTCCGGGTAGGCCACCCATCAGCCACCTGTCTAGGAGCGCCCACAGAACGAGGGGACAAAAGTAAGTGTGTAAATTGTTTTTTTCAACAATTATAATTCACATTTAGGTCAGACAGGGATGGTTAGGGATGTGCTGGGAAGATGCAGGGACCAGTAGTGATAGTTAAACTAGGTGATAGGTTTCCTTTAAAGAAAACATTCATGCTGTCCTGGGGGCCACACTCACCTGTTTCCTCACACTTAGGGCCACGTCACACGCTTCAATTTGATGAACGATATTGTTAGTGATCCCATGCACGAGCAATCGCTAACAATATCGTTCACATCGCTGGTGAGCTGTCACACAGGCAGACTCACCAGCGATGTGGACCAGCGAGATCGCTGGTAACTATGGTACACATCGGGTTACTATGCGCCGCGCGGCGCTTTGTAACCCGATGTTTATGGATACGAGCTCCCAGCATAGGCCATGCAGTGCTGGGAGCTCGCTGATCGCTGGTCTCCTGGTGTCACATGCAGCGAGGCTGTGTCCACCGGCCGACCAATGATAGATTTGTGAACAGGTTCACAAATCTGCGATCAAACAATCAGACGATTTTTCAATGAAATATCGCTTGGTTACACGCAGCGACGCACAAACGATATCGCTTAAGCCATTAAAAAAGCAGGTCGCTTAAGCGATATCGTTCATCAAATTGATGCGTGCGACGTGGCCCTTACTGCCACCATGTTATACACTCAGGGCCGCAATCATGTGCTGCTACTGGTCACTAAGCGTTCTGTGGAGGGGATCTGCAATGTGAGCGCAGCACCGCCAGCCCCTATGTTTATAATGGGAGCGCACAGCGCTGCACTTGACTGCGCGTGACCGTGTGCACCCATTCACTGCCATATGTGATCTGTGCGCAGGCGGATGCCGGAGCACAAATCAAACAGTCTCGTCCGCACCACGAACGTGACATGTTGCATTTCTGGTGCGGACGAGACTGGGTGATTTGTGCACGGACATCCGCCTGCGCACAGATCACATATGGCAGTGAATGGGTGCGCACGGTCATGCGCTGTCAAGCGCAGCACCGTGCGCTCCCATTATAAAGATAGGGGCTTGTGGTGCTGCGGTCACATTGCGGATCCCCTCCGCAGAACGCTGCGGAGGGGTCCGCAAATGTGAAGGTAGCCTCACACTCACTTGCCACTCTGTCTCCCCCTCACCTGCTGGCTACAGTCCTGTAGCTTACAATTACTGATGTAATGATCTCCAAGTTCTTCTCCAACAATCTGAACACAGCACTGGCTGCTCTGGGACAGGTCACAGCCAGGAGTCACTGAACACATACACAGAGGTAGAGTGACTAATGAAGTGACCAATCATCTCATACTCCCTTGCTGCAGGGAGTGGACACACAGATAGGAGACAGCGTCACAGAGCCAATTGCTGCTCTTATATTATAAAGAAAATGAAATGAAAGTGCACTGTGTACAGCCAGTCCAGGCAAGCCTCACACACTCCCAGCCCTCCTCCTCCCTAAACCCCCCTCCTCCCTCTCATCCCGATCACACACAGCTCAGCTGTCATTCTTATCTTCAGAGCACACAAACAGTGACTAACCGCAAACACTGTATTGCAGGACTCCGGAGCAGGGGACATCGCACTCAGCACATTATCTGACTGACTGCCGCCCCTGTCTTCTGACTCATGGTGCCGCCTGATACATTGTACTCACACTGGCTCATGAACGGTGCGGCCCTGTTGGGGCATAATGACTCCTAACCAGGAGATTTTTAAGATTTTTGGCCCTCCTACTTGTCATTCTCGGATATTCCGAGATAGACTCCCTCAGGGTGGGATCGGTTTGAAGAGTTAGCCCATATTTTTCCAAGATCCTACGCATATTGCCCCATTTGTGATAGTAAACTGAGATGAACCGAATTGGTCCATCATTCCCCACATTCTCCTTTCCGGAAGAATGGAGGAGATCATCCCGAAAAGTTCTTTTGGCTCTGTTATAGCCTGCCTTAATAGCCCATTCACTGTAGGCTCTTGCCCTAAACCTTTCGCTCAAGTCATCTGCTTGTTTTTAAAAATATGCTTATGTGGAACAGACTCGCCTCATATTATCCCAGATATTATCCAACTGGGATGGCTGTTATAGTGGATGCATGGTGGGCGAACGAGGCATGAAGTAAAGAATTTACAGGTGTTTTCTTGTGAAAAACGTCAGTTTATAAAAAGCCCCATCCATCCACCTTCATGCATATGTAAAGAAAATCAAGTGAGGTCTGACTACACTTGAATGTGAGTTTGCTATTGAGATTATTACTATTCAAACCATCTATGAAGTTACCAAGCTGCCCCAGGGAGCCCTGCCAAAAAAATAAACAATTATCAATATAGTGCATTCAGCAATGCACATAGACTGCGGCCCACGCGCTCCCGCCAACAAGCATGCCCCTCTCCCAATAGTCGAGGAACAGGCCCGCGTACGTAGGTGCACAGGCCGCGCTCATCACAGTGCCGCACTGCTGTAAATAAAATCGATCTTTAAATACAAAAAAGTTATGAAGCAGGACAAGCTGGAGCAGCTCGATTACTAGCTCACATAAATGGCCTCCCCGGTTAGAATTCTCCAAATAGAAGCGAATCGCCTCCACATCTGCATCATGATCGATGCTATGCTTTGCCAATTGTAATCCCTGTATCTTTCAGCCATTTTGCACTCCTTTTAAATGGGTTGCACTTGTAATAAAATGTAAAAAGTTTGGTGAAGCAATTAAAAACTGTTGTCTCCTCCTTTTAAACTTAAATAGAATTTGCTTTGGGCTTATTGTGGGGTTTGGACCCTAGGCCAATTGATATTGTACAGTATAAGACCACATGGATTTGTATTTATTCACTCATATAGTAGTTACATTTTTTAATATTGAGAATATTTTATATAATTTTATCATGCCCAATGTTCCATTCGTCTCTGTGGTGTGGCATCTGCGGCCCTGTATACACTCCAGGCCAAGGATTATGGTGGCAAAATAGGATACAGATGATGTGCAGTGGACTACTGCTGTTCAGCAGGATGGCAGCTTCAGTGGCTACCTTTTTCTGCATTTGTGCAAATAAACTTGGCCATCTCTAGTTGGCAGCACATCTCCCCATATAAACACAGGCATTGCTTCTGAGTAAATGATCAAACTCTATGGGGATAAAGTTATCGTAATATTGATCATTCGTCGACAAGCGGTTTGCATTGACCCATGTAAAAGACCTTTAAATCAGTGATGAATGACTCATTATATCATTGATTGGTGTTCGTTATGGTTAGAAATCTGCATGTGTATGATCAGCATTAGGAATTACTCTTCAACTAAATCTAATTGGCTAAAAATCCCAAGAAATTTTGGTTTTAGATGTTTAGTCTATGATTGAGGTTGCACTTGTTGGACTTGTAATTATAAATATGATTATAATATAGTGGAAACATTATGTACTATGTAATACTGTATATTGTAGGCATTACACATTGACTTTCAAGACTTATAAGAATTTCAACAAAGAATCCTACACAAAATACCGAACATAAGCATTATAAAAGAAAGTACTTACAGTAGTACTGATTATTTTAGTTTTCTTCAATAACAGGCAACCAATGATTACCCCCATTCTCAGAGTATAATAAAAGCACTATGGTGACAGCACAATGCACCAGCTTCTGAAGGCTGGGGGTGATTGGCTGACAGAAGGAGACCCCTTCTCCTGTCTAGCCACAGATTTGTTTTAATTATTATTGAACCAAGGATTGATCAGTGAGGATCACTGCTCTAACTAATCCTTATAGTTCTAGCAGTAGCTTTCCAGTTGTATCTGCACAATCAGCAAAATTCATTACAATGAATTAATGTCAAGTGCTTACGATGAATATTTGCAACATGTATTACTGAACAGGCATAGATTCTAGACATTTAGAACTATTTTGGCTTCCTGTTTCAGTATGCTGCACTACTTTATGTTATTTAACATTTCATTTGCACTTCACTGAGAAATCGCTGACCTCTCTTTGCTCAGCAAACCCTTTTTGTCAGATCTAAATTTTGTTTCTCAGTATCTCATGTTTATGAATGTAACAGTCTTCCTATGTGTCACTATTACTATAAATCCCAAAGATTTTTTTGCAATGTTTTCTATATTGTATAATTCAAAATAAGCATCTATATCTCGAGGTTGATTATACATATTGACCATTTTCTATAGACCGATTTTTTTACTGCTTAATATTTATTAATTTTTATTAAAAGTTGTAAAATTTACATTTGTAGAGATATACATTTAACATTTTAAAACTATAATATAAGAATTAAAATGGTTATCTTTGATTACATATCACCAAACCCCTTACATATAATAGATATTCAGTTGTACTTGCAAATATGCCTGGACTTTGAAATTAAATACTTCACATTCACCAGAAATGACTTGCATTCTTTGATTAATTTCCTTTGGGGTGACACCTTCTGCTATCAAGAATTCAATGACAGCACGTTGCTTATGCTGGCTGCCGGGAACCACAAAATCTCTAAAGCGAGTGGCGAGCTCAGGACAATTTTCTAGTTTGGAAGCCGAAAATGCACAAGGGTCCATTTCCACAGTCATGGCATCAATATTGAGCTGTAGATATTCCTGCACTATCCTCTCTCGGCATCCTCTAAGTGTTAGACTTGCTCTTTCCTCTGGTTTTTCAAATGAAGATATAAAAAAACTGTCAAATGACTACCAGAATTTTCTGGTGGCAGGTACAATGTAGCTGGTAACATTTCTCTGGTGACAATGACAGGACGTTCCCTGGGTTGGAGGTATAGAACTATGATGTACACTCTGTCCACCACTGCTGCTTTAGGGAACCGCAGTCCTCAGATTGTCTACAAGCTTCTTTTCATACTCCTTCATGTGTGCGTCCCTTTCCAGAGTGGGAAGCATTTGACCAAATTTTGTTTTGTACTGGAGATCCAACAGTGTTGCAACCCAGTAGTCTGCATTACTTCGAATCTTAACATTCTGCGGATCATGTTGCAAGTAGTGCAGCTAGTTGGCACTCATATGTCTTGCACATGCAGGAGGTCCAAGTCCTTGCTATGTTGGTGACGGCGGGTAACATTCCCGCTTGATTCCTCCATGCTCTCCACCAACCTTACACAACAGAAAAGTGACCAAAATATCCCTCATCTGATGAGTCTTCCGTCAACATCGCCTCTTCCTCCTCCATTTCTTCACACCTCCTGCACCTTCATCAGCTGTTTGTTTGCTACAGTTACCTCTCGTCGATCAATCTTCTCCAACCTCCAATGCCACCCACCTCTGTGCTGACAACAGTCTGGACCTTTAAGATCTTGTTATCTTTTCTGCATATGCCTTCTCCTGTACTTCGTCCTTTTCCTCTTGTAGCACCACCTGACTCAGCATACTGGTCAAAGTGTGCTCCAGCATGTAGATGACCTGAATAGTCATGCTGATAACGGCATCTTCAGTGCTAAACATTTTAGTTACCATTTTAAAACTGTGCAGAAGGGTGCAGAGGTTCTTGATCTGTGACCACTCCAGTAGTGTGATTTGCCCCACATCAGGATTGGATAGACCCAGGCTGTACATCATGACATAGTGCACCAGCGCTCGTCGCTGCTGTCACAGTCGCTGCAACATCTGCATAGTCGAATTCCATCGTATTCGCACATCGCATATCAGGCAGCTAGCTGGCATGCCCAAAGACCTCTGCCATGGTGCAAGTCGTTGAGCCGTGGGGTGCAAGCAGCAGAAGTCAGCACAAAATGACCGTGCCCTGTGCAGCAGCACATCTAGGCCAGGATAGCGGGCATGAATTTGCTGGACAATGAGGTTCAGGACATAAGCCATGCACGGCATATGTGTCACCTTTCCCCGGCATAATACCGCACTCAGGTGATCAGCGTTGTCACGCACAGCCTTGCCTGGCTGCAGGTTCAATGGAGACAGCCATTAATGAAACTTGGTCCCCAAAGCTGGCCACAACTCCTCAGCTGTGTGACTCACATTTCCCAGGCATTTTAACGTAAAGACAGCCTGATGCCATTCACCCCGCCTGGAGGTGTAGTAAGGTCTGCATGATTCCTTCTGCACAGTTGGAACACAGTCACATTCTCAGAGAGATTTTGGGGGCAGGTGGAGGCCCTAGAGGAGGTGGAGGATGCAGTAGCAGCGGAGGAACTGCTACATACAGAGGTTTTACTCACTGACCGTGGAGATGGCAAGACTTGTCCAGCAGCCCCTTCCCCGCAGCCACCAGAGTCACCCAGTGCCCAGTCAGCGACATGTACCACCCTGGCCATGTTTACTCGACCAGGTGTCTGTGGTGAAATGCACCCTGTCAAACACAGAGTTTCTGAAGGAAACAGTGATGTTGTCTGTGACATGCTGGTGGAGCACATGTACAGCTTTCTTTGAGAAGTAGTGGTGACTGGGCATCTGGTACTGGGGGACTGCAACGTCCTTGAGCTTTCAAAAACCCTAAGTATGAGCCAGGTGTAAAGACAGCATTTCCGTGGCCAATAAATGGGAAATGGTGAAATTTAACTTCTTAGCATTCACATAACTAGGAGTAAATGGTGCTTTACTTAACCAAATCTGTTGGACAGAGGACTGGCTGCTGTGCTGTGCTGTAGACTGAGGGAGGTGCAGGCGGAGAGGTTATGTTGCCTTCATGAAGAGGTGGTTCTCTCAATGTCTCAGAGGGTTCAACAACAGCAGGCATATCCACTTCCAAAACAGGTGACTGCCTGTCAATGACACTGGCTGTTGCAAGCAAAGAGTTGGATGTTGTGCAGCCAAAGGTCTGTGTGACAACAGTCCCCACAGGCACAGAGGACGAAGAAGCCTCAGAAGCCCTTGATGAGGTGGTCGGTGTTTGGACAGGGCCACTAGGCCACATTTAACATTTAGAGCTTCCCACTGTAATTTATGCTGCATCTTATTGTGACAGTTCATACATGAAGTACTCAAAATATTTATTTTTTTGCCTCTACTCGGATTGTGCTTAGAGATTTGGCAAATGTCATAAGTTGGGTCATCCTTCGTGATCATGAAAAAGGCCCAGGCTAGGAAAGGCTTAGCGCCCATGTGAACTGCAGAGCCGCCATGGCTTCGGCAGAGAGGAAAGTTGTGGCTGAGAACACAGTGCTTGATGTGCTTGCAGCACTCTGTCTCTGTCCAAGAAGCCGCAACCTAACTTTGTCAGCTTCATCATCCTCCTCTTCCACCTTGTCTGATCCCTGCCTGTTGGTTGACAGTAAGTGGGATCTAGAACCTCATCATCACTGTCTGTGTTGTCACACTCCTTGCCCTCATAGCCACCCTTTTCCTGCCCTGACTGCAAATTAATGTAAGCGTTCACTTCAGGTATCTAAGTCTCATTACCATTACCAGCCTCATTGTCTCCACCAACAGGAGTTAAAGATTGATAATGGGGCTCTACATTATACATCGAACCTTGTAAGTCAGATCCATGGTCAGTCGATCAAAGATTTTGTTCATCAGTGCATATCATTTCCTTCTCCTGAGTCAGAGTCAGTGAACTTTTGGAGCTGACCTCTGATTCCCAGGCTATAGTATCCATGAACAGCTCTGCAGGCTTAGCCATCTGTATTGACCCACAGACAGTAGGTGATGGAGACTTGAGACACCTGTGAGGACTGCACTGTGTGTCCTGTGGAAGTGGAGGTGAAGGAGAAGCCACTTGATGGAGTGCTTGATTCCCATTGTAGCACCTGCTCCTTCTGGGCCTCCTCTACAAGTCGAACTAATGTGCTGCTGCCTAAGGCTGGGTTCACATTACGTATTTTTTCCTGTCCATGGGATCCTACTTTTTGTAGGACCCCACGGACAGGAAAGGACACTACAGGGGGTGACCTATTCTGTGTCCGGGTCCGTGATTGTCACAGATCCGGACACAGCTGGGCACTTTCAGTTCCGCAATGTATAATATACATTGCGTAAGTTAAATATAGTATAAAAGAAAGAATTAAAATTAAAAAATCAGTATTCTCACCTATCCGCGATCCATTGCTGCCTCCAGCAAGGTTCGGGTGCTTATAGGACCTGCGGTGAAGTCACAAGCCGATCAGCTGATCGTGTCACATGACCGCAGTTACCGCGGTAACTGCGGTCATGTGACCCAATGACACTGCTGGGTTGTGGTCCTGTAAGCACCCGGACCTTGCTGGAGGTATATTATACATTGCAGAAGTGAAATTATTATTATTATTAATATTATTAATAGGTATTTGTATAGCGCTATTAGGATACATGGCGCTTTACAATTTAGAGGGTAGACAAAGACAAGTGGTCGAAGACGACCACAAACGGCGACAAACGATAACAGATCACAATTAATCATACGGGTACAATAGGGCCGGGGATTAGAAGGTTAGGAGCAATTTTAGTGCACTGAGCATTAGTGATGGGTGAGTCCTAAATTATCGGAATCCCTTGACTCTAGCGAGTCCGAGCCCGGGACTCGCTACTCGTTGCAAGTCTAGAGAGTCCAATGTTAATGAATGGGGAAGCGAGTAATAGCGAGTAATGTGCGATTTACAAATCGCAGATGTGTCTCGGAAGCTTCAAGCTCTATCTGCTACAATAGCTAAATCATGTTTAATAGGCTCCCGCTGTCACAGCACAGTTAACTCTCTGCTTACCGGCGCTGCAGTGATCGGTAAGCAGGGAGTTAAATCCAGCAGCTTATGAATGAATCGGCTCTGTGCTGTCGGCACTGCTTAATGCTCACAGCCTCACTGACTCATCACACAGCAGGGGAGCGCATTTCTGCCCCCTGTGGTGTGATGTGTGATGTAGCAGAGCTGAATGAGTTCAACAAGAAGAAGAAGGAAGACAGAAGACAGAAGAGAGAAGAAAGAAGAGAGAAGACCTGGGTCTTTGGAGGGATATGTGGTGGTAATAAAGTTGGAGTCCCTAATGGTGTCTGTGTCTTTATTTTTAATAAATAATTTTTCTCTGTGTGGTTTTTTTTTAACCCTTTATTGGAGATTCTTAGTGGCCGGGTCAAACCTGGCCTGACATTAAGAATCTTGGGCTTAATACCAGCTTGTATACCAAAGCTGGTATTAAACCCTTTATTACCCAGTGTGCCACTGCCACCAGGGCCGCTGGAAGAGCGGGTTTCAGCACCAGAGGATGGCGCTTCAATGAACGCGCCATCATCTGGGGCGGCTGCGGGCTGCAATTTGCAGCGGGGGGTGCCCAGAAAGCTTGGGCCTCCCTGTGCTGCGGATTCCAGCCCCCAGCTGCTTAGCTGCACCTGGCTAGACATAGAAATTGCACGGAGCCCCACGCATTTTTTTTTATTATTTCATGAAATTCATTAAATAATAAAAAAAAGGGGGCTCCCCTATATTCTTGCATCCGGCCAGGTACAAATAGGCACCTGGGGGTTGGGGGCAGCCCGTCGCTGCCTGCTGGATCCGGCTGGTTCCAGAAATACGGCAAAGCCCACGTCATTTTTTTTCTGAAAAATCAATAAAACAATCCTAAAAAAGGGACTGCATCTTTATTAACCCCTCGCCCATGGTCCAGGGGTTAATAAAGATGCAGTCCCTTTTATTTATATTGTTTTATGGATTTGTCAGAAAAAAATTTCACGTGGGCTTCGCCGTATTTCTGGAACCAGCCAGATCCAGCAGGCAGCGATGGGCTGCCCCCAACCCCCAGGTGCCTATTTGTACCTGGCCTGACACAAGAACATAGGGGAGCCCTTTTTTTTTATTATTTCATGAATTTCATGAAATAATAAAAATAAAAATGCGTGGGTCTCCGTGCAATTTCTATGTCTAGCCAGGTACAGCTAAGCAGCTGGGGGCTGGAATCCGCAGCACAGGGAGGCCCAAGCTTTCTGGGCACCCCCCGCTGCAAATTGCAGCCTGCAGCCGCCCCAGAAGATGGCGCGTTCATTGAAGCGCCATCCTCTGGCGCTGAACCCCGCTCTTCCAGCGGCATTGGTGGCGGTGGCACGCTGGGTAATAAAGGGGTTAATACCAGCTTTGTTATACAAGCTGGTGTTAAGCCCGAGATTCTTAATGTCAGGCCACATTTGACCCGGCCACTAAGAATCTCCAATAAAGGGTTAAAAAAAACACCACACAGAGAAAATGTTTTATTAGAAATAAAAAAAAAGCCATTAGGAACTCCATCTTTAATTAAAAAAATCCTCTTCCGTCCGACGTAGTCCAAAACGCGATGTCCTCTCTGCTACATCCCTGTGCATAGATATAGATGTCTATGCACAGGGAATGAGCAGACTGAGAACAATCTCAGCTCTGCTACATCATCTCTGTGCACAGACATTCATGTCTGTACACAGGGAGAGCAGGCGGGCTCCAAGACCCTGGAGCTGCGGCAGCCTGCAGGACCCAAGCCCGGCACAGAGCAGACAGCCGGACTCGTTACTGTGCGAGTTTCCCTGCGATCACTTGCACAGTAACGAGTCCAATGCAAGTCAATGGCAATCCTAGTTTTGTCAGAGTCTCTGACAAAACTAGGATTGCCATTGATTTGCATTGGACTCGTTACTGTGCGAGTAAACGCTGGGAAACTCGCAGAGTACCGAGTCCTGCGAGTCCCTTACTACTCGCAGAGTAACGAGTCCTAGCGAGTAGACTCGCCCATCCCTACTGAGCATGATTAGTATACTAAAATTGGGTCCTAGGAATGATCAGCTGTTTCCTCGGACCCATGCTCATGGGCCCCTATGTTATCCTATGGGGGTCGGATCGGATCGGATTTGGCCTAATTGCCATCTGATTTTGCTGGATCCGACTTTTTTCTGTGCCCAAAATCAGGGCAGTCTCCGATTTTGGGTACAGCAAAAAATCTGACACAAATCGGATCCCACAAAATCGGATGGCAATTAGGCCAAATCCGATCCGATCTGACCCCCATAGGATAACATGGGGGCCAATTCGGATCCGTGTCTGTCCGATTTACATCGAACAGCCACGGATGGAAGAAAATCGCTATGTAAAAGCAGCCTAAGAAAATAATTATACCAGACTGTCTAGTTTAAGATGTTGACATTTTTCTTTGCTTAGAAGATGGTGTTTGTTAAGCAGAGCTTTCGGTTGCTTTAACCTCTACCCCATGGACACCAAGTTTTTTCCCCTTACCACCACACTTATTCCCCTTTCCCCCATGACCACAGCTTTTACCTCTCATATTTGATGGTAATAGATTTGCAATTCAGTTGGTGTAAACCTATAAAATCTGAGGATGTGAATACAGCTGACCAGATTGGCAAAGAGTTGGTACTATGCCAAAAAATGTGGTTGATTTAAATGAAAAATGTTTGTTTTCACCAATAAGTTTGTGCTCAGAGTAAAAATCAGAACTCAATATTTAGAAAATCTCTGGCACACAAAATAGGTAATGAACAGTGGCGTAACATTCAGGGTCACAGGGGTCGCGGCTGCGACGGGGCCCGGACCTATAGGGGGCCTGCGCCCCCTGCGTCGAGCAATCCAAGCGCTCTGCACCCGATGATGCCAGCGCCGGGCGCAGCACACGCCGCCGCATAGAGTCAGGACAGCACTACCTTGGGAATTTCTCCAGCCACATCCTCTTTCTTCCCTGTAGGTCAGGTGACTGATGCCGGTCAGGTGACCAGGGATATAAGCGGTGGCTCAGCCCCCTCCTAAGTCTCCCGCTTGGTGTCCCGGAAGCCATGTGTCTTGTCCTGGCAGCTCATTGAAGGGAAGAAGAGAGCGGAGAACAAGACAATGGTGAGAGGAGGAAAGCAGGGGACAGAGGAGGAGATGAGCTGGGGTCACAGGAGAATGGGGGACAGAGGAGGAGGAGAGCTGCGGACACAGGAGAACAGGGGATAAAGGAGGAGGAGAGCTGGAGACATGGGAGAACGAAGGACAGAGTAGGAGAGCTGGGACACAGGAGAATGGGGGCACAGGAGGAGGAGAGCGGGGAACACAGGAGAAGGAGAGCAGAAGACTCCACTACTGGAATAGGCTAATGTGGGGGATGACACTCGGTTTTGGAGTGAGTCTACCGTTTTGTGCAGTTGTCAGTTGTCACTAATCCTATTTTTGCATATATAAGGCTGAATATATAACACAATATATAGAGAGATATAAGGCTGCACTACATGGAGAGCTATTAGGCTACATATATAAGGCTGCACTATATATAGAGATATAAGGCTGCACTGTATGAGGCTGTACTATAAGGAGAGCTATGAGGCTGCATATATAAGGCTGTACTATAGAGGCTGCACTACATAGAGAACTGAGCCTGCGTTATACTATATGGAGGGCTGTGAGGCTGCATTATATTATATGGAGGGCTGTGAGACAGTATTATACTATATGGAGGACTATGAGGCTAATATATGTAGGATAGTGGGGGTGCATTATAATAATTGGATGACTATTGTGACTACCTTATGAATGGGGAACTATAGGATGCATTATAATACATGGAGGACTATGGGGGTATATTGTAATATATGGAGGAATATGGGGATGCATTATAATAATGGGACGACTATGGTGACATGAGGAGGAAGACCATATATACTACGATAAGGGCCATATTCCAGGAGGAGGACCATATATAACAGGATCAATTTGTGAGTCTTTATTGAAATTAGAACGTTACACGGGGCCCAGGTCTGAATTTCGCACCGGGGCCCACCAGACTCTAGTTACGCCACTGGTAATGAATCATAGGAGACGTCAGCTCAAACTATCTTGTTTATTATTGAAGTGACTGACAAATGAAAGTTTCCAAACGTTATACTCCACCCAATGTCTCGAGCTAGATGAGGTCTTCATCGGGGGTACAGGAGCGAACAGGGAATGGAAATTACACTATCCCTGCTGAGTATAGAAATGTTCAACCTAGCATACAAGAGGGATCCTGTGAACACGTGCCTACACTACTGACGCATAGACACAGGGTCTCTATCTTCTATTCCCTTGTTCCAGACTTCCAAGTGAGTTCTTAAAGAGTAAGTACACTTTCTACCTAAAGATGTGGCCGTATCATATATTGAAGTGTTCACAGGATCTTTTAAACAAAAAAACACAATAGTTTGAACTGACATCTCAGGAGATTCATTACCTATTTTATGTGACAGAGTTTTTCTAAATATTGAAAAATGTGGTTGATGCCTGGATGTGCCACTAAGATTTTTGGCACAGATTTCACAAGGACCAATGTACCACAGGGGATTTTTCAAAACCATTGGTACTAAGCCCGTTGAAAATTTTTGTGCCTGGAGGACGTTGTCACTGGGCAGAAGTGGAACAAAATGCCTGTCAGCATAGGGTTAGTGCAGATGACCAGATGCAGACCACTGTACCACAGTGTACACACTGCTACTAAGCCCTGAGAAAAGTTTGGTGTCTGGAGGATATTGGCACTCAGCAGAAGTGGCATAAAATGCCTGTCGGCACAGGGTTGGTTCAGATGACCAGATGCATACCACTATACCACAGGTGGGTTGCCACACACTGCTACTAAGCCCTAAGAAATGCTTGCTGCCTGGAGGATGTTGGCACTCGGCAGAAGTGGCACAAAATGTCTGTCAGCACAAGGTTGGTGCAGATGACCAGACGCAGACCACTGTACCACAGGTGGCTTGCCAAAGACACTGGTACTAAGCCCTAAAAAGGGTTGTTATAGGTAGGAGTTACTAAGCCTACTTTATCTCTACCTAGAAAGAAATAGAATTGCTAGCTAAATAAACACTGCACACAGGATCAGCAGATTAGGAACTACAGCAGCAAGACTGTCACTGAGCTCCAACACTGAGAAAATGGCGATGAATTCAAGGACATGTGACATAACCAGCCAATGACATAAGCCCTTGTGTGCAAAAAGTGCTATTTGCTTCATTTATTTGCCAGACCAGACCACCTACAGTGATTGCAGGAAAGGAAAAAATGTAGACCTGCGCTTATCTCTGGTAAGTTATCTGAAATGAGGCCAAGACACCTCTCCCCTCCCCTCCTGCCCAATATGCCAGACAGTGACACTCTGAAAACATAGAACAAAAGCAATAGTGCAAATGCACTAATGATTTTTGTCATCTGAAGCATTATCGAACATTTGCCAATTCTCCAACTTTTAAGCAAAACATGGAAATTCGAGGTGTGAAACCGAATTGGCCAGGTTCTTGCTGAATATAAAATTGGTGAACAAATTCAAACAAAATTCACTGATCACTAATTCTCTAACTCTCCTGCAGAGTGTGAGTTCTTTCATCTCTCTTTCTTCTCCCTCACTTGTATTTTCCTAGTAATTGCAAACTGTCTAGTAGTCTAAGTAGAAGTCAGAAGCCTCTCATACATCCAAATTACTGTATATCTCATGCATTGCACTGATGAATGGCAACATCCTGAAAAATATGTCTACAAATTGGGATTCTGGTTTTGTGTTTATCGTAACTCATGTGACAAGGTTCGTTTAAGGGTTGATATTGACTTTTAAAGTTGCTATTTCTAACAGACGGCTCTAGAGTTCAAGTCCTCTGCCTCTATACAGAGGCATTTTGCATATTTACTCTCCCAGTGGGAGCATTGCATGGCTTATAAGTCTCCTTACACTGGCATGACTGGCATGTCACTCTCTACAAGGACAAACATTACAAATTAAATCCTAATTATAAGCTTCTCATACAGCCAAATCAGTTCTCATGCTTTGCAGTGACAATGGGCAACACACCAAAACTCCATCTCTGCAAACTGGGATTCTGGTTTGGCTTTTATCTTAAGTCATGTGGCAAGGCTCGTTAAAGGGTCAATATTAACTTTGAGGATTGCTTTTTCCAAGAGTTAGCACTAGAATTTATGTCCTCTTCCTCTCTGAAGAGACAAACCACATATTAAAACCTATTAAAGGGTAGACAAGGGCGCAATGGGGTCTTATCTCTTAGATATCAGATAGTTCAAAAATGAGGTACTGCTCACCTTATGTGGTTGTGTGCCCCACAACCAATTTAAACACTCAAAACAGCTGCTACAGGATCCACCGTTCCATCAGGAACAATGAATGCATAAATCCAAAGGACCAGCATGTACAAAGATCCATGCTGCTTAGTATAAGGAAGGACCACAATCTTGGTATATAAGAACGGTGCTTTATTTCTTCTATGTGTTTCGGGGCTGTTCCAGCCCCTTCCTCAGGAGTACCACCATAAACAATCAATTGTATATGGTGGTATTCCTGAGGAAGGGCCTGGGATAGCCTTTGGATTTATGCAAGCTACATATTAAGCTTACCAGTATTGAGATATGCCCAAATGTTTTTGCCGTAAATAAAATTAGCAACATACTAATTTTTCATTTGCGTTCTCTTCTATATATTTACATCTACCGTATATACTCGTGTATAAGCCGACCCGTGTATAAGCCGACCCCCCTACTTTTGCCCCAAAAATCTGGAAAAACCTATTGACTCGTGTATAAGCCGAGGGTGGACCCCAGCACAGGTATACAGCCCCCAGCAGTGTGGTATACAGGCCCCCCCCAGTGGTATACAGGCCTCCCCAGTGGTAGTATACAGCAGCCCTAGTGGTAGTATACAGCAGCCCCAATGGTAGTATATAGCATCCCCAGCAGCCCCAGTGGTAGTATACAGCAGCCGCAGTGGTAGTATATAGCAGCCCCAGCAGCCCCAGTGGTAGTATATAGCAGCCCCAGCAGTAGTATACAGCAGCCCCAGTGGTAGTATATAGCAGCCCCAGTGGTAGTATATAGCAGCCCCAGTGGTAGTATATAGCAGCCCCAGTGGTAGTATATAGCATCCCCAGCAGCCCCAGTGGTAGTATACAGCAGCCCCAGTGGTAGTATATAGCAGCCCCAGTGGTAGTATACAGCAGCCGCAGTGGTAGTATATAGCAGCCCCAGTGGTAGTATATAGCAGCCCCAGTGGTAGTATACAGCAGCCCCAGTGGTAGTATACAGGAGCCCCAGCAGCCCCAGTGGTAGTATACAGGAGCCCCAGTGGTATATACAGCAGCCCCAGTGGTATATACAGCAGCCCCAGTGGTATACAGGCCTCAGCAGTATATACAGCAGCCCCCAGGGGTTATACAGCACCCCCCAGGGGTTATACAGCGGCCCCCAGGGGGTACCCAGCAGCCCCCTGGGGGTACCAACATCCCCCTGGGGGTACCAACAGCCCCCAGGGGGTACCCAGCAGCCCCCAGGGGGTACCCAGCAGCCCCCTGGGGGTACCAACAGCCCCCTGGGGGTACCAACAGCCCCCAGAGGGTACCCAGCAGCCCCCAGGGGGTACCCAGCAGCCCCCTGGGTGTACCAACAGCCCCATGGGGGTACCAACAGCCCCCAGGGGGTACCAACAGCCCCCAGGGGGTACCCAGCAGCCCCCTGGGGGTACCAACATCCCCCTGGGGGTACCAACAGCCCCCAGGGGGTACCCAACAGCCCCCAGGGGGTACCCAGCAGCCCCCTGGGGGTACCAACAGCCCCCTGGGGGTACCAACATCCCCCTGGGGGTACCAACAGCCCCCAGGGGGTACCCAGCAGCCCCCATGGGGTACCCAGCTTCCCCC
>JARQOC010000004.1:523892278-523906116 GCA_033576535.1 Allobates femoralis | reverse complement strand
TGCCCATGTGTCTGCTTTGCTCTTAGCCACATCTGTACCAAATTTCAAGTTGGGATCGCGATGGGATCATATTTTAAAATATTTTACTATTAATAGCGTCAATGGGTCATTCCATATGAAGTGATCTAAATTTGAATATTTTTTTTTACCTGACGTCTTTAGATTTTTTTTTTTTTTTTTCCTTTATGAAGTACTACTTTAGTTACGGTAATTACAAATTAAAAGTTTAGAATTTTTTTCTTCATCAGTTAATTTTTTACAGATTTTTAAAGTTTAAAAAAAGTGTTATGACTTTACATTTTTTTTTATCTTGGGCTAGAAATGAGATAGAGAAACAAAATAAACACCATTCTACTCAGAACTGTCCAGGCTTTCACCAGATATGTCACAAGAGTATATTTGTTAATTTTAATTTTTTACTCATGCGAACGCAACGCAACATTTTGAAACACATTTCCGAAAAAAACGTTTTAATAAAAATTTTCCAAAACTGCCCATGTGTCTTTTATGCTCTTAGCCACATCTGTACCAAATTTCAAGTTGGGATCGTGATGGGATCATATTTTAAAACATTTAACTATTATAGTGTCAATTCAAAAATCTTGAATTCAGATCTGTTCAACCTGTGGTCTAAAAGCGTGGGGTCTATATTTATCAAATCCATTATTTTTAGACATTACTGTATTATTTTGATATGTTACAGCTTAGAAGCAGGAGAGGACATATAGGAAAAAGCTTTGTTAGGGCTCAACCTGAGAAAGCACAGGGATAGACAGTGAATGCAGAGCAGATGATAGGCCAGCAGCTCTGTCAATCATGTTAAGTGTCTACCCACTGCATTCAGGAAGTAAGACAGCTCGTTCAGACCTTTCATGTCCTGACATGTGTGGACATCTTCACTCCTGAACAAACAATAGTCTGTACAAAGCCATCAAGGCTGTGTACTAAAATATGGGTGAGTAAATATATTAATAGTTTAAAGCTTTTATTATTAAGGGCCAATACACACAGTGCTATTCTTAGGGATCATCATTCAGAAAAACAGCCCCATTGATTTCTATGGGGTTCACCACATGCAGTGTTTTTGGAAACACTCAAGAGTGAGTAAATCACTGCTTGAACTACTTTTTAATCGCTGCAATAAACGCAGCATTTATCATTTATATAAAAAAAGCTGCCAATTTTTTCACTAGCGATTAAAAAAACTAACGCATATGTGGTAAAAACTTGGTAGAAAAACAAGCTGCCAAAACTGCAGTGTGTATCTGCAGACAGAAAAAACTGCGCACGCTAGCCCTAAAACTCACTTTATAGTAATACAGTTCTATCTCAAGTGTACTGTAAATCTTTATTTTTATTACCTATCTTCCTTACTTAATATTAACTGTATTTTTCCCACACAGCAATGGCTGCTACTTCTCAAGAAACAGCATTTTATCATAGACACTGTTGCAATCCTTTTGAAAAAATATGAATATGATTGGCGCTGGTGGCTGGCTACTGTACTCTCCAAAGATTGTGAAAATGAAGAAGTAGAATTGACTTTATTGCATCCTTCTGGTCCAGCGCCATCCTTTGTGTATCCAAGAAAGCCAGACATTTTAAAAGTGCACAAAAATCAGATATTAACTCAGGCGGAGCCTAACACCGTGACAGGCCGGACATACTCTTTGACACACAAGGAAATGGCGATTGCTAGTAAGCGTTTATGGACAAGATTACATTTCACCCACTAGAAGGGACAAATTGATAAAATGCCACTTTAAAAACTTACTATTAATTGTTTGATTAGTTCATAATTTATAGAACGATGATTTAACTACTGTACTATTCTTATTAAACACTTCATAAATCACATGTTTAGTGATAGAATAGAAAACAAATTTATATGTATAAATAGGGGTTAACATTTTTGGTTCTTTTAATCTTGTTTAATCAAACTTGAGGATATGATCACCTTTCTTCTTTTGGTTTGTTCAATACATTCAAGTTGAAAATGCTGAGCGTTGTGTTCTGATGATTAAGATGTATTTATCCTGGCACTTATGGGATTTGTTTTTTGTGTTTCTTTTTTGTTGCATATAAATGTTTTATTCAATAAGTTGTGATAACTCATACAACCATAAAATAAAAAATATATAAATTTGACAGGTCCCAAGTTGAATCTCTGCACAAATATAACCAAGAACACAATCAGTCATTTTTTCACAATTGCCCGTCAATAGTTTGAATTTGATATAAAGAAACATAGTCTTGTAACATATCAAATGAAAGCTGTTACCGTTCTGAGTAAAATGATGCCTCTCCCACTTCATTATCTTATTTCTAGCCTGAGATAAAAAAATGTAAATTCATACCAGGCCAAAATTCACCCTTTTTTTAAACTTTAAAAATCTGTAAAAAATTAACTGATGAAGAAAAAAATTCTAAACTTTTAATTTGTAATTAACTAAAGTTGTACTTCATAAAGAAAAAGAATAAAAAAAATCTAAAGACGTCAGGTAAAAAAAAATATTCATATTTAGATCAATTGATATAGAATGACCCATTGACGCTATTAATATTAAAATATTTCAAAATATGATCCCATCGCGATCCCAACTTGAAATTTGGTACAGATGTGGCTAAGAGCATAGCAGACACATGGGCAGTTTTTGAAATATTTAAAGCGCGCCGATTTTTCGGAAATGCGTTTTAAAGTTTTGCGCTTGCGATCACATGGGTAAAATATTAACAAAGATCCTCTTGTGACATATCTGGTGAAAGCCTGCACAGTTCTGAGTAGATTGGTGTTTTATTTTGTTTCTCTATCTTATTTCTAGCCCGAGATATGATAGAAAATGTAAAGCCATACCAGGCCAAAATTCGCACTTTTTTAAAACGCTAAAAATCTGTAAAAAATTAACTGATAAAGAAAAAAATTCAAAACTTTTTTTTGTAATTAACTAAAGTTGTTCTTCATATAGAAAAAAAATTAAAAAAATCTGAGGACGTCAGGGAAAAAAAAATATTCATTTTTGGATCACTTGACATGGAATGACCCAATAGCAGCATTTTGGATGCGTCCAAAACGCTGCGTTGTACAGTACAAGCATAGTGGATGGGATTTGTAGAAATCTTTTTTCAGCAAAGGTATTACTTGTAAAATGTAACTTTTATTGATTTCTTTAAAACCAAGGGAACAATTAATTCCAACCTGTACAGTCGAACATTTGATACACACAGAAAGGGGAAAGGGGGAAACAATGATCCTGTTCTTTCCCTGGCTTGTCCTGCCTGACAATGGAGTTTTCAACACATAAAAACCCCTATGATGGTGTCCCTGTACCACGACGGCTCACCCTGTTGACCCTTATTCAACAACTGGGAGGGGGTCATGCATGCATCATCCTCTAGATTCCCCCGTGTTCCAATATACTCAGTGAATCTAGAAAAAATGGGGTTGATCCTTGAGAGTCCGGGTCAATCCCGTGAACTCAGTTGTATGAGATAATAAAACACTTTAGGAATTGTCAACCCAAAATATGGGGGTATTCCCTTCACATATTATATAATCTCAGGGGAAATACTTCTTTGAAAAACATTGGGGGGGGGTACTCCTGCCGACAAAGACTTAGCCCCCTTTATCCCTAAAAAAAAGCTATCACATATAGGCCGGGGAGGTCACTTAGGGACCAGCTGGTTCACAGCTTCTACTGCCCACCAAAAAAGCAAGGTACATGCCTAGACCAAAGAAAAAATGGCATGTTTAGATGTGGCAAGTGCCACTATGTCAAAAAATCGGACTCCTTCCAGAGCAGCACGGGATACGGGGAGACCATCATAGGGGTTTTTACATGTTGAAAACTCTGTTGTCAGGCAGGGCAAGCCAGGGAAAGAACAGGGTCATTGTTTCCCCCTTTCCCCTTTCTGTGTGTATCAAATGTTCGACTGTACAGGTTGGGACTAATCGTTCCCTTGGTTTTAAAGAAATCAATAAAAGTAACATTTTAGAAGTAATACCTTCGCTGAAAAATATTGAATATAATAGGATTACTTATATCTTTTCATTTGGTGAGCGATTTCTAGAAATCTCATGCTCACTGCGTTTATCCCCACAGCAGTGTTATTTTAGCTGCGGTACGGGTTGCCACGCATCTGCATCTACGCAGCATGTTAATTTAATGCTGTGGAGTTGGAAGCAATCTCAGCGAGTGAATACAGGGAAAAGCTGACCTGCATTGAAAGCAGATTGTGGGCATTGGGTGGCTGTGGTCTCCCTGTGTTCACCCATGGCTTCTCTCAGGCTCGGAGGCCCTGCATCCAAGATGCAGAGCTTCTGGATCATGTGTAGTAACCATTAGCCAGATGATGCAATTGTCTATGGCAGCTTATAAGCTAAAGGTCTTCAGGTCCAACTCCTGGCAGCCACTAAATCCCTCTTGTAGGCAAAACTCTACTCTGTACATGATATTTATTGAGTTTGCAGCAGAAGAAATATATGGACAATTCACATAAAATAAAATTCTTACATTCCTAATTCTCAAAATATATAACATTTTGCTTCCAACAAGGCCAAAGGAAGCTATCTGTTTCTTCTAGTATATGTCCAAAAGTCATTGAAACTTTAGGTGCTCCTGCTGCTATTGGAAGATATCTGTGATGACAAACAAGCCTCAGCTTATAACCATTTGCTAGACAAAAGTTCTTACAATGCCTTGAAAAGTATTCATGCACCCGTGAACCTTTCAAGATTTCATGCTACACCCACGTTATTCAGATTTATATTTTTTAAATATTTAGAAAACCATGTACCATTTTCTTTATATTTCATAAATGCTTACTATTTTATGTTAGAAAATCACACAAAATCCCAATGAAATACATTTAAGATGGGGGGTATGACATAAAAATTGTTTAAACCGGATATGAATATTTTTTCAAGGCATTGTAAACTTTTAAAACTGTTAACTGCCCAAAATGTCATATGTTTGGAGAATAAAGGCGCTAGATGTTCTAACACAGAAGAGTCTACATAGCGGGAGCCATTTATTGCAAGTTATATCTTTTGTCACTGTGTTTCTGATCTTTTAGCTATATGTACAGTGGATGCGGAAAATATTCAGACCCCTTTACATTTTTCACTCTTTGTTTCTTACAGCCATTTGGTAAATTCAAAAAAGTTCTTTTTTTCTCATTAATGTACACTCTGCACCCCATCTTGATTGAAAAAGCCCAGAAATGTAGAAATTTCTGCGTGCAGCCGACGGGAACCGCTTTCGAATCCGCAGAATGAAGCATAGTGATGATGGGATTGCTATAAATCCCATCCACTATGCTGCTACTGTACAACACAGCATTTGGTCGCAGCGGCAAGGATGCATTCAAAATGTTGCATTTAATGATTGTGAGTATGCATCATTGCGATTACAGGGCTCATATAGATAATGATTTAAAGCTATGCACTCCTTACCGAATGTGGTTAATAATAAGGTTGGTTGGTGGAATAAACAAATCGCCTACTTCTTCAAAGTCTGTGCGGATAATGTGCTGACTTTCTCCTGTACTTGCTTCAGATATAACCTGAAATAGAAAATATTTGAGCATATGTAAATGAATAGTATAAATATATTCCAAAAAATCTTTAAAGACAATCTGTACAATAAATATATACAGTACACCTATATGAACTTATCACATTCTATGCAGAATTTTTTTTATGAATTAGTTAAAAAAAAACCCTATGCATGTGTAATCCCTTCATGACATTTAATATAAGTTTTTCGTCATGGTTGGGAAGGGGTTCCTACAAAATGACATAACTTACATCATGCTGATTATGTGGGGACAGGAGCTGTGCCTGCACGATCACCGCCAGGAGCTCAGCTTAAGTCTGACTTCTCCAGCCTTTCCTACCTTGAAAGCCACATTCAGCTCTGAAAGAGGGTCGTGAGCCCCATCCAGCTCCCGACTCCCCTCACAGTATTGACACCCAGTGCCCCCATTACCTGTATAATGACAGCCAAAGCCTTTCCACAGAAATCACACCAAGGCAGTATACAAAGATGCAGGGGTTGCTACCTTACCCCCATCCAGCTCTGTTCTTCTATGTGAAGCAATTCACAAAAGACACAATTTGGAGACCTGCTCTTCATAGCTGTTTCCTACACCTGGTGCTAATGCACCAAGCTGTAAGACAGCTATTAGCCACACAATACAGGCCTGTAAATCATGTGGCTCCTGAGCTACAGGTTGGGAATCCCCGGCTTAAGTGATATATGAATTCTGGCTCTCTCAGCCAGGGATGGTCTTCATGCCGCCCCTGGCTGTTTAACTCCCTAATTGCCGTGATTGCAGCATTTAGGGGGCTGGCAGTGGAAGTGCACTCCCTCTCCTATGTGATTGGTACCCCTGTGATGTGATCTTGGGAGCCCAATCATTGCCATGGCAACCCTTGTTCAATTGATGAACTCCCTGGTATGCCAGCAACGGTAGCCTGTTAAACCATATGGGAAGCATGGTCTGACAGGCATTCTTTCAGTATCACACTGACAGGGTTAATGTACTGCATTACTTGTGCATTACAATACATTATACCACCTATTAGGCTAGGGTCACACTTGGGAGCCTGCATGCAGTAAATGGATGCATTACTGGATCCAGTTTTTACCCTTGCCATTTTTGAGGCATTTTTACTGGATCAGGTATCTGATTCGGTACCTGATGGTACCTGTATGTGCCATCCGGTACCTGGTCCGCTTCCCATAGGGTTCCATGTAAAAAAAAGGATCAAGTTTTGATCAAACACCAAACAACATTGCAGACCCTATTAAAAACTGACATCTCAAAAACTGGATCCAGTAGATGGATTGCACTTTGGCAAACAAATGTTAATAATGGAGTCTATGGGTCAGCTACCTGATCAGGTTTTCAGGATGAAAAACAGCATCCAGTAGCAGGCTTGCAAATGCAAGTGTGGCCCTGGCCTTATAGTAATTAGATATCCATATAGGGATTAAGTAAAGAAGTGAAAAAAATGGAAAATATATATAAAAAAAACCTGAAAATACTGAAGAAAAAAAAAATCTCATTTCAATTCAGGTCACCAAACATCTAGGGGTTCAGCAGACCTGTTTAGGTTTAGAGTTCGGGTGCTGAGGTCCAGTACAGTTAGTGCTTGGCCCATTGCAAGCAGCGTGCAGTGTTTGATCGGCTCGTGCTGAGCTTGAATGCACAGATTTTAGGTGTAGTGTATGTCCAAAATTAATCTGGCTATATATGAGCAGAGAGCTGAGTGGCCAATCAGAGTGACTTCCATTGAGGTTTGGGTCAAGTTCTGGGTAATGAGCAGTGTGCAGCGCCCAAATCCAAAATTCCAAAGGTTCGCTCATCTCTAATACCAATAAAATGTTATGTTTATGTAAAAATAGACATAAACAAAAAAAGTGCACATATTTAGTATCACTGAACCTGCAACAACCCAATCAATAAAAACTAAAACGGGGTAGACAAGGGCGCAATGGGTCGAAACTCCCAAATAACTCGAAAGATAAATATCTTGAACTGCTCACTTGGTACAGTTGTGAGACCCAAAACTGGTGTCAATGCTTGATATCAGCTGCCGCAGGACCCCCACTTGAGATGGTAAATGTACAGCAATTATGGACGGATATATACGGTCTGCACTGCTGAGAATAAATGACAGGATGTCCAAGGTAGAATGATCGGTGACTTTATTCCATGTCCTACGCGTTTCAAGGCTGTCCCAGCCTCTTCCTCAGGAGCAACACCATCAATAATCAAATAATAATAATATTTCAATATTCAATAATCGATTATTGATGGTGTTGCTCCTGAGGAAGAGACTGGGACAGCCTTGAAATGCGTAGGGCAAGTAAAATATGGCACCGATCATTCTACCTTGGACGTCCTGTCATTTATTCTCAGCAGCGCGGACTGTATATATTCGGCCATAATTGCTGATCAATAAAAACTGTCACTCTAGTTAACCTCTTCAATGAACATCATAAAAAAAAGAAATAAAAAACATCAAAAACTCTTCTTATCCAGGAGCTGACAAAAAAGTGTAATAAAACGGGATCAAAAAGTCATATGTAAATAAAAGTCATATAGTTGAAAATTACATCTTATCCTGTGAAAAACAAACATGCATACAACTCCAGCGAAGTACCGTATTTTTCGGATTATAAAACACACTTTTGTTTCCCAAAATTTTGGGGGAAAGTTGGGTGTGTGTTTTATAATGCAAATCTACTTTCTGTACTGTAGAGAGGGAGGTGGCTCTGGAACTGTACCCGGGGGCTGGAGCGGGCTGACTGTGGCTGCAGAGGCAGCAGGACGTCACATGCTCCTGCTCATTAGCCACATATAATATGCACTGCACCTGCTGTCCATCACCTAAGTGCTGAAACCACGGCGAGATATGGACAGGAGAGCAGTGCATATTACAAGGGCCTTGAGTCACCCCCCATCCTGGATATGGACCCCATCACTGTGTATGGTTCCCCATGCTGCTGCCCACACTAAAATAACAAAAGCTTTGAGCTTACCTCTCCGACGATGTCCTCCATTACTCACTACTTGCTTCACTTCCTATGTCCAGGGAAGCCGGTGATGTGATCGGCACAGCAACGTGACATCACCACTGTGCGCCCCGATCACATGATCAGCTTCCTCGGGATTCAGGAAGTGCAGCAAGTAGGGAGCAACGGAGGACAGCATCAGAGAGGTAAGTTCAAAGTGTTTGTTATTTTAGTGTGGGCAGCAGTATGCGGGGTCATGCACAATGATGGGGGCCATATCCTGCATTGGGGGTGGCATATCCAGTAGAGGGGGGCATATGCCAGCCAAGGGGCACATGTGCCATAACAGTGTGATTTGTGCCATCCCAGGGGGATGTGTGCCATCACAGGGGGATGTGTGCCAGCACAGGGGATGCGTGCCATAACACGGGGGCTATGTACAATATAAGGGTGACATATCAAGGATGGGGGACTATGTACCAGAATGAGGGGGCTATGTACCAGAATGAGGGGGCTATGTACCAGTATGGGGGTTATATATATATATATATATATATGTATATTTAACATACATACACACACACACACACACAGACCAGCATGGTGGACATGTATATCATTTGTAAGACAGACACTGGCATTATAAAACGGATCCCATTTAACATTAAAAATATTTTTTTTTCTCTTTTCCTTCAACAAATTTGGGGTGTGCCTCTTATAAAGTGAAAAATACGGTAATTAAACAGCTATAGCGCTCAGAATACATCAATGAAAACTATATATTTTTCAATTAAAACATTTTATATTGTGTAAAAGTACACAATAAATTGTGCAAAATATGAACAAAAATATATAAATGTGATATGTGTATTCGTACCGAACCAAAGAATAAAGCTGCCTTACTTTTATGACATGGTGAATGGTGTAAAAAAAAAATTGAGTTGATGTTTCTTCTAAATTTTGTCTCACAAAATACAGAAAGCGATCAAAAAATATTAGGTGGCTACTATACTCCGGACAAACTGTACCACTTGGGACTCGTTAGCTCCCCTCAATGCTGGAGATGTGAGAAAGCGCGAGGCACTTTATCCCATACCTTCTGGTTTTGTCCTGCCATTCGTGGCTTTTGGTCTGGGGTTATGGGAGTTATGCGCTCACTTAAATTAATAGAGACAGATTTGTCAGCTGCGGAGGTGCTCTTGTCCCTTCCTACGGATAATTTCCACCCCAAGAAACATGAGTTGGCCCCTCTGATGTTGGGGGCGGCAAAACAACTGATAGCCCTTAAGTGGAAGCAACATAACCCACCGACATTGGAAGAATGGAAAGGTAAAATAAGAGATCTGTTTAGGCTGGAGGAATTGACGAGTTGGGACTCTTTGACCCATGATAACTTTAAGAAGATCTGGACACCATGGACAAAATATCTAAACGACATCATACCGTAGATACAGTGAATTGGGGTAGCGTGGTAGGGGTAGAAGAAGATGTCTATAGCCACAGGAGTTATGGGCGCAGGAAGATTAAAAACAAGATTGACCAGTGTAGTGGCATTTAGACTAAGATTAGGGCGCTTCAGATCTCTCTTTAGCACACTTAAGTCCGGTGACCTGCAAAAATTGTCGAATTTTTCGAGATGTGAGTAACATCTCTGATTTTCCTCTATAATGGGAAGGTTTTGTTTTGTTTGTTTTGTTCTAAGTTACATTAGTCCCCGGTCTCTTTCGGGGAAACTGCTAAATTTTCTTTCACTGTAATTTGTGTATTTCAGTGACTATAACTGCTTCACTAATGGTTTTGATATGTGTCTGTGTACACGGTTTTCTTTTTTGAGTTTAAAATATAAAATAAAGAATTAAAAAACAAAAAAATATTAGGTGACAAGAATGATACTGTCGCTACAGAGGTACTGCACCTCAGCCAGAAGTGTGGTACCCTACTCTTGGGTAAGGAGGGGACACTACCCAGTACCCACACACCAGCATCCAACACCACACCACTCCAGGCTAGGGGATCTGGGTGGGCCCTATTGAGGGAGGGCCCGATCCCAGGCTGGAGGGGGACTAGGTAGAGGGTGTGGGTGGAGGAAGTAGTTAAGGGGAGCACACCAGGAAGTAGTGAAGGAAATGGAGACAACATAGCATGTACGTTGGGGACGTAGAGAACATGACTGACGTCAGTAGAAAACATGTAGAGAAGTCTAGAAGAAGACAGTTAGTCAGAAGATGGTGACAGGAGTCTGTCACGAGTGGTGTGACGGAGAGAGACGTCCTGGGGACTGGAGCTGGTTGGAGCTTGTCCCAGGACAAGAGATGGAGAGGACGGACAGAGAAGCCAGTGAAGGGTTCCAGAGACACAGAAAGGGCCTTAGGGGTACAGGAAGTGAGGAATCCACCCGTGGCTCCCATATCCTTGCCGACTGTGATCGGAGTCGGGTGGAGGGACCGGGCTGTAGAGGTGACCGGCCCCAGTCTAGTGGAGACTGTAGGACTCATCAAGCTAGCCGGAAGCTGCGGTATCTTCAAGTGCAGCAGCCTAAGCCACACTTAATTGCTAAAAAAGCAGCCACATAGGGTCAAGGAGACTAGGAAGATGTTGCCCAACAGGACCGGAGGCTGCTGGCTTGGGACACTGAGTGTGTAACGCAGGGCAGGAGGGCGAGAGCCAGCACAGAGAGATGACCCGGGAAAGTACACCAGAAGGGGATCTTGGTAAAGTGCAGCTGAGTTACCCGAGAGTTGGCTGGATCCCTGACCCAGAGGACACAGCACCCGGTTGGGTGATTGTAACCTGGAGATCTGTCAGAACTGTGAGTAAGATGTGAAGACTGCACCCTGCTGTGTCCTCAGATTGTTTGCTGCATCATTTGCCCCGCACTACATGAGATACTATTATTAAATAGACTTTATAACTGCCCTGGGGCCTTGCTCTACCTGTGGAGAGCTGTAACATCTCTGCTGCATCACCAACTGCCCCAGTGGATCTCAACCGCAGCGTTGGCCATCCATCCAATGGCTGAAAACCATGGGTGGCATAACAAATTAATTCCTCATATAAACTTTCCCCCATTTTACGACACGGCCAGGGAGACGGAGCTGGGTCACGCCACCATGACATCCCCGAAGAATTTTACAGCCCGTTTCCGAGTACCCCATTGCTCTTGTGTGGGCATGTCACAAACCCTCACATGACTCTGTCAACAGAAAATTAAAAAACTATGGCCTTCAAAATTCAATGATGCATAAACCCTTTATTTTGTAAAAAAAAGTGTTTTTTAGTGTGATAGTAGCAAAACCTTTTGGCAACCACTTGGTTTAAGAAAAAAAAACTTTATGTGAAAGTACTGATATTTGGCTAGAACTGGTTTTAGACAAACAAAAAGTCTTTATGTGAATGCACCGATATTTGGCAACCGGTGGTTTAAGGGGAAAAAAGCCATTATCTAAACGTACTGATATTTGAAAACCACTGGTTCTCTGGCAAATAAAATAAACCTGTATGGCTAGGGTGACATTAACGTTATTGGCTGCGCTAGGAGGTTTGCGTTAAAAACATAGGTTTTGACAACCTAAACACAGTGCTACCGCCATGGTAGCGCCGTGTTAATGCTGCCAATGCTTACCTATGATGACGCGACGCCTAGTGCGGCTCAAACGCTGGCATCTGAGTGTAATCTCGCGCTTTTTCCTAGCGCGAGAAAAGACGCTGTTGAAAGGTCCTGGTATATTGGTCCTCATCTTGTGGTTATTAGGGATGAGCGAGTACCTTAATAATCGTGCTCGCTATACTTGCAATGAGTAGGTAGCGCTACTCACTACTCATTGCGAGTATAGCCAGTACAAATACTTTCGCAGTGTATCTATAGATACACTGCAAAAGTAGCCTAAAAGTGAATAAAAGATGTTAAAAAATAATAAACTTACTCACCTGTCCAACGCCTGCACCGGGACCGGAAAACCTCACCTCCACTCGCTGGACAAGGACCTTTCACTACCAGCCAATCAGATGGCCGGTAGCGATCTGGCCAATCAGATGGCGCCACGTCACAACTACGTCATCGCTAGCTGCCACCTGATTGGCCAGTTTGCAAGGTCCTGATAGTACATCTAGGACCTTGCAAATTGGCCAATCAGGTGGCCGCTAGCGATCACGTGGTGTGACGTGGCGCCATCTGATTGGCCAGATCGCTACCGGCCATCTGATTGGCTGGTAGTGAAAGGTCCTTGTCCAGCAAGCGGAGGTGAAGTTTTCCAGTCCCGATTGAGCTCGTTGGACAGGTGAGTATGTAAGTTTATTGTTTTTTAACATCTTTTATTCACTTTTAGGCTACTTTCGCAGTGTATCTATAGATACACTGCGAAAGTATTAGGACTACTCGCTACTCCTGAGTACACATAAGTACTCAGAGAGTAGCGAGTAGCCCAAACACCACTACTATTCGGCGAATACCGAATAGTAGCTAGTATACTCGCTCATCCCTAATGGTTATGTCAGCTATCCTGGTTCTCATCTTGTGGCAATTTCCCCATCCTAGTCCCCTTCTTTTAGTAATGTACCAATGCTTGGCCCCTTCTTGTAGTAATGTCCCCAGCTTGCTCCCCTTCTTGTAGTAATGGCCCCAACTTGCTCCCCTTCTTGTAGTAATGGCCCCATGTTGCTCCCTTTCTTGTAGTAATGGCCCCATCTTGCTTTCCTTTCTCTTGTAGTAACAAGTACTTGTAGTAGCATGCAGAGAAAGGTAAGGACCCAAGCTGTGGAAACAAAACAAGTCTAAAAAAAATAGTGAAGTACCTATTGCTAGTAAGAATAGCTTGCTGTAACCGTGCGGCTGACGTTGACTGACAGCTGGGTCTAATGGTGTGCTGACTGTCAGATCCAGGGGCATGGTGAAAGCCACTGCTCACTATACACTGAGCATTGAGTGAAACCACATTGGTGCCACCCTTTCAATTGGAGGCCAAATGCTGCCAGGAGGAATAAAGTTCATTTTTCCCCAGCAGCGCTGTTATAAGTGCCAGTACCAGGCTGGTTCAAAATGCTATTAATGATAGCATTATTTATTTAGCATTATTTATATAGAATTATATATGACAGATTCCCTTTAACAAATTATATATTGCAGGACATTAATGATTTAAGATCTCCGCAGTTGCATTCAATATCTCTTGCTGACATATAGAAATATGAAGTGATGTTTTTCCAATCTCCACCAATTACCTTTTCAGTTAGTTTTCACTGGATATGAAAAATCAATTTGCGAGAGTTTAACAAACTTTCTGGAGTAGCCTTAAAATTCTCAAAGAAATGTGTTTCATG
>JARQOC010000004.1:523806113-523892178 GCA_033576535.1 Allobates femoralis | reverse complement strand
CTCATGCGAGTAACTCACATGTCACACTGATCATGCGTTTCCACCAGTCTTAGGCCAGCATTCTGATTTGGGTTCTGCCCTGTATCATGGAAAGATTTGCACCTGTACCCTATTATGGAACTACTAGCTTTGGCTTATAGTCATACGTCCTAGCCATCCTTATTGCATCAATCTACATAGAATTCATTTCAAACAGATCCCATGCCTCCTTCTGAGCTCATAGGACAGGAAGAAAATAACAATTTGAACCTCAAATGCAAACTGATATCTGTTAACACTGCAAATCTTCACCCACAGATGATACAGATACCAGTCAGCCACGATAATAATAATATTTATTCACTTAATCAGCGCTATTAATTCAACAGTGCTTTACATACATCAGTAATACTGTCCCCATTGGGGGTCACAATCTAAACATCCAATCAATCATTGTAGTGTGGAAGGAAACAGGAGAACCCTGAAGAAACCCACGCAAACATGGGGAGAACATACAAACTTGCAGATGTTTTCCTTGGGGGGATTTGTATCCAGGACCCCAAATCTTTTTAATTTTATACAGACATTTTATGGCATGTAGGATGTGGCAGTCTTCTCCATTCAAATAGAAAACAATAGATGGGCTTCAATTTAGGCCAAGGGTCCCAAACTTGTGTGGCAATTGTGTTTGGCTGCCAGCTTGTTGCATTAGTACCAGGTTTAGCAAACAACTGGGAAGAGCAGGTCATCTGATAGAAGAGCAGATCTGGATGCTCACACATTGGGTTGGGTAGGGGGAAAGTAAAAATGGTAAGCTGGAGATAGAATGATACTGCCAGTTGGAGAGGTGCTTGAAGCCAGATGCAACAATATGGTATGTCTGATGTAAGAATATTGCATTGGGGGTAAAATGGGCCCTCCAAGATGTATGTAAGAATATGGAAGGGACACAGCGTGCTTTTTTTGGGCAAGCATTAGTTGTCGTTATACCAGATTCTTGGTGTCACTACTGTGGGAAAAGGGCCACTGAATGTGGCTTGTGATGGCTCAGCGCAGAATGTGGATCTTGCTATGAAAAAACTGAAGACTGATGACTTAGGGCAATCATTAGATGAAAAAATAAATAAAATGACCTAATCTATGTAGTAACTTGACTGAAACACTTAAGGGTACCTTTACACGCCGCCACTGTGCCTAGCAACAGGTATCAACTGCACGTGCACGTTTTTGACGGTGGATACCGATCGCCGATGCCGCATGTACACGCCACCATTGCGTTGTCAACTGAAGGTATCTTTGTTCCTCGAAAGTTCCGACAGATCCTGCGGATAACTTCCTGTTGAATACCTTCGCTGCTTCACACGCTGCTACCACAAAGGAATATAGGCATACATCTTTCACGCCGCAAGTACATAGGCGTGACAGAGTTGTGTATTCCATGACGCTAATGCGCTGATTGGACAACGCAATAGCATCATGATTGGGCAGCCTGCGCAGGAAGGCTGGCTGATACATGACGCCATTCCAATTGTGGAGTGTGAATGGATAGCTCTTTAATTATGGTGCCCTGAGAAGGGACAGCCAATCGTAACACAGTAGCCCCCACCAATGATCGCTGATGGGGCGTGGTATCCATGACGCCGTGGCACGCCCCTGTGAATTCACTAGGCGATGCAATTTCCATCCCTGTGCCCCATTTACACGTCGCTTCCATGGCAATTGTGCCTTTGTGTTGCCTTTGGTTTTTGAGCACAGCTCAGAAACAGGTATCTGAGTCAACTGCAGGACACCGGGGGAATTTCCCTATTTACACGCCTCCATTTCGTAGCAATTTCATGGCAACAGGCACAATTATCCCCATTGCCAGGCAGTTGCTACCACGCAGTGGTGGTGTGTAAAGGGGCCCTAAGGGGTATTATCAGAGATGGGATTCAGCTGGTTCTTACCAGTTGCCTTGAACCAGTTGTTAGAATCATAGCTGATTCACAGAACCAGCAATAAGTGCCCTGATCCAGTACTGTTTCTCAGGGTGCATCCTCCTGCAACAAAAGCACTGACTGTACTATCCCCTGAGGAAGCGCTGACTGCAGGCTGTCAGGAGTGTCCTGGCATGGGGGAAAAATACTCACTTGTTCTTCAACAAGTTGAGCCCTGGACCCCTACCCTCAAGGAGCCCAGCAACGGAGCCCTCCCCAGTAGGATGCACTGTCCACTTGAAGCAGAGAGAAGGACAACGTTCATGGGTATAAAGGAGGCGCTGGACCAAGACCAGCGACACCCATCGGGCTGGACCATCCACCAGGTTAGTATAATAAAAGCAGTTTTTTTTATATTTTATAGATCAGCCTGGGAACTTATATATAGTATTTTGCAATGTTGGCTTTAAGGCCTTACTGGTGGTAGCCGCAGGAAGTCGCACACAGCCCCAGTATACAGCAGGAGGCCACACAGTTCACAGTAGTTACTATCTAAGCAATGCCAGGTTTTACAGCTAGCAGTTTCAGAAATCTGATTTAACACTATTACCATGAGGGACACAGAGTCCTATTAACAAATACAGGCACAGAAGTCACTATTAGCTTAAAGGGATCCTGTCACCCCCAAAACACCTCTAAACCTATTAAAAGCTGTCCCTAGAGCATATTAACACTTTTCCTACACTCCTTTTACCTCCTAAATGCACATAGTCAAAGTGAATAAAAACGTTTTATAAGTACCTGATTACTGATGATAATGAGTGACTATGCTATTCATAGTCACTCATCCAGGCTGCCCCTCTTCTTCATATCACGCCTGAATAGGCGTGATCTACAGCACAGATTCAAATTGCCGCCTCCCTGCGCGCCTCCCCTCTCTCCCATTGCGTCCGGGCTTCAGTTTGGGGCTGTATGACGCGATCCGCGTCATTCCCGGCGCCGGGTGACGTTGTCAGCTTCAAAATGCGCACTGTACTATAATAACGTTTTTATTCACTTTAACTATGTGCATTTAGGAGGTAAAAGGAGTGTAGGGAAAGTGTTAATATGCTCTAGGGACAGCTTTTAATAGGTTTAGAGGTGTTTTGGGGGTGACAGGATCCCTTTAAGGTACACAAGTACCATTACCATAAATGTACACAGGGGAAACTACTACCATGAGGAAATCAGTCCTATTACGATATATGGGCACAGTTACATATATGGGCATAGGGGGCACTATTACCATGAGGGATTCATTCCTATTATCATATATAGTGTAATATATGTTGTCCTTATCGGAGCGCTGGAGCACAAAAGGGGTCTGGTTCTCTAAGATTAAAAGGCTTTATTTGGCAACCACAACATGTTTCAACGACGGTATGTCGTCTTCCTCAGGTGGATTTACATAATTACATTCCTGGACATTTTAAATAATCTCACCTTCCAATCATACCATAGCAATTAAAAGGGTGATTTCCTTAACCCTATTCTCTCCCTAGGGTGATTCTCATAAATAAGTTTCGCCTACAAAAAGCTTGCACACTTACTAAAATACTATATCACTAAAAACGTATTGTGATAATATGACTTAAATAATAATAATGATAATGGAATTCACAGAATGTCATTATAATACACATCTATTATATAATTGCGAATGGGTTTTTTGCCCCTTCTGAGTCCACTCGCAATGCGAGTCGCCGTGGTCATGTGGATACGCCCGAAGCATTGGCCGCGCAGCGGCCATTGCGAGCAGTTCTAAGGCGACTCGCTATGCCCGCGCAGCGGGCATGGCGAGTCGCCTTAGCAGCGCGAAGCATTGGCCGCGCAGCGGCCATTGCGAGTCAGAGACTCGCTCTTCTAGAATCCCGATGCATGTGCATCGGGCACCCAGCTAGTCAATCATATAAACTGACCATTATACACACTTACCTAAATATACTTCATCTCTTATACTATTAATTCATACACTAAAACCAATATTACATTTTAAAAAAAGTATAAAAACAACACATATAAATCCTATTTGGATATTCCGGAATATATAGAAACCATTGTATCCCCTTAAAGGGCCAGTACTGAATTTCTTTTTTCTATTTATGTACTCCCTCTATAATAAGGTTTAGTCCCTCTGGAGTTAGAGTGGCAAATTTAAAAATCCAGAAGCTTTCCTTTTTCACTAAAACCCTGAATCTGTCCGTTTCCATTTCGGGAATCCTATCTATAATGGTGAGTTTCAACCCCCTGGGATCCTTCGAGTGGACCATACAAAAATGTTTCGAAAAGCTATGCAAAGTGAATCCACTCCGTATATTAGATCTATGCTTGTTGAACCTCGCATGCATTTTCTGTATCGTTCTTCCCATGTATTGGAGTCCACACGGACATTGTAGCACATAGATTACATAACTAGATTGACAGTTAACCTTACAATTAATATTGAAGGTTTCCTTTGTTACTTCTGAATGAAACATCGTGGTACCAGAATTAATCACCCCGCAACACAAACAACCAGGGGATCTACATTTAAAGCTACCCCTCTGGGCTAGCTCTTCTTCATTTTTCTTATTATTCTTTTAATTTTCAACAGAGTGGAGCTGGAGAGCATATACTCTGGTTGTGCGGAGACAGCACAATCAAATTAGGTGAGAGTCCGTCTATATACCCTCATCCTAGTGGTCCTGTAAAATATCCATCAGGTTTTTCCCAGGAAGCGCTTGCTCTGTTTTCTCTTTTTTCTATTATCATATTGTGGTGCAGCGGTTGACTGCCCCACAGGTGTTGGTGCAGGGACATGTGGTTCCAGGGCACTGGTATGGCATTACATGTGTTGGGGCTGCAGGTTGGCAGCCAGGGGAGTGGCTGTCTAATCTGGATCCTCCTGTGGGTGTGACGGAACACAGATAAGCAGACTTCCTCTCAGTCACAGGGGCTGTGAGGTCAGGAAAGGTCCTTGACCACAGGAGAGGAAGGAGCCGGGGGAATAAGGGTGGTGGTTTCCCAGCATCCAGAATAGCTGAGGAAGCCTGGATCACCCTGGACTCAGGAAGTTTGCACCCGGTCTGAGCCCGGACCGGACCAAAATCGGTGAACCTGCAGTGGAGGCCCTCCCCCAGCTAAGACCGTAGCCAGTGATCGCTTTGATGGACTAAAGGTCAGTGGTTGCTGTTATGGACTAACCAGGTGTTGTCCCGGTCGGTGGGGACAGCCTGATATAGTGTACCTGTCCTGTCCATGGATGCCCTGTATATCGTATTCGGTTTATAAGGATTGTTAATATACCGTTGGACTTTGTTTTACATTGAGACCCAGTTGTTTGCACAGTTTTCTGCGGCCAAGCAGTTCTCTAGGAGGTTTCATGAGCCTAATGAGCGGCCAGGCGGTCCCCTAGGCGTGTGGACGCCACAATATATAGGCACAGTTAGCATATATGGTCACAGAAGGCACTATTACCATGAGGGACACAGAATACTATTATCATATATTATCATATATGGGGGATATTACTATATATTTGTGTATAGTGGACATACATACATATTATTAATTTATAGAGCACCATTGAATCCAAGGTGCTGTACATGAGAAGGGGTTACATACAAACAAGTTAAAAATACAATGAACAAACTAACAGTGACAGACTGGTACAGAGGGGAGAGAGGACCCTGCCCCTGCAGGCTTACAATCTACAGGCAATGGGAAGGGGAACAGTAGGTTGGGTCTGCTCGAGTGGTGGTGGAGTGGCGGGTCCAATGGTGGTGGTTGAGCGCAAGGTCCAGTGGTGGTGAGGTGGCACTGTGGTCATTGTAGGCTGTAGGCTGTTCTGAAGAGATGGGTTTTCAGGTTCCGTTTGAAGGCTCCGAGTGTACGGGACAGTCGGACATTTTGAGGTGCAGAATTCCAAAGGATGGGGGGAATGCTCGGGCGAAGTCTTGCAGGTGGTTAGATGAGGAACGTACAAGTGTGGAGGAAAGGAGGAGGTCTTGGAAGGATCAAAGATTATGAGTTGGATATTATCAGGAGATTAGTTCAGAGATATATGGGCGGACAGATTGTGGATGGCTTTGTATGTCAATGTTAGTAGTTTGAATTGGATATGCTAGGGAATAGGGAGCCAGAGGAGGGATTTGCAGAGGGGAGACGTGGTGGAGCAGTGAGGAGAGAGGAGGATTAGTCGGGCAGCAGAGTTAAGGACAGATTGGAGAGGTGCAAGAGTTTTAGCAGGGCGGCCACAGAGGAGGAGGTTGCAGTAGTCAAGACGGGAGATGATGAGAGTGTCACGCTTGGGAGGTAAGGGAATCAGGTAACAGGTAGGTGAATTGGGCAAAAGGGGGTCAGGGAGCCTAATTTGACCCTGATGTTAGGGTCCTTGGCTCGCCATGATCTCGGAGGTACCTCTGATGGTGAGGAGTTCTGAGCCGCCACCCTGTACCCTAAAACTCCTGACTAGCCCTAGGCTGAGGGCCCCTACCTCCACCCACAGGTCAGAAATCACTGCTTCTCCCAAGGAAAGACTTTAGCCCAGCAGCTAAGCATCAGCACAGCACAGCACCAAGACCTAGAGCACATAGCTATCAGCAGCACCTGACAGAGGAGAGGGAAGGCTATTTAAAGCCAGGGGGAGGGGATTGCAGGTGAGTCACACATTAAGTTCTGAACCAGCAATTGAACATAATAGTGACTGCAGTTCTGGAGCACACCACAGGAGGCAAGGACCTTCACAACCATCAACCATGCAGCTCTTAAAGACAAACCACATACACAGCAGCATCCAACAATGTCAGCGCCATCTAAGTGCGTGACAGAGGGCATGCACTAGTAGTTTAGTAGATTGAGGGTTGAGGAAGGGGCGGATTCTTGAAATATTTTTGAGATGAGATTTTAGGTGACCTAAGAGCAGAGCTGAAAATGTTTGCCTGTAGATTTATCATCGGAAAGTTTGTTTTTTGGCTACTTAAAATGGGAACCAGGGATGCGTTTTCTGTTTCACTTCAATTAAAATGTTTTATTCGATGTGTGTTTTTATTTTTTTACTGCTGTCTAGAAATTCATAGTTGCTAGGTCTAATAATGACCTGACGCTATCAATTTCAAGCTTAGTGCCAGCTGCCAATACAAAGCTGGCATTAACCCCATTACTACCCAGCGTGCCACCACCACCAGGGCTGCAGGAAGAGTTGGTGTACAGCGACAGAGGATCGTGCTTCTATAAATGCGCCATTTTCTGGGGTGGCTGCGGGCTGCAATTAGCAGGGGAGGGGGGGGAGAACGCCTTGGCCACCACACACTGAGGATTCAAGCTCGCAGTTGCCTAGTTGTATCTGGCTGGAAACAAAAAATATGCTGAAGCCCCATGTTGTCTTTAAGAACAGTTAGTTACTATCTCAGGCAATGCCAGGTGCTACAGCCAGAGTTATATAAAAGCATTATTTCCAACATACTATTACAAAACACAATAGTGCAAATTTTAGACAGCGTAAACTTAGACCAAGTACTCTTAAATTCATCAAATTCATCAAAACTGTGTTATGCTGATAGGCAAATCTGCTGCTTCTCTATACTGTCTACGGTGTATGTTATTATTGTGGGACAATTTAATAACACTTTGCATATAACACAATGTTTGATACATATTTTGGATACCACATTGGATATTATATTGTCTAGAAATGTTACTCAAAAACTAATTTGCAAAGCTAAATATGAAAAATATCAAAACCTACTTAAAATAACAAAAAGTTACAATTTTGTGCAAAAAAAAGCAAAGTGTGCTACAAAAGTTATGACTTTTGATGCCAGAAAACTGATGCAAAAGCCGTGAAGAGTTTATCCTGCACTTTGTTCTTTCTATAAGGCTAAGAACTCACTGGCAGTTGTTTGCAAACTGCCTGCCTGTTCTGCCTGGCACTGATCTCTACTGGCAATTCTGCTGTTTCTTTTGACCTCACCTCTCCTATTTTGCTCTGCTCAGTTGACTTCATGCTGATTGACTGCTACTTGCAGTTAGGAGCTACTCTGTCGACATGACACCACAAGAAGCAGCATAATCACTGGCAGGTGCGGTCCATGACAGCTCTAAGCCAGGAGAGCTTGGCAGAACAGAACAAGCATGTAGTTAGCAACTAACTGTCAGTAAGTTCTTAGCCCCATAGAGGAAAAATATTAAAGTCCCAGATAACCATATTAGTACCTGCTTCCCTAAATTTATACCATTTATAAGTTGTCGACAAAATTATGACAATTTTTGGTGCGCCCAGATAAAGAAAACAGTTTCGGTCATGAAACAGTCTTCATTGTCTTTTCGATAGGTCATAGACCTTGGTGCATGTAATAAAAACATATCTAATATGTCTAAAACATATGAGAAATATTTTGCAAAGGCTGAATTTAAGGCACATGCAAATTAATGGCATTATAAATTTCTGGCATATGTTTTACAAACAAGTACAATTAGCACAATGCCTTTAATAATATAAACTTTTTTAAAAATAACACTATTAAGTACCGTAGTCTTATTAAATAAATTGCAGTTTGTAAGCAAAATTGGTGTTTGCCTTTGTGCCTTTTCAGGGTATGCTTTCATTGCCAGAATGCTTTTTTTACACAAGTGAAGCCACTTAAAGAGTATACGTTACAAAATAACACCTTTATTGATTAAAAGCAGATAGGTACACGTTACATACAATGAGTTTGGTATAGGAGATCCCAAAAAGATACTGCAGGGCCAGTAGTCCCAGTGCAGATATAGAGATAATCCACAATATACAGGTATCACATAGAATTAGTCATCAACAGCCCCCAGAGTGGTAGTCAGGCTCGGTCTGGGCTGCCGGGTAACCGGTTAAAAGTGATGGTGGGCCCCCAGGCATTGTGGCCCCGCCCCCGAACGGGTCCCCCTGGAGCAGCGGTGCGGTAGCATACTGATCGCTAATACCAGCGCCGGGCCCCCGCTTCACATGGATGTGTGCGTCTCCAAGGACGTACATCCATACCTCCCAAGTGTCCCGGATCCAGCGGGACAATTTTCAGTTGTTCTCCCGCTGTCCCGGCCGGGAGGTTACATTTCCCGCACAGCAGAGAGTAGCTGCCGGCCACGCCCCCTATACAGTTTAGCTCCGTGTGTCACAGTGCTAGGCACTGTTCGGGGCGGCCCATTAGTGCTCTGCTCAATGTGTAGTAAATGTGTCTTTTTTTTATTGAATAAAGTTTTGTGACTCTGGTGCACAAATGCGGGGATTGCTGGCACTGCCCTGCCCTGCACGGCTCTGTGTTCCTCCTGCCCTGCACGGCTCTGTGTTCCTCCTGCCCTGCACGGCTCTGTGTTCCTCCTGTGCTGCACGGCTCTGTGTTCCTCCTGCCCTGCACGGCTCTGTGTTCCTCCTGTGCTGCACGGCTCTGTGTTCCTCCTGCCCTGCACGGCTCTGTGTTCCTCCTGTGCTGCACGGCTCTGTGTTCCTCCTGTGCTGCACGGCTCTGTGTTCCTCCCGCACTCTGCTCTCCCTCACCCCAGCTGTGGCCAAGGATTCCCTCCATTATTCTGCACTGGCTGCAGTGAGTGCCCAGCATCAGTGAGGGAAGGGGGACGTCATTCAGTAGCAGGAGGTGGGCGGGGCCAAGTCTGTGCGGGAGGGGGAGAAACACAAGGCAGTCTGCCCTGAGGAAAGGGGAGAGAAGTGCAGCCACTGGAGCCCCCTCCCTCCTGTAATCTCACTAGCTGCCCAGCTGGCACAGGAGGAGGGGGGAGAAGGATGCCTCCTGCGTGTACAAGCCTCTGCTGATGATCCCAACTTCTCCCCCACTACTGTACTGCCATTTGATGCCCTGGAAATATGAAGAGAGTGAGTATATATGTATTCATACATATATCTTGTATGTATGTGTCATGTGTGTATGATGGTATGTGTGTGTGTTGTGGGATGCATGAGTAACAGTGATGTGAGTGTGAGTCATGTGTGTGGTGTGTGAGAATAATACATGTGTGTGAGTAATGCATGTGAGTGATGCATATGGCCTGAGGGTGATGCGTGTGGTGTGTGTGAGTGATGCGTCAGAGTGTGTGTGGTGTGTGAGCGATGCATGTGATGTGTGATGCGTGGGGTGTGGGAGTCGTGTGTGATCTGTGTGAGTGATGTGTGTGATGCATGGGGTATGTGTGAGTGATGTGTGGGGTGTGTGTGAGTCATGCATGTGGCATGAGAGTAATGCATGAGGTGTGTGAGTGATGCATCAGTTAGAGTGATGTGTGTAATGTGTGTGAGTGATATATGGGGTGTGTGTGAGTCATGCATGTGGCTTGAGAGTGATGCATGTGGTGTGTGAGTGATGCGTCAGTTAGAGTGCATGTGATGTGCATGGTGTGTGAGTGATGCATGTGATGTATGGGGTGTGTTCATGTGTTAGAGTGATGCATGGGGGCTGTGAGTCATGCATGTGGCGTGAGTGATGCGTGTGGTGTGTGAGTCATGCGTCAGTTAGAGAGAAGCGTGTAATGTGTGTGAGTGATGCGTGTGGTGTGCGATGCGTGTGTTATAGTGATGCGTGTGATGCGTGGTGTGTGTGAGTGATGCGTCAGTTAGAGTGATGCATGTAATGTGTATGACTGATGCATGTGGTGTGTGTGTGAGTGATGCGTGTGATGCATGGGGTGTGTGAGTGATGCTTGTGATGTGTGGGGTGTGTGTGATGTGTATGATGCATGGGGTGTGTGTGATTGATGCGTGTGGTGTGTGAGTGATGCGTCAGAGTGCATGTGATGTGCGTGGTGTGTGAGTGATGCATGGGGTGTGTGTAATGTGTTAGAGTGATGCATGGTGGGTGTGAGTCATGCATGTGGCGTGAGTGATGCGTGTGGTGTGTGTCATGTGTCAGTTAGAGAGATGTGTGTAATGTGTGTGAGTTGTGTGTGTGTGTGATGCTTGGGGTGTGTGAGTGATGTGTGGGGTGTGTGTGAGTGATGCATCAGTTAGAGAGATGCATGTAATTTGTGTGGTGTGTGAGTGATGCATGTGATGTATGTGATACGTGGGGTGTGTGAGTCATGCGTGTGGTGTGAGAGTGATGTGTGTGTGTGATGCTTGGGATGTGATGCTCAGCAGCCTCATGTATTGCATCTAGACCTATGAAGATTAGACCAGGTTAGGTCTATCTGTTAGATCAGTCCGGGCATTGTGCTCCTTACACTTACACTCTGGCCCTCACACTGTGAGGCAGCAGCGGCAGCTGCTTGTTATCTCCAGCCGAGAGCAGGGCAGTGTCCGCGCCTTTTCCTGTAGTGCTGAGCGCTGCTGGGCAAGTACAGCCCGGCTCCCGGGGGCGGCAGTGAGTGCCGGATGTTGGAGGTGCACAGACAGGCAGAAGCTAATGTCTGCCGCTGAAGCACCTGGTGGGGGGGATGGCGGTACCAAGCTGAAGCGGCTGGTGGTGTGCACGGTGGAGCAGGTGCGGGTGCTGGGGGCTGGCCAACCGCTGCATGCTGATCACCAGGAGGAACTTACAGATCCTGTAACAGGTCAGAGACAGTGTTCTGTGCCCCTGCCCCATATACTGTGTTCTATCTCCATATACTGTACCCCCCTAAATTGTGTGCCCCCTCCCACTATACTGTGTGCCCCCCATACTGTGCCCTCCCCATATACTTTGTGCCCCCATACTGTGCATGCCCACCCCATATACTGTACCCCCTATACTGTGTGCACCCTCCCTAGTGGCGTAACATCCACAGTCACAGCTGCGACCAGGCCTGAAGGTACAGGGGCCCGCCGACCCCTGGCGGCATCCGCTTTACATGGATGTGTATCCCTGAGGACGCACATCCATGTCCCCAGCCGCCAGATGTATAAAGTCCGGCAGCACCGTTCTCTCGCTGCCCCCGCTACTGTCCTGGCCAATCAAAGGCCAGTCGGCTCACGACCTCAGCTACTGGTCTGTGATTGGCTGCCCAGGCGGCTCGTGGCATGTGATTGGCCAACACAGCGGCACCGCAGTCATCTCCTTGCCTCAGATACCGTTAGTGTACGGTGTTGCTGTCCTGGCTCCTCCGAGCTTCTGCAGGCTGAGAGAGGCGCCGGTAGGGTGGACCGGTGAGTAGTGTCCCTGTGTGTGTGTGTCCCTGTGTGTGTGTCCCTGTGTGTGTGTGTCCCGGTGTGTGTGTGTCCCGGTGTGTGCGGTCCGTGTCCCTGTGTGCGCGTCTTTGTCCCTGTGTGCGTGTTCGTGTCCCTGTGTGTGCATATGTGTCCCTGAGTGTGTGTGTGTGTGTGTGTGTGTATGTGTGTTGGGAGGATATATGCTATATGGAGGGTTATGAGGCTGCATTATTGCATTATACTATATGAAGGGCTGTGACGCTGCATTATATTATGTGAAGGGCTGTGAGGCTGCATTAAATTATATAAAGAGCTGTGATGCAGCTTTATACTATATGGAGGGCTGGGACGCTGCATTATACTTTATGGAGGGCTGTGAGGCTGCATTATATTATATATGGAGGACTGTGAGGCTACATTTTACTATAATGGAGGACCATGCATACCAGGATAAAGGCATATTCCAGGAGGAGGACCATACATACAGTGGCGTACCACCCACGGTCGCAGAGGTCGCAAGTGCGACCAGGCCCGGAAGTACAGGGGCCCGGCGTCCGCCGACCCCTGCGACTGCTTTACATGGATGTGCATCCCTAGGACGCACATCCATGTCTCTGCATAGCACTCTGCCAGGCCGGTCCCCAGGCGGTTGATTCCGGCTGCCTTAGGACAGGAAGGCGCAGTGGCGCGGCAGCTTTGAAACCCCCGCGGCTGCTGCGTCACATGCTGCATCTCAGGACGGAGCCGTGAGCTTCTGGAGGTCCGGAGAGTCTGGCGGCAGCTTCCTTAGTCTCCCGCTGTGTGTCTATTCCTGGCCGCTCATCCAGAAAGTGAGGACACACTGTTGCTGAATACTCACAGAAGAGAAGTAGAGAGGTGAGAGGAGGAAAGCGCCGGGGGACACAGGAGGAGGAAAGCGGGGGAGACAGAAAAAGGGGACAGAGGAGAAGGAGAGCGGGGGACACAGGAGGACGGGGGATAGAGGAGGAGCAAAACGAGGGATGCAGGGAGACAGAGGAGGAGAGTGTGGGAGACAGGAGAGCGGGGACACAGGAGGAAGAGAGTGGGGATCACAGGAGAACTGGGGACAGAGTAGGAGGAGAGTGGGGGACACAGGAGGAGAGCGGGGGACAGGAGAAGGAGAGCAGGGGACAGAGGAGGAGGAGAGCAGGGGACACAGGAGAACGGGGACAGAGGAGGAGGAGAGCGGGAGACCTAGAATGGGGGAACATGGGGGCCCAAGACGTTATTACTATATGGGGGCCAGAATGAGGAACTTACATTATTGGTTTACGGTGGGAAGTGGGGACATATTTACTGTAGGGGCCAATCAGGCGACATTATTACTGCTGTAATATAATTTACTTTTCCATGAGGTGAACCAAAGGGAGGCCTTGTTACTGTGCGAGGCGGCACGATGTCGCTTTTTTGGTCGTTTGATGTAGTGTAAAAATCTTGGGAAAAGTGTGGAATGTGCTATGGAAGTGATCAGTTTTATACAGTAGATAACTGTGTTATTTTCTGCAGAGATGAGTCCTGGCTAGAAGACGTGATATTTGTCTGCGACAGGGGAAGAAGCAACCTGAAGATGAATGACTTCACCAAGATACATCTCTGGTGAGTAGGTGTATTACCTATCCACGCACACTATACACTATATACAGAGCTCCTGTGTATAATGTCACTGGTGATCTCTGCATCACCTGTACACTGACGCTATATACTGAGCTCCTGTGTATAATGTCACTGGGGATCTCTGCATCACCTGTACACTGACACTATATACTGAGCTCCTGTGTGTAATGTCACTGGGGATCTCTGCATCACCTGTACACTGGCACTATACACAGAGCTCCTGTGTATAATGTCACTGGTGTTCTCTGCATCACCTGTACACTGACACTCTATACAGAGTTCCTGTATATAATGTCACTGGTGTTCTCTGCATCACCTGTACACTGACACTATATACAGAGTTTCTGTGTATAATGTCACTGATAATCACTGTATTTACACTGACCAAATATACAGAGCTTTTTTTAATCTTCATTATTGTAGTATTATTGGTCACTTTTCACACTGAAGAAGAAACAGCTGGGCACCACAGAGTACTGACATGTAGTAGTGGGTCTGGCACCAAACTTGTGGTTTATCAGGTAAGAGGAGAGGGGAAGGAGCAGATGACGGCAAACCATTTTGAGCTGGGTGATGCTTCTATGGGTTGACTGGATTTTATTGGTCACTATGTAGTAGCATTATGTGCTCTGGTCATGGCGTTGTGTATTTGTCCCTTGAATGTGGAATTATTCAATTACAATATGTCGGTTATATGTGGTCTTATCATGGTGTGGCAGTATTTATACCTTGCACGTGGTAGTATTTGATCACAGTTTAGTAGTAATATGTGCTCTGATCACAGTGTGGTGGTATGTCTCCTTTATATGTGGTATTACTGGTCTTGGTATAGTGGATTGTGGTTGATTATTAGTTTTGTTCTGATATCAATAAGGGGAAAATTCTTTATTTCCAGTAGATATTAAAAACTTGGTTGCTTAACCCCTTCCTGTCCTGTGACACAGCAGCAGCAAAATGCACTTACAGAGGTTCTCCAGAGAAAGCAAGTAATTATCTGGTCTAAGGCCACGTTCACACAGTGAGTATTTGGTGAGATTTTCACTTCAGTATTTATAAGACAGAAGCAGGAGATGGTGAGAAATGCAGAACATATGACCTCTGATTGCTCCACTCCTGGTTTTGTCTTACAAATACCGAGGTAAAAGACTCACCAAATACTCAGTGTGTGCACATGGCCTAAGGATGTGATAAGGTATTAGTTGGTGGGGGTGCGACTGCTGAATGTGCAGCTTTTATCCCCATTATGTGTCCAAAAAATAGAAAAATATCCAGCACAGAGTCCTGAGATCTAGATCCTTAAAAATTCATTATATTAGAAAAGTATTAAAAAGCACATTTATATCAATGTCCTTAAAGACAGTCCTTAGTCATAGGTTTGTTTTGTCCCCATTAGACTGGAGGTGATGGACAGCTCGCCCGTGATCCCTTCACTCCCTCAGTGGCTGTGAGCGCTGGGTTTGCCTTTTTCTGGGAGCTCCAATGATAATGAATGGAGCCGCGGTCACATCATTACCGGCCACTGCAGTTAATAGAAGGGGTAAAAGTGCCACATTCTTCCTACCATGTGGTTTTGATTGGTCAGATTCCACCAATAACTAAGCGATCACCTGCCGAACCTGACGATTGTTGGTAACTTGTTTTCACCAAAGTATCCCTTTAATGTACACTACAGTAATGGTACATCGCAGTAATGGTGAGCGCAGAGTGATGTGCAGGAGTAACCGCTAGAATGGGTATAACGGCTAACAGGTATTTGCATATAGCGGGTGAGTGGGCCCCTGGAGTCAATTTCCCTGGTGGGCCCCAGACACCCCAGTCCGACCCTGGTGGTAGTCATGATCATAACAGCTCATACATGCATACATTATCACTCACCCATTGGAAGTTGTGCCTGTGGGCTCTGCAGGGCGAGACAGGGCAGAGGGGACAGATCCACCACAGGCACAACTTCCAATGGGTGAGTGATAATGTATGCATGTATGAGCTGTTATGATCATGACTACCACTCTGGGGGCTGTTGATGACTAATTCTATGTGATACCTGTATATTGTGGATTATCTCTATATCTGCACTGGGACTACTGGCCCTGCAGTATCTTTTTGGGATCTCCTATACCAAACTCATTGTATGTAACGTGTACCTATCTGCTTTTAATCAATAAAGGTGTTATTTTGTAACGTATACTCTTTAAGTGGCTTCACTTGTGTAAAATTAGTCTATGGAGTGTTACTAGTACTTATATCCTATCTGCGCACCATTATGGTAGACTACTAAGTGACCATGCTAAAAGTGACTGATGGTTGGTGTGGATTGTTCTTGAAAATAGTAATTGCCAGAATGCTGCCTGGTTAGGCCGGCTTCACACCATGGCAAGATCCGATCCGGGGCTGTCAGGGGTGAACCTGACAGCCCTGGACCAGATCTGGACACAGAACCGGAGGGCCAATTATGCCCTCTAGTCTGGTGTGCAGCCAGATGGCTCATTTGCAGCCGCAGCTGCTGATAATTCAAGATCGCGGCTAACTCCCCGAACTCCCTGAACTGTCAGCAGGGGACAGCTAGTGGTGCTGAAGTTCAGCGTCGGACGGCGATGAGCTTCAGTACTCGGGTGCGGCTCCGGTGCGATCCAGTGCCATAGACCCCCATTTTAGAGTGCGCCGGATCGCACCGGATCGGGAGGATCCAGGAGCATCTGGGAGGATCAGCTTTTTACCTCCGGACACAAAAATGCTGCATGCAGCATTTTTGTGTCTGGGAGAACAATCTGAATCTTCCTGGATTCTCCTGGACAGATGGAAGCCGGCTCCATCCGGCCCCATAGCATACTATGGGGCCAAAATCTGGTCCGGGGCTGTCAGGCTCACCGTGGTGTGAAGCCGGCCTTAGGTCTGTGTAGGATGCACTCACTTTTTCTTCATGTGCAGCTCTCCGCTATGATTTGGACATGCTGAATTCTACATTTTTTGTCACTGGATCAAATTGGAGTCTTAGGACTTGTTGAAGCATGAGCAATAATAAGCAGCAAGGCTGCCTATTCCCATACAGTGCGTGCTTCTATGGACTATTTTTTTTCTAGTTGATCAAATTTTGTAAGCTACTTATCTTCACATAATTATTTTTATGCAAAGTGTCAATTTATTTAATTGATACAAGTAAAACCCATTCTCATGCACAAATAATACTAGTGCATCCCAATGAATTAGAATGTCATAAAAAATCAATCAGGAGCTCTGAAACACGTTGACTAATAATCAATATTATACTCACCCTTTGATGTCTCGTGGAATATGGCATTGTGGTTTTTAACCCTTCATCCTCCCTTTAATTTTCTGAGATGATGACCTTTGGGTTTTTATTGGCTGTAAGCCGTAATCATCAACATTAACAGAAATAAACACTTGAAATAGATCACTCTGTAATGACTTTGTATAATATATGCTTTTCACTTTTTGTATTGAATTACATAAATAAATTAACTTTTTGATGATATTCTAATTCATTGAGAATTAGATTACCATTGGTAATTTTCAGAATGACAAAATGTTTCATTTCTTGTAATGTATTCTGCTGATTTGATGCTTGCACTCATGCAGTAACGTGTAGTATACCGATGTCTTGTAAATTTCTGTTATATTGACATTTTTCTGTGTGATAACCAGGGGCTGGCTGGTGCCTCTGAAACCGGGTGGCAGTTTTGGCCAGCCCTTAGTTGAAGAGGGGGTGGGGGGGTGGAATCAGAATTTTTTGATGGCACGGGGGATGTGGTGTGATGTCAGACTTTCTGGATAGCCCGGGGGGGGGGTTGCTATCAGACCACCGCAGCTCACTCACCGTATCACAGCGCCGGCCGCAGAGCCCATTTCTGTGGGGGGGGAGGCCCCTGATGAGGGCTATACCACCAGCACAGGGGGCCCCCCTGCTACCTGGGCCAGTGATAACTGCATTATTGTGTCGATTTTGACTTTATGTGATGTGTATGTTCATTGTATCAAATGCACTGATTTTGCTCTTGTTCGTTTTTTGTAGATATAACCTTATTTTGATAAAGGCTTAAATAAAAAGAGCCGAAATCTCAGACTTTACTTTATTTCTATGCAGATTTTTGAGCAATAAACAGACTGAACTTCTATGTTTTTGCAATTCTCATACATATTCATGGAATCAGCATGGATTTTAACCCTTTGTCCTCCCTACTCTACATGCGCCAAGCTGGGGACTGCATCAGCCGTGATATGCTCTTATAGTGGTTGTGGCTCTCACAACCACACAAGGTGAAGCCTCTGATACCTATTTAAGTAATATTTTATCTCTCAGACCCTTCCTCCCCCCTTTGGGTTTTCATCATCAACATTAACAGAAATAAACACATGAAATAGATCACTCTGTTTGTAATGACTCTATATAATATATGTGTTTCACATTATGTATTGAATTACTGAAACAAATTAACTTTTTGATGACACTCTAATTCATTGCTAACTAGTGATGGGCGAATCCTAAATTACTCGGAATCGCTTGACTCTAGCGAGTCCGAGCACAGGACTCGCTACTCGTTGCGAGTCTAGCGAGTCCAATGTTAATGAATGGGGAAGCGAGTAATAGCGAGTAGTGTGCGATTTACAAATCACAGATGTGTCTCGGAAGCTTCAGCCTGAAGCAATCCTAGTTTTGTCATTTATTTGCATTGCTCGTTTACTTTGTAACTGTAATCCCTGGGAAACTCGCACAGATAAGAGTCCTGCTTTCTCCTCTGTGCTGGCTGCCAGCTCCAGGGTCCTAGAGCCTGCCTGCTGCCTGATGTAGCAGAGCTGAGATTGTTCTCAGTCTGCTCATTCCCTGTGTACAGACATGAATGTCTGTGCACAGAGATGATGTAGCAGAGCTGAGATTGTTCTCAGTCTGCTCATTCCCTGTGCATAGAGATCTATATTTATGCACAGGGGATGTAGCAGAGAGGACATCGCGTTTTGGACTGTGTCGGACGGAAGAGGATTTTTTTTAATTAAAGATGGAATCCCTAATGGCTTTTTTTTTTATTTCTAATAAAAAATTTTCTTTGTGTTGTGTTTTTTTTAAAACAATTTAATAGAAATTCATGGCGGTCATGTCTAATATTGGCGTGACCGCCATAAATTTCGGGCTTAGGGCCAGCTGATAATACAAAGCTGGCCCTAACCTCTTTATTACCCAGCGTGCCACCGCTACCAGGGCCGCTGGAAGAGCAGGGATCAGCGCCAGAGGATGGCGCTTCAATGAACGCGCCATCTTCTGGGGCGGTCGCGGGCTGCAATTTTCAGCGGGGGGTGCCCAGAAAGCTTGGGCATCCCTGCGCTGCAGATTCCAGCCCCCAGCTGCTTTGCTGTACCTGGCTAGACATAGAAATTGTGCGGAGCCCCACGCATTTTTTTTAAATTATTTCATGAAATTCTGAGATTCTGACTCTGACTCTGAGACTCTGACTCTGAAATTCATGAAATAATTTAAAAAAAATGCGTGGGGCTCCGCGCAATTTCTATGTCTAGCCAGGTACAGCTAAGCAGCTGGGGGCTGGAATCCGCAGCGCAGGGATGCCTAAGCTTTCTGGGCACCCCCCGCTGCAAATTGCAGCCCGCAGCCGCCCCAGAAGATGGCGCGTTCATTGAAGCGCCATCCTCTGGCGCTGAACCCCGCTCTTCCAGCGGCCCTGGTGGCGGTAGCACGCTGGGTAATAAAGGGGTTAATACCAGCTTTGTTATACAAGCTGGTATTAAGCCCGAGATTCTTAATGTCAGGCCACGTTTGACCCAGCCACTAAGAATCTCCAATAAAGGGTTAAAAAAACACAGAGAAAATTTTTTATTTGAAATAAAAAAAAAGCCATTAGGGACTCCATCTTTAATTAAAAAAATCCTCTTCCGTCCGACGTAGTCCAAAACGCGATGTCCTCTCTGCTGCATCCCCTGTGCATAGATATAGATCTCTATGCACAGGGAATGAGCAGACTGAGAACAATCTCAGCACTGCTACATCATGTCTGTGAGCAGGCGGGCTCTAGGACCCTGGAGCTGCACAGAGAAGACAGCTGGACTCAGCTCGCAATGAAACAGCAGTTACTTTGCGAGTTTCCCTGCTATCACTGGCACAGTAGCCGAGTCTAATGCAAACAAAGGCAATCCTAGTTTTGTCAGCGTTTCTGACAAAACTAGGATTGATATTGATTTGCATTGGACTCGTGCGAGTAATCACTGGGAAACTCGCAGAGTACCGAGTCCTGCGAATCCCTTACTACTCGCCGAGTAACGAGTCCTAGCGAGTAGATTCGCCCATCCCTATTGCTAACCACGAAGACATTGGGCTGCCCAAGAGCAACTTCAAAAGAGAAAAAAATAAGAGGACTGGTCAGTGTTCATCTTCAAAGCATACTCTAAATGGGTGAAATCAGATAAGATTAAAAAAAGTTAGTAAACATTTCATACAACATTTTTGAGATTTTTGGAAATAAGTTGACGTTGAAAATAAGTTCAAATACATTTTAGAACAACAGATGTTCTTCTCACTCAACATTTGTCATCTATTGACCATGTATTGCAGACATCTATGGCATTAATAATGGTGAAATAGCTATATTTTATGTTCATTCTAATTGACGTACCTGTAATGATGGATGGGACTTGTTTATATCTCCCCAGCTAAGAATCCAGACTTGGTCATGGGATTTGTCATAAAGTAATTTTGCCGGATAGGGGTCAACTTGTATTGTCTTCAAAAAAGCCAAAAATCATAATTACATGAATATAGGTAAATGTATTTTGACAGGAATAATCCCACATATGACACTTCCTACAATAGCACTTACATTACAGTTAAGAAAAAAGGTGATATGGCAATGCATCCACACAATGAGTAGTTACTAAAAATCAACTACGGTAGTTTAAAAAAGACTGCTCTAAATGAATCAGATCTCGAAGAAGCAATACAAGTTTATATAGTTCTATTAAATATCACAGATTAATAGAAAATGAAAGCTCCCTATGATAATTCTTAAATAAGAAAATAATAACCCACCTTTATTATTTTGTATATGACTCATTTTGGTAGATATTGGACTAAAATTGTGATACATTTTGCAATTTTTGACTACTCACTTTCATACATTTTTGCCTTATAAATTGTATATCCCGGCACGTAGCAACACAAAAGGACATAAAGCATTTTTATTTTGTTTTTTTAACACCAGCACCTGATAAGTTAATTTTCTTTTTTTTTACTGGGCATTTACTTTGGTCGAGTTCTTTCATCTCACTATGATGATGTCCAATCATAAAAAAGCAGCACCTATGGTTAGGAAAAATTAGCTGTCCACAGTCCTGATGGAACAAGGGCAGGACTGTGTTCATGTAAGATTCACATCACCATGCCGTCAATGCATCACCCCTTCTTGTATATATCGGATAAGTGCTATCTGATGTTTTGTTACATACCCTGTTTCCTCTAAAATAAGGCGGTGGGGTGGAGAATATTGCATGGCAATATTGGGGGCTGCAAGGGGATGATGGAAAAATAAGACATTCCCTGAAAATAAGACATTTTTTGGAGCAAAACGTAATATAAGAGAGTGTCTTATTTTCAGGGAAACAGGCTAGTACTCATACCAATGTTATTCTACAGGTCGGTGCCAATCAGTGTTTTTTTTCTCATTCTGATTCGGTACGGTACACACTTATTAAAGTCTATGAATGCGTGAAAATGATCAGATTACACTCAGATGACATAAGAGTGCAGTCCGGTTTCCACAGACTCATAGAGTGGAGAAGATGGAGAAATTTTGTTATCCATCATCTCCTGAAAGTTTGCTGATTCTTTCATATGATCCAAACTTGTATCATACTTTGATCTGAGTGTCAGTACTATTATCGATTTGATTCTCTTGTATGAAAGAATTAATGCTCGTGTGACCGCAGCCTAACCATTAATTCTTACCCTAAGACCTTGGCTGCTTCCATGATTCTCCTGACTCTTATGCTGCTCTTATTGTTAGGGACGGAGGCATTGTCGGTATGGTCATGAGGTACATGGTCTCATGTGACAATGTTGTCACAATTTCGGATCTCTAAGGTCATTTCATTTAGTGCAGAACTGTAGATGTCCACTTTTTCCTACCTATGGATGTTGCCTTTTTATTTTTGGATTGTTTCATAGTTGGACAAAAGTACATGAGCACAGAGCTGAGCAAAATGAAACGCCTGGTTGAAAATAAAAATGTAAACATTAGGGGCCAATAATTTCAGGTCCCTGTATCTCCAAAATAAAGTTGAGAAATGCAAAGATAAAAAAAGTTTTATGTACATTCTTACTTCTTTTTGCAGATATATACAGCTTGTAAGGCAAAACTGGTGAAAAATCTTTTTTAAAGGTTAACTAATCTCAGAAAATGTACAGCAGAAGGTTCCTTGCTGTGCAGCAGAACAAAGTATCATTATGCACTGCCCCATTGTCCAAAGGCCGCTTTACACGTCGCAATATCGTTACGATATTGTATACAACGGCACGGGAGCGCGTACGTTTTTGGCACTTGTCCAAAATCGCATAGGAGATGTTACACAGGGAGATATCGGCAGGCAACGCAACTGCGATGTCTACGCCCCCTCCTTCGTGCTGTGAACGAGCGACCCAGGGAACAACCATTTAACATGGGAGTGAATAGGGGAAGTTGCGCTCCAAATCGTAGTTGCGCTGTCACACATCACGATCCTGCCAGATCGTCAAGCCAATATTGCACAGTTGGAGAGCCTGCACAATTCATAAACAATATCGTTTTTGCATTGTTCTGGCGTCGCATTGCTCATTTACACCACACAATGCACGAACGATATCGGCGGCAACACCTGAACCACGTGACTTTTTATCGTAGTTGGGTTACGATATCGTGCCGTGTAAAGCGACCTTAAGAGACTGTGACATAAGACCTTAATCAGCTGAATTGGGAACCGATTGGGAAGTATGCAGGATATTAACCTTCCTGTTCTCTGCAGAAAGTCCATAAATGCTGCAGACTAAAAATCAGTTAGTGGAGCAAGTATAAATTGCTCATCCCATGAAATTCAGACTGTTAGGCCCCTTTCACATCAGCGTTTTTCACTGATTGTGGCAGAGCCAGCAGATTTATTGCATCTGCCGCCTAACGGTCGCATTGTCTATGGGGCTTGCGGCAGGAGCGGCAAGTGCGGTATTGCTGTGATCCAGCACTTGCGGCAGTTGCGGCCACAAAAAAAATGTGGTCAGCATCGATTTTTTTTCATGACTGCAAGTGCCCATTAGGCGGCAGATCCAGCAAATTGCGACAATTGTAAATTCGCCAAATATTCTAGAACGTGGATGCATTTTATTTGTTTAGGCACCAGCGCCATTCCTTTTATTTCATTGTTGCCAAACATGCTGGATTAACAAATGTGGGCCAATATTCTTTACATGTTAATGGAAACTTTGAACTACATGCATTCAAATAAAACTTTTTAACAGGAATATTCCCTGTATCAATCAATGATACCTAATTTCTTAAATTACTGTTATTCATCAGTATGGGCAACAAGGTCAGTCTTCAGTTAGACAGTTTTGATAAATGAGACCTTACGTTTTATTGATTATACTACATAAAAGTTGGTCTCTGTGAAACTTAACTCCTGGTGAAATCACAGATCCTGATCTGTAAGGCTAGGGTCACACTTGCAGTTTTTTCATGCTTTTTTGGAGACCTGCGTTTTTAAAAACGCATGTAAAAATGCACCCATAGGCCCCCATGTAAAAAACGCATGCCCTAATAGCAAAAACGCATGCCTAAAGTGCCATGCGCTTTTGGCATGCGTTTTGCACTTATGTGAGGAGCTGCCATCAAAAACGCACGCAAAAACGCATGGTACATTAGTACCATTTAGTACCATCCAAAAACGCATGGTACATTAGTACCATTTAGTACCATCCAAAAACGCATGCGTTTTCCATAGGGCCCATGTTAAAAAACGCACCGAAAAATGGTGCATGAACTTTTTTTTGCTGCTGATTCAAAAACGCATGGGAAAACGCAGGGTGCCATCAGACACCTTAAAAAACCCATGCAGAAATGTAAAAAGCATGCAGAAACGCATTCTTATTTTTAAGGCACCAAAAAAACGCATGCCAAGTGTGACCCCAGCCTAACTTAGAATATTTATGACTTTATGATCTAGTACCTGCTTAACCTTCTGCATCTGGATGTCAATTATTAATACCCTGTTCTGGTCCGGTTGGGAGACATATATGTATTTCTCCCTCACATTGATGGCTGAAGACCATGAACACAATTGATCGTCGTTTCCTGCAGTTTGTTGACACATCTCTTCCTAAGTAGACAAATAGAACATGTTATGGGAAACTTCATTGTGGCTTGTTTGGCCTGTTGACATGTTAATAAAAAGTACTCGTACAATACATCTCAATGTGCTCATACATCTCAGACAGCTGGTTCAGCTGACAGCTGTCTCTTCCGAGTCCACACACATGAATGCTCTATAGGGAAGGAAACATTAGCTGCTGCCAGTCTCATCTGACAGTTTTTGGAGAACAAAAGTATTGGAGATTTGAATGAAAACTTTCTGATCCATTTCTCTAATAAAATAAGTGCAGCGATGTTAGGCAATTAGTATTTTTGATGATTAATGTTATTATAGAACAACTGCAGTTCTGATTGGCAATTGAAGAGGTTAATAAACCTTAAACCTGAATTTTTAAGAAAATGTAATGAGGTTGTATCTCTCTTAGGCCCCTTTCACATCAGCGGTAATCGCTAATCGATGCAGTTGTGGTGAAAAAACCGCCACTGCCGTGATTACCGTATAACGGCCGGACTTGCAGTTTACTTGCGGCAAGCCCCATGCAATGTCTATGGGGCTTGCGGTAAGTGTGCGGCAGGTGCGGCAAGTGCGGTTTCGGCACTTGCGGCAGATGCGTCCGCGAAAAAAAAACGCGGCTGACCGCTGACCTGCATCTTCCGCAAGTGCCGAAACCGCAACTATACCGCACTTGCCGCACCATCCGCATGGGGCTTGCCGCAAGTGAACCGCAAGTGCGGCCGTTGTGCGGTAATCGCAGCAGGTGCGTTTTTTTCACCGCAGCTGCCGCGATTACCGCTGATGTGAAAGGGGCCTTAGAAGAATATTATTATTGGCCATCTAATACTGTGCAGAATTATTATGCACCTAATTGAAAATGGAAATTTTTTCCATCTCAATTGTTATAAAGTGAGAATGATAACCAAACAACTTAAATGTACAAAAACATATTTTTAGCATTTATAAGAGAATATCAGAATATAGTCGCCCTTCTTATTAATAACAGTCATAAGTCTTCCACCCATGGAGTCAGTTTATTAATCAGTTGATGCAACTTTTTGGGGCACTGCTATCTACCATCTCGCAAACACTATTCAGAGAGGGACATAAATTTAAGAGCGATCTGATCGCTGGCGACATTGACGGCTGATCGCTGGTGAGCTGTCACACAGGCAGACTCACCAGCGATCATTGGACCAGCGACATCATGGAAATGATTTAAATATCGTTTTCACAATATCTGCAGGCTGGTATCCATGGTAATCTGCGGGTAACTAGGCAGAGCGCGCTGCCTAAATACCCAATGTATACTTTGGTTACCAGCCTTCTCCGCTCACCGGCTGGTAACCAAGGTACACAGCTGGTACCCAAGGTATACATCGGTATCTAGGCAGCGCGCGCTGCCTAGTTACCCACAGTTTACCATGGATACCAGCTCCCAGCACTTGCTGAGAGGCGCAGGGAGCTTGCTGATTGCGTGTCCCGGGCGACCATCGCAAGGTTTTCGGTCCAATCCGAAAACCTGGCGACCATCAACCAGCGATTTATTGCTGGTTGATGCGCCCTGTCACACGCGTCAATATCGCTGCAACGTCACGTGCAGCAGCAATATTGCATGTGATATTGACGCTTGTGACAGACCCTTTAGTTTAACTCAGGAAGAGACAGTGCTGAGTTCAGGCTGTCAGCACACAGCTCCTGTGATCTTATCTGACTCCTCATTAACATTGGCTCTGCTGCATGGTATCAGCTGATGGCCTCCACGCAGCTCCTCATCTGATTGCCCAGAGCAGAGCTGTGTAAATGTAGTGGAGTCAGATAAGAATACAGGAGCTGTGTGCTGATAGCCTGAGGTAACCGGAGACTCTGATCAGCTGTAGTGTGAACACTGTGTAGGCACCTCCCTTATAAGGCTGTATTCAGTGTGTGGAGCTGAAGACAGATTTCCCTGACAACCAGCATATGTCAGGTTTAGAAACAGCCTAGAGGTGACATCTTCTGATAGGTTTTTGAAAGGTTTTCTTCCAGATTTCACTTAGGCTGGGGTCACACACACAGATATCTGGGCAGATATTGTTCACAGATCTCTGGTTGCAGTGAAATCATGGACAGATTGCTCCATTTGTACACAGCCACAAAATGGAACCATGTGTCCATGATTTCACTGCAACCAGAGATCTGTGAACAATATCTGCCCAGATATCTGTGTGTGTGACCCCAGCCTTAGGAATATATTTCAAAGTTTATTATAATCACTTGCTCTACATTATTATTACATTAAAATTTAAACGACGATTACCCTTTAAGTCTGTGTCATAATAGCATATTATAGCAGTAGAGAAGATAATTCCTGAATTTTAAAGATGTTTCCCCATTTTGCCAACTAATCAGCTATTTGGATAGGTGATAACTTGCTGACAACTGTTGATCTAGCTCTTAAGACCCCAACAGATCTAAACAACTGGGTTCTGAAATAATTAAAATAGGGTGGTAGGAACAGAATCAAACCCCACCCCATTCATTGTGATGGGACAGATGAGTACTATGCTTGGCCATCTCCAGCTGTCCAATAAAGATTGTATCCTATTGATAGATACTAGTTTTTTTAACTGCTATAAGCAGCGTAACGAGTTGGTGATTAAGGGTAGAGTTGCACTAGCATATGACTCGCCTGAATGCAATATGAAAAAATCTTGCATTGCACTTGGCCCTATGTTAGACAATGCTGCAGCTCAGATCTGTGATTTTTTTTCCTCAGCCCTAATTTGAATGAGGAAAAAAACCACAGCATGCTGTGATTGTCAGCGAGTCTTGGCTCAATTGCAATGATACAAGTCTATGGGTGCGAGTGAAACATTGCATGGCACGGATGTCATCCAAGTGCAGTTTGATATACGCCGAGATTTGTAATGGAAGAAATGGAGAGATTAATCTCTCCTCCTCTCTGCACCTGTGACCTTATCGCTGCAGACTCTGAGCTGAGTGTCATTAGCATATCGCTTCTCATGCTCTCGCATGATGCCATACACTATTGTGACTCTACCCCTAGTGTCCTCATTGCATTATAGACATTAAATGATACCTTTTGAAGTTGGTTATCAATCTATTCTCTAGCCATTAGTTTCTTATTACTATACAGTGCAGAGCCTCCATAGGTAGAGCATGTCATAAGAATTTTGATAAACACCACAAAGAGAACCAACCTGTGTAACACGGTACCCTATAACCCTAACCATAACCTAACCTTAACCATAACATAGCGTCCAAGGGTTATCTTTTTTTAACTTCTCTAAACAATAATAGTTAAAAGTCTTGACAATATGTTTAATTGCATAGGTCTTAGCAGCACAAACACCACATAGGGTAATATAACTATGAAAAATGGTCACCGAAGTGCCTATGGCAGGTGGTAATTATATAATCTGCATATTATACTTTATATTGTGGAATGTTATTAACCTTCGATTCTCATGCTAACATGAACATAATAAAGAAAAGTACATGAAAAATTCAAGAGTTTTTAAGGTCAAGTCACCAGTCAGGTCTTATTAACAACTGACTGATTGTATTGCTTTGTGTTTTGGAATATCAATACAACTGAATGCAAGCTCCAATCTTCTGTATCAGTTTTCTAAAAGTTAATTGAAACATACATAGCTAGTAAGAATCCTCTCGTTGGGCTTGATCTGTCTTCGGATCTCACATTCCCGGGGTTGAATTATTGTGATTCCATCATCAGAAAAGACATAAAACATGTTTCCCACACTCAATCCTATGGGGAAATCAAAAGAAAACAGAAGCAGAATTATAAATCTAACTCTTTTTTTTCTCTATCTAAAGAAGCTCAATAACCCATTACGAAATGGAAACATTATTTATTGGTTTCAAGAAGTAGAAACAATAATCCAGTAAAAAGCTTGTGTATGACATGCAACAATACAATGGTTTGTGATAGTGAGAATGTTCAATTGACAAAGAGTAAATAATGGATGGATTGTGTGGTACGAGGCACTATGTCAACCCACTGCACATGTAGCAAGCCCCGAATAAACATTCATTGTGCTACATCTTTGTAACACACTGAACATTGGCACTGGGTTGTGGTGAATAAATAGGCATTCTTGTTTTTACATCACTTTATTTACATCACTTTATATCATGGATTATTCAAGCATTAACTATAGCACAAGTTAGTCTAGTTTCACACTTATCAAGACAAAAATGGGTGCATCTGCATCCGTTGACGCATGTAGGGATGAGCGAGTACCTTAATATTCGTACTCGCTATACTCGCAACGAGTAGGTACAGGTACTCGCTACTCGTTACGAGTATAGCGAGTAGGAATACTTTTGCAGTGTATCAATAGATACACTGCGAAAGTAGCCTAAAAGTGAATAAAAGTTTTTAAAAAATAATAAAATTACATACTCACCTGTTCGACGCCTGCACCGGGACCGGCAGAGAAGACATCCGATCGCTGGACAATGACCTGTCACTACCAGCCAATCAGATGGCCGGTAGCGATTTGGCCAATCAGATGGCGCCATGTCACAACTATGTCATCGCTAGCGGCCACCTGATTGGCCAATTTGCAAGGTGCTAGATGTACTGTCAGGACCTTGCAAACTGGCCAATCAGGTGGCCGCTAGCGATCACGTGGTAGTGACAGGTCCTTGTCCAGCGATCGGATGTCTTTTCTGCCGGTCCCGATGTAGGCGTCGGAAGGTGAGTATGTAATTTTATTATTTTTTATCAACTTTTTTTCACTTTTAAGCTACTTTCGCAGTGTATCTATAGATACACTGCGAAAGTATTAGGACTACTCGCTACTCCCGAGTACACATAAGTACCGCTACTATTTGGCGAATACCGAATAGTAGCGAGTATACTCGCTCATCCCTAGACGCATGCCAAAACTGATACAACCGGAGCATTTTTTTTGCCGGATCCAGTGCCAGGCACTGGATCAGGCACAATGTCACTCCGGTTGTATCAGTTTGGCATCCTTTTCTGTCCTAATCTATCTATGCATTCTCATAGATATTGGCATTGTGAGTATGAATTTGTAGTACTGTCAGTCTGGAGAGAGAGAGAGAGATTTCTTTGACCAGGCTAGTGAAATGCATGAACAGAGTACAGACTTTGGGCATGTACATGGATAAAAGAGCATCAGGATGGACGCATCCATCCCAGACTGATCCAGACGCCATTTGAACCAATTCTATTTGCGAACACATCCAACCAGATCCACATGCATCAGGATTTTTGTTATGTCGCAAAAACACAACTTTGTGCATTCACTCAGTAGGTTAAAATGACACACTGGTGCGGGTCCACCTAAATCCTAATACCAATGCATGTCCCTGTGGCCCCATGTTCAATATAGGGACACATGCCTGATCAGGATGCTTCAGGATTTAGATGAATATTGACTTAAGACAAAAAAATGCAGGTGTAAAACCACCCTGATATAACTTTGCTAATGTTTGTTATGAAATGTCAAATCACATTTCTAGATCTAGGCTGGCAATCACTTTCTAACGTGCCAGCAAAACAAGAAGACATTTTTAAAATAGTCTCTTTTTTTGTCCAATAAAGAATACATGTTGATGTAATATGAACATGATACAATGTTCCAACATTTTTTTATTTTTTTCCCATGGTGGTTGAATAATAAAAGCTTCATGATCTAAAATAACCTATATAACCTTTCATTGGAAAAATGTATGCTAGCACATATTTCAGTTATACGTTCAGTTGATATGTGCTTTAAGATGCTTTGGGGAAGCTAACGTAATAAATTGTGATAACATGTGAAGTATGTTTTTGATGTTATTCTACAACAGTGACAATTTAGCCGAAAGCAACAGCTGTGTCCATCCATATACGAGTAGAAAAAACTACGAAGGAATCAAAATGTTTTATTTTCTTTGTGTCATCATTTCCCGAGACTGGTAATGTTTTTATTCTTCTGTTGATGAGGGCTTATTTCTTGCACACTGAGCGGATGGTTTTATTAAAGGTGTTATCCAGGACCTTCCAATATCGTCATTAGTATCTGACTGATGGGGGTGCAGCACCCAGCACTTTTGCAAATCGACTATTCCCAGTGATGGCTGGGTGATTTTCTCAGTTGGGGAGCTGCACAGTACATCTCCCATCAGCTGTATATTGGTTATGGCTGCGTAGTGCATATGCCCCTGATTCTAATCAATATCAGTATCCAGCCACGGTTACTATTCAGTTCATGGAGCTGTGTACCTGAACTCATTGAAGGATAGGGCATTATTATAACATGAGGGTACTGAAAAATTACAATTATGGCTTTTTGATTTCTATCTAACAGCATTTTCTATGTAGCTTAATTAACGTTTTCTTTTCAAAGATCACTCTTTTATATGTACCATGGCACCACCTTTTTTTTCTTCATTTTTAAAGAATGTATCAGCAGGCATTTGCTATGCAATTTAAGGGCAGCATGACATAAGAGTTGCGATGCTGATTTCAAGAATGTGTCACTTATTAGGTTGTATACTGTTTTAATATAATGAGTGTTTTATCACCTAGACTGGTCATGCCTCCAGTAGTAATTAGCAACTCACTGTCAATATACAAAGTACTGAAAGCTGTGGTGAGGGGAGAACTTTGATTGCGTCACAACTGCTGCATCAAGAAAACTAAGTGATACATCATTGGATTAAGAGTCTCTTTCTCTACATTAAGCTTCTCTGAGATTAGGTAGCAAAAACCTGGAGATTGATTCTTTACAAGAGGAGGTGGGGGTTGTTAAAATGTTTTTCCTTTTTTTCCTCCCATTATAAAACACCTTAAACCTGTGATTGACTGATTATACGATATGCTGCAATACCACAGTATATAACATATACCACTGCTGCAATGGTAACCCATCGTTGCCCTGTGATTGTGTTGTAGAACATCAATGGGAGCTGATGCATGCATGCAGTAGCAACAAGAGATGAGCAAACTTTCCCCAAACATGTTTTCCAATTTCAAATCTGACACAAATAATTCAGATTTGGTTTGCAATGAGAAACCCGAGCAATTTTGCCAAAAAATCGCCGAATGCAGATTTGTCCGCGAAAAAATGTTGAAATTTAAAATGGCCTTAAAAGTCATGGCCAATAAGCTCATCGGAATAGCCACTGGCTTAGCACAACACCTAACTTTATGGTTAGGAGTGTTCCCAGCCATCGTTTCTACCGTTTTCTTTCAACCTGTAGAATTTTTCAGAGCTTTGAAATAATTTTATAAGATTCCTGCAGTTTGCAGTTCTCTTTGACACCTGCATGGTGTGAATGTCGGAAGCAGTGCAAGATGTGACATCAGCTGTTAAGAGCAGTAACTTTACAATGTCCTTAAAACATTAGTTTAAGACAGCTTAATACATTTTTTTTATTTTATTATTATATATTTTTTAAATTATATATTTTTTCATATAAAAATAGCATATAGCCATTATTTGCTTCACATACCATGGTCTTATAGGTTTGTTCACATTCACAAAACACCATATGTATGCTACCACTGGGGCTGCTGTATATACCTCTGGGGCTGCTGTATACTACCACTGGGCTGCTACTGTATATACCACTGGGGCTGCTGCTGTATATACCACTGGGGAGGCTGCTGTATACCACACTGCTGGGGGCTGTATACCTGTGCTGGGGTCCACCCTCGGCTTATACACGAGTCAATAGGCTTTCCCAGGTTTTGGGGGCAAAAGTAGGGGGTCGGCTTATACACGGGTCGGCTTATACACGAGTATATACGGTAGTAGTAAGCTGAATAAACATTTGTTTACCTTACATCTCTTCCAAATATGTCAGGCTTCAATAATCACTCCACCCAGCCACAAGCTCAGCTGTTACCTGTGGCATGGGGAATGGAATTTGTAATGTAAGTCAGAAGTCTTCTTCAGCCCACCCCATGGAAGAGTTAATGAGGAACGAGACAACAGGATCATGCAAATAATAATATCCTGTAAGCGATTGTGCCCCAGCACTGGAAGACGTGGTCCTCCAGGCAAAGCAAAGAGGCATCACTGCAAGCCCAGCACCATCTTGACTTTGCAGTACAACTCAGCTACACTGTGCTACACTGTGTACTGCAGATGAAGACGGTAACGTCGAAACGCGTAGCGGAGTTTGAGGGACCGTGTTTTTAATAAAGGTCTGTTCATCATAACAATTTCCCCTTGCCCTCCTTCCTTAGCGCTATCAGAACCGCAACTATTTTTTCCTGTGCACTTCTCTCCCTTCTGAGGGACCGTGCGGTTCAGCAGCTTTGGAAGACAGGCATCGTTTATAAAAAGAACCTGTTTATCCAAGTCTGGAGGACTACTAGGACCTATCTGATGTCACCGCCTTGGATCACGTGACCGGTGGAAGTGACGCTGCTCTCTCCCTGGCACGAGGATTTTCTCGGGGACGCCCTGTTTGGTATTGCTCCACAGGAGGCTATCACTGGAGTTGTACCCAGCCAGTACAACTCCACAAGGTGAGTGGAAACCCCGCTTTCCCTGCAATACGGTTTACCCTGAGGTGCTTCACATTTGCGCTCCTTCTCTTTTCTTTTACACACTGTGTACTGCAGGCACACGGTAGCAAAGTCAGTGAGTGATATTAATGATTGATCTACCATAAGATATGCCAGCTGTGGATGATGTGATCTTCCTCACCACCTCAGAGGCTGAGGGTGCTTCAGCACCAGAACCAGAGCAGCCTGCACAGGACATATATGTCACTTGGAGCTCCACCACGTTACCCACATTGTGCCTCATATGCAGTGAGGTCAGGATCCAGTCCTGGGCTCGGATGCCAGACAAGGTCCTGAGGAGGTCACAGTCAGGAGGTGAGCCATTCCCCATGCCAGCCAGGAGCAGCAGCTGTCACACTAAGGAGGATCTTGAAGCATGCCTGGTGTTATTACACCTGCAGCCAATGCCGCAGCCTCTTGATCGGTAAATCCAGGACCAGAACATGATGAGGAGGATGAGGAGGCCGAGGAGGATGAGTAAGAGAAGGTAGCAGAGGCAGTAAGAACTGTTTCCCAGCCTTTTGTACCACCCATGCCAGAGGCCTTCAACTTGCAGAATGCTATTTGGGGACACCTACCCCCTCCAAGCAACTATCCAGTATGGCATGAACCACCCAGTTCTATCTCCTTTCTTGAGGAGATTTGGCTCGCGGATGCAATTGCCAGAGAGTGGTTGCAGGGGCCTAAGACTGATGACTTTGATGACCAATGTACCCCAGGCAAAGTGGTGGAATTCATTCAGCAGAGGGGGTTTAGCTTTATAGCTGAAGAAAGTAATGATCATCGGTGCTACGTCAACTGGTACACGCCCCTGTGTTACCATCTTCCTAAAAGACTCCACACAATCTATGTTGGAGAGGAGGTCACCTGCATGAAAGTGATGGGCAGCAAGTGATGGTTCGCAGTTGGCATAAGTCGGGTTGCCACTGTCAATGAGTTTGAAAAGTGGCAGCAAGAGGGTGAACGGGAAACAATGTTGCATCAGATGGAGTCTATACCTCTCTTGGTTAGCCAGCCAGTTGACTTCAAACCCACAGAGGCCATCAATCTTGAAGCACCAGACGGTGTTGCCCACGCTGCTCCTGTCTCTCCTAGAGGGGGTGGTCTTTCCCTAATTCCTCAATCCTCTTCTTCAGTGGTGGCCATGATAGAGTGTGCTGGGGGACAGGTGGTGGCAGAAGATGACCCTGAAGTTGTAGCCCCTGTGATGCCCCAAGACCATTCAGCAGTGGAGTCCCATGAGTAACAGCGACCTCCATCTGGGGCAGTGCTGAGAAAGCTGCGAAAGAGTTTTTACTCCATATAAAGTGCACTTCCTAAAAAGGCATGATGTTGGGTCGCTGACCCATCTGTTAGTTGGCATTTTGTCCAAATTAGGACCTTTTTCAGTTGTTTTTGAGTTCATCAAAAAGCAAGTACTTTTTTTTGTTAATTTTATTTTTCCCATTCTGAAGTTTAGCTCCAGTTGTGCTTCCCCCTGCTGGATTAGCGGGACTGTTACAACTCAAAGCCCTTAATGGACTTTGCACCATTGTAATGGAGTCTGCTGATCCCTGTGTGACTTTCCTTATAGATCCTGTGTATATTGAAATATGTGTCTTTGGGACTTATTATAATCTTTGCTACAGTAAAGTTTTTTTAGTTCACTCTACGTGTGCTGGACTGTATTTGCAAACAGTTGCTTTGATACTGCCCTACAGAGACTGGCGAACAAGCCGTGGGCCTCTGGCCTGACAGTCTGAAGTATGGAAATGCAACACACTACATTCTCATTTAGAACAGGGCTGGCCAAGTGCAAGTCTCAAGGGCTGTAAACAGTTTATGTTTTTAGGATTTACTTAGCATTGCACAAGGTGCTGGAACCATCACCTCTGTAGATGATGAAATTAACACCTGTGCAATATGCTATGGAAATCTTGAAAAATGCACTGTTTTTAGACTTTTAGGACTTTAGTGGGCCACCCCTGCCATAGAAGTCTCTGTGGAGGTAGCCAGGGGTCAAGAGTAGTCCTCAAGCCCTTTCACCACCACTGTGGCTCTCCCTGGACACGCTTAAGCTCTGTTCCTATGATGCGTTGTTTGATACTTTTTTTATATACAGATTTTGAGAATCTGCATCAAAATCTTCAATTATAACACTGATGGGTTTTTACCTCCCACCCATAGGAAAGATTCACCATAAAGATTTATTTAGTTCTCAATCAATCTTTATTATATTTAATTATAAAAATTAAAAACAGAGCATTCCCTCCGGGGGGATACGCAAGATACAATCAGGCTGATCAGTACAATATATAGTATACCATACAATAACCAATAAACTTATTATAGCATCACAACAGTATAGGGTCTATTACTCTGTGCAATATTTAACCCGAATCTACTGAGCTGACACTGTTAACCATCCTCCGCCTCATATACACAATACCTGACTGCATGCCCACTTCCCAATTCAGCTTTTTACAAGCAGCCAAAGTAGTGCCTCGCTATATCGGATCAATCTTACTATTCATTATGGTAGCCGCAGCCTCACCTTAAGGGGAGGAGGGAGCGCGAGCACGATCAGGCACCTCAGAGATCCAGGTATGATACATAACCGTGCCATCTAACTATAGTATTTGTACACCTCTGGTAGCTATTGGTGATAATGATAGACAGTTGGTGAGGCTGTGGCTACCATAAAGAATGGTAAAATTGATCCGATATAGCGAGGCACTACTTTGGCTGCTTGTAAAAAGCTGAATTGGGAAGTGGGCATGCAGTCAGGTATTGTGTATATGAGGCGGAGGATGGTTAACAGTGTCAGCTCAGTAGATTTGGGTTAAATATTGCACAGAGAAATAGATCCTATACTGTAGTGATGCTATAATAAGTTTATTGGTTATTGTATGGTATACTATATATTGTATGTATACTATATATATGTATGGTATACTATATATAAAATCAGCCTGATTGTATCTTGTGTATCCCCCTGGAGGGAATGCTCTGTTTTTAATTTTTATAATTAAATATAATAAAGATTGATTGAGAACTAAATAATCTTTCCTATGGGTGGGAGATAAAAACCCATAAGTGTTTTATATGAAATTTTAGGAAAGCTATTTTTTTAAAGGGACATTGTGTTGAGATCAAAATCTTCATGTCTATCCTGAGGCCAGCAAAATCTATGACAGGGCAGACAGTGCGTAAAAACATGCTGCGCTTTTATGGGAGAAAATGCAGCTTTGTAAAGAATTGACATGTCAATTCTTTACACAGCAGCGCCTGCGTTTTCTCCCATAGGGGCGGCGCTGCTGCATCTGATGTCACAGAGGGGGAGGAAGAATCCTGCTTCCTCCTTCCCTGTGTGACACCTGTGACCTCCCATTTGATTTCGCAGTGTATTAATATACACTGCAAAATAAAAGTTAAATAAAGTCAAATGCATTGAAAGTAATAAAGAATTTAATACTTACCCTCCGACAGGTGTCCTGGTGTCCGGGAGCCAGGAGCCGCCGCTGAAATTGCCCTGCTAGGACCTGTTGTGATGTCAGAGGGCGTTCTGGTCATGTATCACATGACCGCGAGCGGCCAATCAGCTCTCGTGACATCACTCTGACTTCACGGCAGGTCCTGGCAGGATGATACCTCTGCACCGGAGACCGGTGAAAAAGCGTCGGAGGGTAAGTATTTGATTCTTTATTATTTTTCATACATTTGACTTTATTTAATTTAGATTTCGCAGTGTATGTTAATAGACTGCGAAATCTAATGGGGCAGTCACAGATGTCACACAGGGGAGGAGGAAACAGGATTCTTCCTCACCTTTGTGATATCACCTGCGCATTATGGGGTGAAGAAAGGGCAGTGTGTGAAAACACCGGCGTATTTTGTTGCGCTTTTTTGCGCAGCTGAAAATTTGGGGCAAAAAGCGCGCGGGGAAAAAAGCGCAACAAAATACTCAAATGTGTGAACGTAGCCTCACTTATTTTTAGTGCTGCTCTTGTTTTTTCTAAATATAGATTTACAAATAGATAGATTTCAAACAGCTATATAATGTGTCACCCACCTATATATTGCAAGCTTTAGTGTTGCACTAAAGGGTGTTTAGCCTGGAATTTTGCTTTAAAAAACTAATTAATAAAAAAAAATGCCAGTCAGGGTACAGAAGACAGCTGCAGCCTGCAGACCACAGCTGGTGGTTTTATCACGGCTGCTATCAACATTACATTATAAAGCGCTGCGGAATATGTTGGCGCTATATTAGTAAAGCTTTATTATTATTATTGGGGGGTGTGTGAAACCCCTCGATAACTTTTTAAATGATTTATTTATTTTTACAGCAATCTGACGTCAATTTGGTTGCCATACTGACTACCAATCACAGATGCCAGCAGAGAGGATGGGCTGGACTAACTGTATTTAACCAATCAAGGGGGGGGGAAGCTATGAATATTTTTGAGGTTCATGAGTGGGCTCGTGAGCAGGGTGATAGCAGCGCTATTTAGGAAGATATTGTCTGTGCCAAAACAGTGGGGCTCAACTGTATAACAGTTTGAGCTATGTTTGGCAGCTTTTCAGCCCCTTTGAAGGTGTTTTCGAGGCCCTTGATTTTGCCTCCCATTGATTTGAATAGCTTTCAGAAGTTTGGCAAACATATGCTCTTTCCACGAAAGTAACTGAACCTGAAATCCAAAAGGTTCACTCATCTCTAGTAACAATCACTCCATGTAAATGCTGCTGTCATAGATTGACAGTGGCATCTAAATGGTTAACAGCAGCGATCAGACCTGAGCTCCTGACAGTGTTTTTTTGAAAACATATACTGGCTATGTAACAAATGGTGCTCAGCTATTGATCATAGTCAGTGACAGCAGTTTACATATGATTTTTTGTTAAGGGGTTAAGGGATAACCAACCTTTTTTATTTTATTGTTGTTTAGACTTTCAAAAGTTGTATAACTTATTATATCATACCATTTTGCTTTCTTTACTCTCAAACACCATGCTGAATGTGCAGTTATAACTGACTAGTTCATGCTACTTTAATAGTTGCTTTGAACTGCTACTTCAGGTAAGATCTATTCTCAATCACTACTGTATTTGCAACCATTCTCTATGTGTGACCTTTTTTTGCTTCCTTGCCCAATGCTCAGCCAGTGAGAGCGTTTGCAAATAGTTTCTGAGTTTAGAATTTTGATAGAGCAACAATTCAAAGCAGAGTCTAAAGAACATAAATCACACACTTAATGTATTTTCAGCATTGTGTCTGAGACAGAAATACGTAATTTAACGTAATGGATTATATATTAGTCTTATTGTATCAAAAGCTGATGAATGATTGAATAAAAACAGAACTTACTTTTAAACTGAATGTATGATACACCAGAAAGGTATCATAGATTTTAAGCTTACTTTAATTAAAGGGAATCTGTCAGCAGGTTTTTTTATGTAATCTGAAGAAAGCATGATGCAGCGGTTAACACAGAGATTTATCTCTGTTCACACTGTGCAGTTGTTTACCTGCAATGTTTGTTTAAGCTTTTGAAGATGATCATTGACAGATTAGATCAGCTACAGGTCAGCTAGTCTGGCATGCCTCATTCTGTGATTAGCACCTCACTATCTATAGAAATGTACACAGAGAGCCTGGTGTGAGTGGGGGAAGGTTTCTGAGCTCTGCTGCATGGCCAAATCTAAAAACTCTGATTATATCAGAACCGCTGCACCCAGGAATATAAAATATCCATCATTGGATTCAGGGTCAGCTCTCAGATGAGATAAAAAAAAACTGCTGATAAATTCCCTTTAAGTAAATAAATTATTTTTTGGTATGTAGTAAAGTTATTTTTTTACTGTTTTCCAGAACATTTTACCATTATTTTATTTATAAAAGACATTATAGGGGAGGCACGATGCTATGTAGATTAAACAGCATGGTTTATATTATTTAGGGTAGGTGATGTTAATGTGTTTATAGTCTAATAAGGGTTTCTGGAAGAAAAAACAAGCTATAATCCAAAAAGTAAGAAATGACAGTGCCTTATTTGTTCATATAGTGATGATGATGAGATGACTCTGTCCTATTCCACACAGCAAAGTTGAAAAGTTTTTAGCCCATTGTGTTGTGCTCCAGAAATTATTTATGGTTTTATAAACCATAAAAATTGGTGTATAAATAAAAAGAGGTAAAAAGTATAGAATTTTCTAATGTTGTGTTGTGGTAATCTAATATATAAAGCTGAATGTGTGTATGTTAGTGATGGGCGAGTCCTAAATTACTCGGAATCGCTTGACTCTAGTGAGTCCGAGCCGGGACTCGCTACTCGTTGCGAGTCTAGTGAGTCCAATGTTAATGAATGGGGAAGCGAGTAATAGCGAGTAGTGTGCGATTTACAAATCACAGATGTGTCTCGGAAGCTTCAGCCTGAAGCAATCCTAGTTTTGTCAGAGACTCTGACAAAACTAGGACTGGCATTGACTTGCATTGGACTCGTTTACTGTGCAAGTAATCGCTGGGAAACTCGCACAGTAAGGAGTCAGGCTGTCTGCTCTGTGCTGGCTGCCGCAGCTCCAGGGTCCTAGAGCCCGCCTGCTGCCTGATGTAGCCAGGCTGAGATTGTTCTCAGTCTGCTCACTCCCTGTGCATAGACATCTATATCTATGCAAAGGGATGTAGCAGAGAGGACATCGCGTTTTGGACTACGTCGGACGGAAGAGGATTTTTTTAATTAAAGATGGAGTCCCTAATGGCTTTTTTTTTATTTCTAATAAAAAATGTTCTCTGTGTTGTGTTTTTTTTAAAACAATTTAATAGAAATTCATGGCGGTCATGTCTAATATTGGCGTGACCACCATAAATTTCGGGCTTAGGGCCAGCTGATAATACAAAGCTGGCCCTAACCTCTTTATTACCCAGCGTGCCACCGCCACCAGGGCTGCTGGAAGAGCGGGATTCAGCGCCAGAGGATGGCGCTTCAATGAACGTGCCATCTTCTGGGGCGGCTGCGGGCTGCAATTTGCAGCGGGGGGTGCCCAGAAAAATTGGGCCTCCCTGCGCTGCGGATTCCAGCCCCCAGCTGCTTAGCTGTACCTGGCTAGACATAGAAATTGCGCGGAGCCCCACGCATTTTTTTTAAATTATTTCATGAAATTCATGAAATAATAAAAAAAAAGGGCTCCCCTATATTCTTGTGTCTGGCCAGGTACAAATAGGCACCTGGGGGTTGGGGGCAGCCCGTCTCTGCCTGCTGGATCCGGCTGGTTCCAGAAATACGGCGAAGCCCATGTAATTATTTTTCTGAAAAATCAATAAAACAATCCTAAAAAAGGGACTGCATCTTTATTAACCCCTGGACCATGGGCAAGGGGTTAATAAAGATGCAGTCCCTTTTATTTACATTGTTTTATGGATTTGTCAGAAAAAAATTTCACGTGGGCTTCGCCGTATTTCTGGAAACAGCCGGATCCAGCAGGCAGCGACGGGCTGCCCCCAACCCCCAGGTGCCTATTTGTATCTGGCCGGACACAAGAATATAGGGGAGCCCTTTTTTTTAATTATTTCATGGATTTCATGAAATAATAAAAAAAAAATGCGTGGGGCTCCGCGCAATTTCTATGTCTAGCCAGGTACAGCTAAGCAGCTGCGGGTTGGAATCCGCAGCACAGGGATGCCCAAGCTTTCTGGGCACCCCCCGCTGCAAATTGCAGCCCGCAGCCGCCCCAGAAGATGGCGCGTTCATTGAAGCGCCATCCTCTGGCGCTGAACCCCGCTCTTCCAGCGGCCCTCGTGGCGGTGGCACGCTGGGTAATAAAGGGGTTAATACCAGCTTTGTTATACAAGCTGGTATTAAGCCCGAGATTCTTAATGTCAGGCCACATTTGACCCGGCCACTACGAATCTCCAATAAAGGGTTAAAAAAACACAACACAGAGAAAATTTTTTATTAGAAATAAAAAAAAAAAGCCATTAGGGACTCCATCTTTAATTAAAAAAATCCTCTTCCGTCTGACGTAGTCCAAAACGCGATGTCCTCTCTGCTACATCCCCTGTGCATAGATATAGATGTCTATGCACAGGGAATAAGCAGACTGAGAACAATCTCAGCTCTCCTACATCATCTCTGTGAGCAGGCGGGCTCTAGGACCCTGGAGCTGCGGCAGCCGGCACAGAGCAGACAGCCGGACTCAGCTCGCAAAGTAACAGCAGTTACTTTGCGAGTTTCCCTGCGATTACTTGGACAGTAATGAGACCAATGCAAGGTCAATGGCAATCCTAGTTTTGTCAGAGTCTCTGACAAAACTAGGAGTGCCATTGATTTGCATTGGACTCGTTGCTGTGCGAGTAATCGCTGGGAAACTCGCAGAGTACCGAGTCCTGCAAGTCCCTTACTACTCGCCGAGTAACGAGTCCTAGCGAGTAGATTCGCCCATCCCTAGTGTATGTATGTATGTATGTGTGTTTGTGTGTGTGTATATCCGGGATTGGCATCTACACCTTCGCAACTACAGCCACAAAAGTTTGCACAGTCACACATCTGGACCACGGGAGCATCATAGGCTATGTTGTGAGGCGAAATTTTAACTCTGCGCGTTCCAATTCACCAAACAATTTTGCCCCTATCTACATAATGGGGAAAAAGTGACAGTTACCAGTTGACAGTTGTCAATGAGAGGGGCTTAATGACAGCACCAAAGACTAACAGCATATACCAGCATATAGTCACTAAGGTGGGGCCCTGACATGGAATATTCACCACGCACGGGGACATGTATACACACCACATGCACACAAAGAGTAACAGCTAAGGTGGAGCCCCAACATTGGATACTCACCATGCACGCGAACACAAACACACATACCACAAAGAGACACACACAACACAGAGACACCCCCCCACACCCCCCATGGGGACACACACACCCTATAGCGACACATGCACTCACCCCACAGGGACACACACACCACAAAGAGATACACACAACACAAAGACACACACACACACTACACAGACCCCCCCACAGGGACACACACACATACACACGCTATAGGGACACATGCACTCACCCCACAGGGACACACACACACACCATAAAGAGACACACATACCACACAGACCCCCCTCCCACAGGGACACACAAATACACACCCTATAGGGACACATGCACTCACCCCACAAGGACACACACACACCACAAAGAGACACACACAACACAGAGACACACATACCTCACAGTTCCCCCCCCCACAGGGACACACACACATACACACCCTATAGGGACACATGCATTCACCCCACAGGGACACACACACACCCCAGGGACACACACACACCCCAGGGACACACACACCACACAGACAGACACAGATGTGCACAAATTGCCTCACATAACTCGCCTCATACGTGTGCTATCTTTAATCTCCAAAAATAAACATCTGATTAAAAACAGCCAATGTGCATGTGTATGTGGGAGGTAACATATACTGCCTGGCCAGGGGAGGGTTTACTGTTGGCTGGAGATTTATCAGGCTGCCTATAGCAACCAATCACAGCTCAGCTTCTATTTCCCTACAGGTCATTAATATAACATATTCAAATTCTATGCTGTTATAGCTAACATCAGTTATTTATTAACCCAGGCGTAGCCGGGTAGTATAGCTAGTACTTGAATAAAGCATAAAGCTGTATTATTCATACACTACCTTCTTCTCTCCAAAGGATGTTCGCAACTGCGATGATGACCAAAGATGAAGCATTTTTGGAAAGAATCCAGGTGAAAAAGAAAGAATAGATATAAATGAGTTAGATAGAACTTCATCATCAACTTAATTATTTTACAGTATATCCTGTATATTTAACAGTAATGTATTCAGCATTAAAAACAAAAAAATCTAAAGCGGGGATCGAAAAGAAAGAAGAGAAATGTGAAATAGTTAAAGAGATTTCAGTTCTAGTTGGGTCTGCCAGGCTAATGATTTAAAGTCTATGTTTGACAAGCTAATGAAGACATAAAATTGTCATGTCTTTATCGGTTTCACAGCTTTGAAATAATTGAATTGGTGATTTTCTGCTATTTAAGTCAAAGGTGACACCCTCCTGTCATCCTGCCTGATCATTAACATCTGATCAACTGAACATCATCTCTCATTGCTGTCATGTGTTTTGTAATGCAAACCCTGTATCACAGCTCATCTAAGTTGGAGGCAGTAATGGATAATATTAGGAAAGTTAAAATTGCATCTGTTGATGGATTTCCATTACATCCTAACATCAGGTCAAATTGGCTAATGAACTTGACAAATGGAGTACGTTACTAGAGAACTCTGATTTAAGTAAGAGCTAAAAACATTAACAGACAGTTGACTTGATTAAATATTCTAGAGTCTATAACAACTTGTAAATTGCCTATGAAGACCTATTATACCCAGAGAGCAATTATGCTTCATTAATCTAGTTCATGGTAGACAATAAAGGTCACTTTAACCACAAGCTATACAGGGGTACAATTATTTTCTGATCGTGTTCAACAATCAAGCTTACATATTGCCAAAGATATGTGTATTTCAGGCCTTTTGGTTTGGACCTAATATGACCTAATTAATTCTTTGTTAGTCTGTGCACCTAGTTTTCTAGATAAATAAGGTCTCTATGGTATTGATGTACATTTTTTTTCTGGTGTCAAATCTAAATTGCCCCACAAAATCCAGTAAAGTTGGTTAACAGTAAATGTAAATGTTTTAGCCCACACATTATGGACATTTCTGATTCAAAACCAAAAAACTGTAAGGGTACCTTTACACGCCGCAACTTTTGGCGGAGACCATGAAAAATGTGCACGCGCACGTTAGGTTGCCTCTGAACGCCAAAGGCGGTTTTACACGCCGCAATTTCACCCTCAACCTAAGGCAATGTGTCGTCCCAGAAGTTCCGACACCAACAGTGGGAAACATCTGGTTGACTCCCGACGCCGCATCACACACCGCAATCCCGAAAGGAATGTGGGCGTACATGTTCAGTGCCGCAAGAACATAGGCGTGACAGACTTGTGTATTCCACGCCCCAAACACGCTGATTTGACAACGCAATAGCGTCATGATTGGCCAGGGAGGCTGGCTATTACATGACGCCATTGCAATTGTGTAGTGTGAATGGACAGCTCTTCAAATATGGCGCCCTGTGAAGGGACAGCTAATTGGAAACACAGTAGCCATCACCAATCATCGCTGAGGGGGGGCAGTCTCCAGCACGCTGTGGCACGCCTCCGGGAAATCAGTAGGCAACACTGATTCCATCCCTATCGCCCCTTCACACGCCAAAAGCAGGGAAAATCACCATCATGGCTGCGTCTGGTTTTCGATCAGAGCTCTGAAATCGCAACTGGGCGCAACTTTCAAAAACACCATCGGGTTCCCCAAATACACGCCGCAATTTTATAGCAATTTCACAGCGACGGTGACGGGGCTCCGGATTGCCTCTCAGTTTTCACACCCCAGTTGCGGCGTGTAAAGGTACCCTTAGAGAGGATTATGTATGGCAATGTTGTCCAACTGTAGTCCTCAAGGCCCACCAACAGTACATGCTTTCAGGATTTCCTTAGTATTCCACAGGTGATAATCACCTATATTAAATTATCACCTGTGGAATACTAAGGAAATCCTGAAAACATGAACTGTTGGTAGGCCTTGAGGACTGGAGTTGAAGAACACTGATGTAAGGAATTGTTTTTTTTACCAAATGTATTCATAATAACTTTAAATAAGATCAAAACAGCTTTGATGGTAGTACTTCCAAGTCTGGGTTCTTCAGAACCCGGGTTGAGGTACCTCAGAACATAGCAAGAGTAAGATCATGGGTGGCATAGCGGCTCAGTGGTTAGCACTGCAGTCTAAGATCAATCCCACCAAGGACAACATCTGCAAGGAGTTTTTAAGCTCTCCCCGTATTTCCGTGGGTTTCTTCTGGGTTCTCCGGTTTCCTTCCACACTCCAAAGCCATACTGATAGGGAATTTAGATTAGGAACCCCAATAGGGACAGTTTTATTGATGTATGTAAAACTCTGTGGCATTAATGGTGCTATATAACTAAATATTATATTATTATATCTGCCACTGCCATAGGGATGACAAGTGTTTTTTCAACCTGTCCAAAGATACCCAATATACAGTATACTGCTTTTCTAAGGGCCCTTTCACATCAGCGTTTTTTGTAATTCGCGGCAGATGCGGTGAAAAAACCGCATCTGCCGCGATTACCGCATTCCGGCTGCACTTGCGGCGCGGTTGCGGTTTTTGCCATGCAAAGTATAGGCGGACTTGCGGCAGGTGCGGCAAGTGCGGTTTTGCACTTGCGGCAGGTGCGGCCGCGAAAAAAACCACGGTCAGCCGCGGTTTTTTTCGCTGCCGCACCTGCCGCAAGTGCAAAACCGCACTTGCCGCATCTGCCGCAAGTCCCCCTATACTTTGTAATGGAAAAACCGCAACCGCGCCGCAAGAGGAACGGTTATGCGGCAAACGCGGCAGATGCGTTTTTTTCACTGCATCTGCCGCGAATTACGAAAAACGCTGATGTGAAAGGGCCCTAACATAGATTAATTTCCTGCTTATATACAATGTTATTCTGAGGTCAGAATAGAAGTAGGGGATTCTCCATAAGTGAAAAATTGGAACAACTACTTTATTGTATTGGATACTGTTAGTCACAATGGCTTTGGGCTAAAATCACATCTTTGTATGTTGTAAACAAGTTTATTTTTTAAAAGAAATTCTCCTTTATTTTTTAAAAGAAATTCTCCGACCTGCTGTGAACTTAGAAAAGCAATTTTGAAATTCTGATTTAGAAATCTACAATGCTTACGGGTTTTTCTTGCCGAGTCTTCAATGAAAAGTGAAGATATGTCTTCATCCACACCAACTTCATTCTTTGCAATGCACGTATAGGCCCCAGTGTCTTCATAACGAACACTAGAAATATGAAGTTCACTTCCGTTGGCTGAAATAAAGACATTTGAACTGTTTGTTCTAAGGTCTTCTGAGTCAATAGTCATTTTGATATGGAACAACCGTCTTTTAGCTTTAAGTATGATTTATTATTGTACTAAAGTAACACTAAAAGCTTAGTGTGTAAAACAAATCAAGTACGGTATGTGTAAAATAAATGTGTTTGAGGCAGTCCCATCAAATATATGTCCTAAACTTTCTGTCCAATCAGAATTTTGACATGTTTGGGTATAAAAAATGGCTCATCAACTTATATTCAAATAGATAATTGAATTGGCAGTAAAAGGTACATGCCTCAACTCTACAACATGGGAAAAATATAATAAACACACTGCTTGAAATCATTGTGGACAGACGATCATAGTTGAAAGTTATAAAATGTAAAGCGATTCTGTCAACCCAAGCTGACAGTATAAACTAAAAATATTGGCTATTAGGCGATATAGTCCCCATAAAATTTGCACCTTTAGTTTTTCTAATCTCTACCTCCATTCCGCACAAACCAAAGTTTAATTAAATATGCTTATAAAACTGATCTGTGTGTCCTTGGATTGGCTAACAATAAAAAGTATAGATGAGAAAAAAATATATCAGCTCACCCAATCTGAAGAAAGTTGCTGCAGAATTCCGGACATACCCAACACTCAGATTCGATGTGCTAAAACTATTCCGTTATTTAGTCTTCAATATTCATCAAAAACTTGGTTTATGTGTAGTCTTTGTTTCATAGTTTTTATGTGAGTTTTTCTATTATTGTCTGTGACCTTTTATAAAAGCCTTCTAATAATGAACTAGTTGATGAATATTGAAGAATGAATGCCCCGTTTGGCCTCTGGTTTTGCCCCTCTCACCAGCCATTGATAGTTCTGACTTGTCTCACCTTTCTTTACAGCTTGTGCTCATATCAGGAAAACCAATGCTATAAATTTCCAATGAAGGAGTTAAGGGTAGAGATGAGTGAACTTTGCTCAAACATGTTTGCCAATTTCAAATCCAGACCGAATTTGACAATGTTTGTTCGGCCCCTTGAACGCAAACGTTTTGTTGAAAAGTCGGAAATTTAGGTTTTCTTTGGTAATTGTTCAAATGTATGTGTAGCTTAACTAGGACAGAAGCATTAGTGCAAATGCACTAATGGTTCTGTTCTACGTTATCCTACACACATATACACATAGACAGACACACATAAATCATATTACCAGTCTCCTGCTGCATGCTTGCTTCCAGGTCCGCTCTTTCCCTCCACGCACTTCCTGTCCCGCTCCTTAACTTTCTGCATAGTCACTTCACTGACTAGGCAACAGTCAATCACAGATGCTCATGCTGCATTTTCTCAATCTAGACGGTGTCTGTGCTCGGTTGTCATTAACATTAGTGTATGGCAACCAACCTGACGTCATAGGGTGTAAAATAAATAAATAATGGAGAAAAAAATGTGTAGGGCTCTGCTGTATTTTTCAGTCTCAGCACAGATAAATCTGACAGCTATGAGCTACCACCCTCAGCTGCCTTTTTTACCTTGACTGGCAAAATAATGTATAGGTCTTCAGCCTATTTTTAATTGCCAGCCAAGATCAGGTTGGTTGCCATACAGTAATGTGTATGACAACCAAGCACAGACACCATGCAGATTGTGAAAATGCAGTCTAATTGCAACAGCCATTCACAGATGCTCTCACAGAGCATGAGCGTCTGTGATTGGCTGTTGTGGAGTCAGTGAACTAAATATTCAAAAAGCTTAATGGGCAGGACCGGAAGTGCGTGCGAAGGAGTATGGGAGAGTGGACCTGGAAGCAAGCAAGCAATCCGAGACAGGTAAGATGATCTGTGTGTGTCTGTCTGTGTTTGGACGCTTTTGGACACCTTTGAAGTTGTTTTCTATGCTTTTAATGCTGCCTGCCATTCATTTCAATGGTGTTCGTCAAATGAAGCTGAATGCGAACTCTGAGGTGTTCGTTCATCTCTAGTTCGGGGCATGAAACAGTAAGCGTCACTGTGCACTGAGTCACAATAAATGTATACAGAGCAGCCTAGTTAGAATATTTGGTAAAACGTAGGTTTTTACCCTACAGAGGCAGCAAAGCAAACATGAATGGTGCAATTTTTATAGAGGCTATATCCTACAAGCCTGTATTTTTAGTTTGTACCGTCAGTTTGGGTTCATTGTGGGTCAGTTTAACTGACAGACTTCCTTTAAATCACTTAGTAAATCTTATAGATCAGTGCCAATTGATTATTTTACTTTTAATTACATTTTTGTCAGTAAAACACTTACCAATTAATGTGAGTTGCTTGGATAATTTTGGCATTATATCAATACCATTTTTCAGCCAAGTTATTTTGGGGTTGGGGATGCCCTCTGCATGACACTTCAAACTGGCAGATACTCCAGGTTCCTGGGCCTGGGTTTCTGGATACACTCTTATTACTGGAGGAACTAAAGAAAATATTAAATGGCTGTTACAAAGATGATAAATACAAGAATAACCAATAAATGAGTGCTTACATCTACTCTGCATTCTCTTTATAATATCAGATGAAACATGTTTAAGGGTACTTTCACATCAGCGGTTTTTTTAAATCGCGGCAGTTGCGGTGAAAAAAACGCAGCTGCCGCGATTACCGCATAACCGCTGCACTTGCGGCGCACTTGCGGCACACTTGCGGCAAGCCCCATACAATGTATATGCGGGCTTGCGGCAGGTGCGGCAAGTGCGGTTTTGGCACGTGTTTTTTTCGCGGCCGCACCTGCCGCAAGTGCCTAAACTGCACTTGCCGCATCTGTGGCAAGCCCGCATATACATTGTATGGGGCTTGCCGCAAGTGCGCCGCAAGTGCAGCGGTTATGCGGTAATCGCGGCAGTTGCGTTTTTTTCACCGCAACTGCCGTGATTTAAAAAAACCGCTGATGTGAAAGCAGCCTTAGGGCCCTTTCACATCAGCGTTTTTCGTAATTCGCGGCAGATGCGGTGAAAAAACCGCATCTGCCGCGTTTGCCGCATAACGGTTCCACTTGCGGCACGGTTGCGGTTTTTTCCATAGGAAGTATAGGGGGACTTGCGGCAGATGCGGCAAGTGCGGTCTTGCACTTGCGGCAGGTGCGGCAGCGAAAAAAACCGCGGTCAGCCGCGGTTTTTTTCGCTGCCGCACCTGCCGCAAGTGCAAAACCGCACTTGCCGCATCTGCCGCAAGTCCCCCTATACTTCCTATGGAAAAAACCGCAACCGTGCCGCAAGTGGAACCGTTATGCGGCAAACGCGGCAGATGCGTTTTTTTCACCGCATCTGCCGCGAATTACGAAAAACGCTGATGTGAAAGCACCCTTACATTGAGAATGGAATTTTATGGTATACAAAAGGTGATACTGTATTGTACTGCAAATACTACATTGTAAGAATAGTGGTTAATGTAATATAATAAAGCAGTACTCTACATAATACTAGATGTGAATGTAGTTAATACTAATAGCAATATTTGCAATATAATAAACATGTAAAATAATAAAAAGCAAAACAAGCATCTAAATGTTAAGTTTCATGCTGCCAGTTACTGACAATTAGCCTCTGGTGATGAGTGTTTATTACTCAAATCGAGCAGATTGGAAACTCGAATGGAAGTCAATGGGAAACTCAAGTATTTTATAGGAAGAGCCTAACAGGAGGGTTGGGGTGGAAGGAAAATGGCTAGAATAGATGGAACCAAGACTCAAATGGAATGGAAACAGCATTGAGAAATTGACTGGATGCATCTCTTCTCCCAGGTTGCTGCTGGGAACTAAATCATTTAAAATAGTAATGTGGGTTCCCCCCATTTTTGATAACCAGCCAAGATAAAGCAGACAGCTGTGAGCTGATATTGTCAGGCTGGGATGGTCTATATTTTTTGGCCTTTTCCTGCATAAAAATACCTGTGTAAGGTCAGCTAACATCAAACCCAGGGGGTAAAAATGGAAATGTGTCCATCAGACACACACTCATAACTAATTCAGTAATAAAAAAGAAAACACACACACAGGATAAAATCGTTTATTTGAATAAAGACTCACCCACACTATCTTTCATTCAACAATTCTTAATAAAAAATGTTCCCATGAAGCTATGATGTAATTCACGATCCACAGCTAAATCTCCAATGACTGTGAATAGCATTAAGGCCCCTTTCACATGTCAGTTGAAAAATGCATGGAGGGGCACAATCTGTTTTGACCACTAGCTCAATGCTGCATTCAACAAGACCTGGCTATGCTGATGAACTTTGTTGTCACTCACCGGTGCCTGTGAACGGCTGTACTTTACTGCCATCCACAGTGACTGGAGCTGCATTCTGGGAATGTGGAGTACAATGGGGTAACTTCATGAGAACATATTTTATAATAAATTAGTGAATCAGAGATAGTATGGGGGAGTCATTTTTCAAATAAACAATTTTTTCTATGTGTGTTTTTTTCTTGATCATTGGTTAGTAATTTACTGACCCCAGGGCTTCCTGCTAGCTGAAAATACACAGCTGACATCAACCCCAAAAAATATTACACTGGTTGCAACTGCAGCAGGGCAATTCTCGAATCACCTGACAAAGTGCTAGATTTGGCACATGGAGTTGTAAATTCTGTGGAGGATGCGGGCTATTTTTTACGACTGGGAAGGGGATAATATCCATGGAATTTCTGAGCCCTAAAACATCGTTCTAAAGCTGTATGCTTTATCCTGGCTGATTATCAAAAATAGGGGGGACCCCAAATCAATTTTTTTCATTTACTTATTAACAAGTACAGTAAAATTCAAGTGTAAAGCACATAAATATCAGTCATATATATAATTATTGCCTTGGTTGTGTAGATCACTATCCATGTTAATCCAATAAATAAATAAATAAAAAACATGGGGACGCCTTATTTTTAATAACCAGCCAAGGTAAAGCAGATAGCTGGGGGCTGATATTATCAGGCTGGGAGGGTCCATGGATATTGGCCCCTTCTCAGCCTAAAATGTTTAGCCCCCAGCCACCCCAGAATTATTGCATCCGTTATATGAGTCAATTCTGGAGCTTTACACAGCTTTTTCTGACTTCATGTGGTGGCAATCAGGTTAATATTTTTCTGGTTTATTTCAGCTGTGTAAAGTCAGTTGGCATCAAGTTCAGGGGTCAGTTATTGAGCGGTATCTGTCAAACACCCTCATTATTAACCCAGTAATCCAATAAGAACCACACACAGGAAAAAATTGTTTATTTCAATAAAATTACTCTCAAGAGCCAATTATAAATTGGCTCTTGTTTGCCAATTTATAATCAAAAATGTTCCCACAAAAGTCCTCCTTTGTAGCCCATGATCCTTGAATGCAGCTCTAGCGACTGTAAGAAGCAGTAAAGTACAGATGTTCACAACACCGAGTGGTGACAACAACACTCATTAGCATCTGTGGATCTCGCTGTATTCTACTGCTATTAACAGTCGCCGGTGCTGCATTTGGGGAACATGGACTATGATGGAGGAGCTTTGTAGGAACATTTTAGATAATAAACTGGTGAATGTGGAATAGTGTATAGGAGTCTTTATTCAAATAAATAATTTTTTCCTGTGTGTTTTATTTTTGGATTACTGGGATAGTAATGGGGGTCTCTGATAAACACCTCTACATTAATATCTCCTGGACTTGATGCCAGCTGACATTACACAGCTTTCATGAACACTCACAAAATATTACCTTGATTGCTACAGCACCAGGGTATTCGGGAAGAACCAGGAAAAGTGCCAAAAACTGATGCATCTAAAAGTGATGCACCAATTCTGGGGTGTCTTCAGGCTGATATTTTTAGGCTGGGGAGAATTTCACTTGGCACATGTTGCAGCGACAGTGGCTGCAGCAACAAGCCCTGGTGCACTATGTCAAGACATATAGCTTAGGCCAACGTGATCCGGAGGTGGGGTAAATCATGCTGGCAGAGTGGGCACAGATCAAGGACCTCTACACCCTTCTGCACAGTTTTGAAATCGCTACTAAGATGTTTAGCGCTGACTATGCCATTATCAGTATGGCTATTCCAGTCATCTAATTGCTGGAGCACACCTTGAAAGTGTGCAGAGTCAGGTGGTGGTCCAAGAAGAAGAGTAGGAAGTAGGGGAGGAGGTGGAGGAGGCAGAAGGAATAAGAATGTCTGAAAGGTCCAGACTGTCATCAGCATAGGGGCGGGTGGCATGGCAGGGTGGAGTAGAGCGATTGACGTGGGTTCATGGTAGCAGCCAAATTGTTGATGAAGGTGCAGGAGCCGAAGAAGAAATGGAGGAGCATGAGAAGGAAGAGGTAATGGGCATGGAAGAGTCAGCAGATTGGGGAGATATTGATTACCTTTCTGTTGTGCGAGGTTGGTGGGAGGGGGCAGAGGAACAAAGCAGGAATGTTACCCTGCCACCAACACAACAATGACTTGGGCCTCATAAATGTACAAGACACATGAGTGCCTTCTTGTTGCACTATCTGCAACATGATCCCCAAATTGATAGGATTTGAAGTAATGCTGACTACTGGGTTGCCACACTTTTAGATCCCTGATACAAAAGTAAATTTGGCCAAATGTTTCCCGCTTTGGAAAGGAAAGCATGCATGCAGGAGTATCAAAAAAGCTTTCAGAGAACCCGAGTACTACTTTTCCCTTAAACACCAGTGGCGGACATAATGCACATCCCAGTTCTATGCTTTCAACGCAGGGAAGGTGAAGTCGTAATCACAGAAACGTTACTAGCAATGTATCTGTTACCAGCAATTTCTGGGAGTTTTTTGACCATTTCTTAGGCTGCTTTCACATTACGGATTTTTAAAATCCGATGCTGTCCGATAAAAATCGGACAGCATCGGACCGATGTTGGGCCCCATGCAGCCCTATGGGCATCGGACCGAATCGGATGTGCACTAAATGCCATCCGATCCGATTCTGTCTGATTTTTTATCGGTGCAAAAATCGGAGCCTGCTCCGATTTTTGCACCGAAAATAAAATCTGACAGAATCGGATCGGACCGAATCGGATAGCATTTAGTGCACATCCAATCCGACCCGATCAATTTAACATGGGGCCCTATGGAGAAGGGTCCGAGGAAACATCTGATATCTCCTCGGACCCAATTTTACTGTACTGAGCATGCTCAGTACAGTAAAAATGCTCCAAAATGGGAGCGCAAGGGTTAAAAAAAAAAAAAAAGTTTATGCTCACCTCCCTCTGAGCCCCCGCCGTCTTCCTGCAGGCTCCCGATGGCTCCCGCAGGCTCCCGGTGTCTGCAGAGGTCTTCTTCTGCAGTATAGGACCTGCGGTGATGTCACAGTCACGTGACCGCGGGTTACCATGGTGGAACCTGCTGTCACGTGACTGTGACATCACCGCAGGTTCTGTACAGCAGAAGAAGACCTCTGCAGACACCGGGAGCCTGCGGGAGCCACCGGGAGCCTGCAGGAAGATGGCGGGAGACGGCGGGGGCTCGGGGCTCGGTGAGCATAAACTTTTTTTTTTTCTTTTTTTCAGCCCGGAGGCTACGATTTAATGCTGGAATCGGATGCCTATTTGGCATCCGATTCCAGGCATCAGAAAGGAGCCGATGCTGTCCGTATTTATCGGACAGCATCGGCTCCCTTCAAAATCGTAATGTGAAAGTAGCCTTAGAACATCCTTTGCAACACCAGAAGGACAAGTGTGACACATAGTCAACGCCTAGAGAGGATGGTGCAGGAGTACCTACAGCTCAATATCAATTCCATGACTGTGAATCTGTACCTTTGTGCATTTTGGACTTCACAACTGGAAAAGTGGCCTGAGCTCGCAACTCATGCCTTTGAGATTTTGTCATGCCTGGCAGTCAATGTTATCTCAGAACGTGTCTTCAGCACAGCTTGTGGTGTCCTAATAGATAATCACATATGGCTGTTCATTGACAATTTAGATTGTCTAACTTTTATGAAGATAAACAAGTCATGGATATCCGAGGACTTTTCCACACCAGTGGCAGACTGAGGAGGCTAGGCGCTGGTGTACACTTCATTGTGCTGCATTCATTTCACCATTATAGTATTTAAGCTCTTGTGCAATTGATGCCACTTAGTGATGGGCGAGTCCTAAATTACTCGGAATCGCTTGACTCTAGCGAGTCCGAGCCTGGGACTCGCTACTCGTTGCGAGTCTAGCAAGTCCAATGTTAATGAATGGGGAAGCGAGTAATAACGAGTAATGTGCGATTTACAAATCGCAGATGTGTCTCGGAAGCTTAAGGCTCTATCTGCTACAAAAGCTAAATCATGTTTAAAATACCAGGCGCTGTCACAGCACAGTTAACTCTCTGCTTACCGGCGCTGCAGTGATAGGTAAGCAGGGAGTTAAATCCAGCAGCTTATGAATGAGTCGGCTCTGTGCTGTCGGCACTGCTTAATGCTCACAGCCTCACTGACTCATCACACAGCAGGGGAATGCATTTCTGCCCCCTGTGGTGTGATGTGTGATGTAGCAGAGCTGAATGAGTTCAACAAGAAGAAGAAGGAAGACAGAAGACAGAAGAGAGAAGACCTGGGTCTTTGGAGGGATACGTGGTGGTAATAAAGTTGGAGTCCCTAATGGTGTCTGTGTCTTTATTTTTAATAAATAATTTTTCTCTGTGTGGTGTTTTTTTTAACCCTTTATTGGAGATTCTTAGTGGCCGGGTCAAACCTGGCCTGACATTAAGAATCTCAGGCTTAATACCAGCTTGTATAACAAAGCTGGTATTAACCCCTTTATTACCCAGCGTGCCACCAGGGCCGCTGGAATAGCGGGGTTCAGCGCCAGAGGATGGCGCTTCAATGAACGCGCCATCTTCTGGGGCGGCTGCGGGCTGCAATTTGCAGCGGGGGGTGCCCAGAAAGCTTGGGCCTCCCTGCGCTGCGGATTCCAGCCCCCAGCTGCTTAGCTGTACCTGGCTAGACATAGAAATTGCGCGGAGCCCCACGCATTTTTTTTTATTATTTCATGAAATTCATGAAATAATAAAAAAAAGGGCTTCCATAAATTCTTGTGTCTGGCCAGGTACAAATAGGCACCTGGGGGTTGGGGGCAGCCCGTCGCTGCCTGCTGGATCCGGCTGGTTCCAGAAATACGGTGAAGCCCACGTCAAATTTTTTTCTGACAAATCCATAAAACAATATAAATAAAAGGGACTGCATCTTTATTAACCCTGGACCATGTGTGAGGGGTTAATAAAGATGCAGTCCCTTTTTTAGGATTGTTTTATTGATTTTTCAGAAAAAAAATGACGTGGGCTTCGCCGTATTTCTGGAACCAGCCGTATCCAGCAGGCAGCGACGGGCTGCCCCCAACCCCCAGGTGCCTATTTGTACCTGGCCGGACACAAGAATATATGGGAGCCCTTTTTTTCTATTATTTCATGAATTTCATGAAATAATAAAAAAAAATGCGTGGGGCTCCGCGCAATTTCTACGTCTAGCCAGGTACAGCTAAGCAGCTGGGGGCTGGAATCCGCAGCGCAGGGAGGCCCAAGCTTTCTGGGCACCCCCCGCTGCAAATTGCAGCCCGCAGCTGCCCCAGAAGATAGCGCGTTCATTGAAGCCAGTGGCCCTGGTGGCGGTGGCATGCTGGGTAATAAAGAGGTTAGGGCCAGCTTTGTATTATCAGCTGGCCCTAAGCCCGAAATTTATGGTGGTCACACCAATATTAGACATGACCGCCATGAATTTCTATTAAATTGTTTTAAAAAAAACACAACACAGAGAAAATTTTTTATTAGAAATAAAAAAAAAGCCATTAGGGACTCCATCTTTAATTTAAAAAATCCTCTTCCGTCCGACGTAGTCCGAAACGCGATGTTCTCTCTGCTACATCCCTGTGCATAGATATAGATGTCTATGCACAGGGAGTGAGCAGATTGAGAACAATCTCAGCTCTGCTACATCATCTCTGTGCACAGACATTCATGTCTGTACACAGGGAGAGCAGGCGGGCTCTAGGACCCTGGAGCTGCCAGCAGCCCGCAGGACCCGAGCCCGACACAGAGCAGACAGCCGAACTCGTTACTGTGCGAGTTTCCCTGCGATTACTTGCACAGTAACGAGTCCAATGCAAGTCAATGGCAATCCTAGTTTTGTCAGAGTCTCTGACAAAACTAGGATTACCATTGATTTGCATTGGACTCATTACTGTGCGAGTAATCGCTGGGAAACTCGCAGAGTACCGAGTCCTGCGAGTCCCTTACTACTCCCCGAGTAATGAGTCCTAGCGAGTAGACTCGCCCATCCCTAATGCCACTTTAGTGGTGTCTGTGCCTAAGTTTATTTTAAAAAGGGAGACTCTTTTTGGGATCTCCTTGCAGTGTGGTGCATGACTGAGCTCTCTGAGCACAATACTTACTCTTACACTCCTGCAACTCTTCCTGAAAACTCAACTTTGAAAAGCTTGGCCCAGGCTTTTGCCTTAATGTTATTAATTTGGATCTCTATTGACATTTTGGGCATTTTGCCCATTTTCAAAATGGCATCGAGTATTCAGCTTGAATTCCAGGCTTTCTGTGCTTTCCAACTGTGCTCCACCTCCTGCTAATCCGCTCCGGCTATTCCAGCTACTGTCTTGGACTCCAGCAATCTCACCAGTCTGAGCTACTTTCATTTGTATGTGTTTTGTCTTCTGACTTTGCTCTAGCTTCACAAGCCCTGTGTCATGTAAGCTTTGTGTGCCCTGCTAGAACTAAATGAACTATTGTTTATAGTGCAGATACAGCTCTATGGACATCAGGACTCTTTAAAAGCTGTACTGCACCAATAAGTATAGGACTTGTTTTTCAGGCATTCCCTTTCCAGGACTCTGGGGGTTTATTACTCTTGGACTGTGTTTTTCTCCATTGGGTTCTCCCAGTGAGAATTATCTCTAGAGACCTTCATGTTTATGTTATCTTGCTAAAACTAAGGCGGCCGTCACACGCACAGATATCTTGCCCGATATCGTTTAAGCGATCTCCTTTTTGATCGCTTAAGCGATATCGGGCATAAAATCGATGCATGTAATCAAGCGATTCACGATGTGACATCGCTGATCTGAGGTCCGGTTCTCAGATCTAGCGATGATCGATTTCACGATCTCCTTCATCGTGGTGTATAACACCACGATGAACGATCTCCCAGCGGCAGAGCCTATGCTGGGAGATGGTAACTATGATACACGTCGGGTAACTAAGCGACGCGCGGCGCCTAGTTACCCGATGTGTACCATAGTTACCAGCGTTCTCGCTGGTCCACATCGCTGGTGAGTCTGTCTGTGTGACATCTCACCAGCGATGTGAGCGATATTGTAAGCGATCGCGCGTGCACGTGATCGCTTACAATATCGCTATAGATATCTGTGCGTGTGACGGCCGCCTAAGAGAGACTTTCTGTGTTACCTGTTGGATGAACTTTCTCATTTGCTGAACACATCTCATCTGCCATGTGTGATAAATATAGACTTTTTAACCTTGAAACTTTGGTTTCTGTGTGTAGTCTGTGTGCTCCCATTGCTAACAGATTCCTGAGTAATCCTACAGTACATTAAACATGCTTCCATTGTGGCCCAATACAAAAGCTATAAGATGCATGCCACTTTGCTGTGGTCTAATCCTAATTTTATGAAAAGTGGGGACTCTTGTTGGGGTCTCCTTGCTGTGTGGTGCACGACTTGAGCACGGCTGTCTGAGCACAATATCTACTCCTGGCACTCCTGCACCTCTTGCTAAATAGTCAACCTTGAAATACTGAGCACATGCCTCCTGCCTTGCTGCCATTGCGGCCCAATACAAAATCTATTAAATGGTTGCCACTTTATGTGATCTGATACAAATTTTGGGAAACATGGGGACTCTTGTTGGGGTCTCCTTGCTGTGTGGTGCATTACTTGAGTATAGCTCTCTGAGCACAATACCTACTCCTGACAATCCTGCACCTCATCCTGAATATTCAACCTTGAAATGCTAGGCCCAGTTCTCCTGCCTTGCTACCAATGTGGCCCAATACAAAAGCTTTAAGGTGAATGTCTCTTTGCTGTGATCTGACTCTAATTTTTGGAAAAGTGGGGACTTATCTTGGGGTCTCCTTGCTGTGTGGTACATGACTTGAGCAGGGCTCTCTGAGTGGCAAGCCCACACCAGTCACTCATCCTCCGTTTACTCATGTTGAACCTTGAAATCCTGAGACCAGGCCTTGTATCTTGCACCCACAGTGGGCATTTCCAAAATGTAGAAAACTGCTGCCACTTTCCCCTATAACTTATCCATCTGTCAGTTCAGAGTTTTATCCACCTCTGAAATTTAAATAAATGTAAGACACCTCCTATTTTTTACTGATTTTGAAGAGTGTGAAGGCTGGCACAGACCGTGTCTCATGCACTCATGCTATGCCATGATAGCATTTGTACTCTGGATCCATTTTTACCAAATTTCCTGATGTCTGCCACTAATAAGGCTGGGGTCACACATGCGTTTTTTTCATGCTTTTTTGGAGACCTGCGTTTTTAAAAAAACATGTAAAAACGCATCCATAGGCCCCCATGTTAAAAAACGCATGCCCTAATAGCAAAAATGCATGTCTTAATAGCAAAAACGCATGTGTGACAGTACCATGCGTTTTTGTGTGCGTTTTTGCAATTATGTGATTTGCTGACATCAAAAACGCATGCAAAAATGCATGGTACATTAGTACCATTTAGTACCATCCAAAAACGCATGCATTTTCCATAGGGGCCCATGTTAAAAAAATGCATGTGTTTTCTAAAAAACGCATGCGTTTTTAAAACAGCACCAAAAAATAGTTCATGCTCTATTTTTGGGTGCTGATTTAAAAACGCATGCAAAAACGCAGGGTGCCATCAGACACCTTAAAAAACGCATGCAGAAATGGAAAAAAGCATGCAGAAATGCATGCTTTTTTCAAAGGCACTCAAAAAACTCATGCCAAGTGTGACCCTGGTCTAAGAGCAGGTTGGCAGCTTTTAGGCCCGTTTGAAGGTGTTTTCTATGCATTTGATTTCAATGGAGTTTGGGAGGTGGTTCGATGAACAGATTGTTGAACAATTCGGCACACACCCCATTTTTCTGCAATCTGAACTGAATCCGAACACTAAAGTGTTCGCTCATCTCTAGTTTTCAGTGTTAGTTTTCCACTACACATAGTGTTTTGCATTTAGCTTCAAAGTTCTACTTTGGTCTCATCTGACCAGAACACCTTCTTCACATGCTCTCTATGTCCACTACATGGCTTTTATCAAACTGCCAACAGAACTTCTTATGTCTTGCTTTCAAAAACAGTGTTCTTCCTACCACTCTTCAATAAGGGGCAGACTTGTGGAGTATATGGCTGAAAGTTGTCTTGTTGACAGTTCCCCTACCTGAGCTGTGGATCTCTGCAGCTCCTCTACAGTGATCATCGGTTTCTGTGCTGCTTCTTTAAATAGTGCTCTCCTTGCTCGGGATGTCAGTTTAGGTGGATTGCCATGTCTTCGTAGGTTTCAGTTGTGCCATACTCCTTCTATTTTTGGATGATGGTTTGAACAGTGCTATGTGGGATGTTCAGATGTTGGGCTATTTTTTTTTTATAACCTATGCCTGCTTTACAATTCTCTACAACTTTATCCCTGACCTGTTTTGTGTCTCTTAGTTTTCATGATTCTTTTCGATCCATAGTTTTCTGAAACACACCTCTGATGGCGGGTTTACACGTTGCGATATCGTAGTCCGATTTCAATGAAAAGTCACGTGGCTCAATCGTTGGAGCCAATATCGTTCCTGTGTTGTATGGTGTGAACGTCCAATACGATGCAAGAACGATGTCAATGCGATATCGGGGATTGAATGAGCGTGCTATTCAATGCTCCGATATTGAATGGAGATTGGAGTCGGATCGTGCTGTGTGACAGCCCAACTACGATGCGATGTTCAACGTCACCCATTCACTCCCATGTTAAATGATCATTCCTGGGTTGGGGGGCGTAGACATCGCACGGACATTGTATTCCGATATCGCAGCGTGTAAACCTCCGATGCGATGCGGGAGAAACTTGCACTAAATGCACGCGCCCGCGCCATTGAGTTGCGATATCGCAACGATATTGAAACGTGTAACCCCACCATTAGACCTTCACAGAACAGCTGTAGTTATAATGATAATAAATTACCCACGGGTGGAAAAAATATACTAATACTATACTAGGTGACTTCTGAAGGCAATTGGTTACTCAGGATTTTATTTAGAGGAATGTTGACTATAGGAGGCTTAATACAAACATACCTCACAATTTTCAGAATTATATTTTTGAATAATTTTGAAAACCATGTATGATTGCTACTTGGTGATGGTATATCACATATAATGTCAATAAAACACATTTGTTTGTGGGTGTAATGTGAAAATATGTGTAAAGGTCCACCGGCTATGAATACTTTTTCAAGGCACTGTATGTATTTCATACATGTCATACAATTTCTCGTGGCTGCTAAAACATATATTATTTTAATTATGAAGTATCTGAATATTATATAGTGAGCTCACAAGTGCATATATTTTGCTTAGCGCAGCAGAAACACAAAAATAATTATGTTGCAGTCTGAAATTAACAAATTGATTTATAGTCATGTTCTTCTCCTGAAAGTGAACCTGTTATTTTTTCAGGAAATGATTAAAAGTCTGGATAATACATGGTCTGCTATTGTCTATAGTATGTATTCAGCATATTCCTACACAAAGTAGGAAATTAATGTGGACAGTTAAGTCAACAAAAGAGAAATGTAGCAATATTCTATGGAAAATTTGTATGGACATGGAAATAAAAAGATAAGATGATATTTACCCATCAGTCATCATATGTATAGCTGCATGCATGGAAAACTCAATCCACTATGATTGCGTGGCCATTGAGCATCATGATGGGCACGTTTTCAGTTGCATGCAGAAATATTCAGAGCATGGTAACCCTTTAAAACTGGTGAAGTTAACAACATTGATTATTCCAGCTCAGTGGCAGCTGTCAGAGATTTGAGCATATCAGTCAGTGCGTTAACTATTACATCTTGAATTTAATGTGCCATTAACAGAAAGAGTAGCAAGCTGTAAGATCTGAGTGATCGTGGCAAAGGCCAAGCTATGATGGAGGCTAATCTTTTGAGACCTATGTTGATCTTGTCTGCAGTTTCCACACATTGAATGGAGCTACAGTATACTGTATTGCTGAACTCTGTTCAATGTTTACATCCATCCGCGTCCACAGATGTTATACTTGTTATGCATTTACTTATGACATAGATGTGTCTTAGTTGTCCCATCTACGGTAAAACAGTTAAGTACCTCTAGGGAATTATGTGCACATGCACATATTTCCATGGTTCCCTCTGCTCTCGCCGCATCGTCATTTGGTCTCATGTTTATGCCCGTTGATTGGTGGTGTTCCCTGGCTTCTGGGTATGCATGGGTGAAAGGACGCTGGGAGACTCTGCGGCATATGCACATGCGCCGGCAAGATTCTATCCATTGGTTAATAGGACACCATGTGACTGGACACCTGATGACTTTTAAAGTGTAAATATCATTTCATTGGAAGAAAAACAATACTGCACTGGTTGTTAATGATAGGTAACATAGCAGCTAAAATAATGCTTTATTTCGTGCCTTATGACTTATTTTCTCAAATTTTTCTGTGCTCTTTTAAAAACTGCATTTTACGGCTGCGTGTGCATGTCCAGAATCTGATGGGCAGCACTGCAATGTGATAGCAAAGAAGGGGTTAACAGAGATCCTGACTGAGTTGTGTGGAGCCAGATGAAAGATCAGAAGCTTGTTCTAAGGAAAAAGGAGTCTACACTGATCCTGACATTGCTCAGCTCTGTGCTGTAATCTGATACATTGTCTCCTCATGAGCTGCAGTCAGGAGCTCTCACACAATGTAGGCCATGTCCCCTCCCTTATATGGTTATGTGGCCTTATTTCATGTGAAGATGGATCTGAGTGAGAATGAACATATGTCTAATTCACACACAGTGTAATGGGGACACCTTGTAGAAGGTTTATGAATGGTTTTCAACCAGATTTCATTAATAAAGTATGTATGAAAGTTTGGTATAATCACTTGCTCTACATTATTATTATTATTATTAAATAAAAATTTAAACGGCGGTTATGCTTTAAGGTTCTGTAAGCGTGAATCCAGACACTCTCCATGATTAAGCTAATCTATCAAAACATGTGAAATGTACGTTGGGGTTTCTGATCCAAGAGGGATCTCCCACTGTTGCTTATCCTGCACCTGTCACTTTGGGTATGGCTGATTTTTGTTTAACTATGTAACCTTGATTGATCCTGTACACTTGCACCTTATATGACTATTATGTCTGTGATTAGTACTCTGTGTGCATACTTATATCTTTTACTGCACATGATTGCACTTTATGTGGATATCATGCTTATGACTTGTGTAAATTGTATTTTTACATATGGTGCCCTGTATCAATATATGTTAGTAACTAATTTCATCAGGCATCCATGCCTATTGCCTGTGAACTGTTGCAGCATAACTTGTATTCTGTCTGTTATAATGCACTCATCTAGGTTCGCTATTTTATGTCACTAATGTGTAAAATAATAAAATGATGTATATGTCTTTGTAAAGCATATTGGCTTCACATTTTTGGTCTCCTTTAATTATATTTGGCTCCCTGTGTTGAGCCGTTTGAGCCTCATCCGGTATACTTACCCTCTGCCTTCTTTTTGATATATTGCCTGATTGATTGGTTGATTATAAATGTTGATGAATAAAGCTGTCAGATGTCGAACCCCAATGGATTTGACTATACTGAGCATAGATGATCAAAATCACGTTTCAGGGTAACCCCTTTGTTACTCATCTATCCCTGTACCAGCATAAGCAACTTTCATCTGTGGCTAGTGTTACACAGGTTTAGAGATGAGCAAACATTTTGACGTTTGGGTGGTGCAGCTGAATTTTTTGGCGCACTGTTTGTGACCCCAAATGTGACCCAAACCCAAATGGAAGTCAATGATTTGCAGTTCAGCTGTCTACCCACAGGCAGCCAGCCATAAATAAAACACTTCCAGGGGTGGGAGGAGAGTGTTTTATTTTCTTAATTAATTTTGGTCACATACTACACCTAAAAACCGTGCTTTTTTGGGGCCGTCGCACGCATCAATGGCGACATTGACGGCTGATCGCTGGTGAGCTGTCACACAGGCAGACTCACCAGCGATCATTGGACCAGCGACATTATGGAAATGATTTAAATATCGTTTCCACGATGTCTGCAGGCTGGTATCCATGGCAAACTGCGGGTAACAAGGCAGCGTGCGCTGCCTAGATACCCGTTATATACCTTGGTTACCAGCCTTCTCCGCTCACCAGCTGGTATTCAAGGTACACAGCGGGTAACTAGGGTCCCTAGTTATTCGCTGTGTACCTTGGATACCAGCCGGTGAGCGGAGCAGGCTGGTAACTAAGGTATACATCGGGTATCTATGCAGCGCGCGCTGCCTAGTTACCCGCAGTTTACCCTGGATACCGTCTCCCAGCGCTTGCTGAGAGGCGCTGGGAGCTGGATGATCGCATCTCCCGGTGTCACACGCAGCGATGCTGCGTGTCCACTGGGCCACCGTCGTCAGGTTTTAGAACAGGTTCTAAAACCTGACGACCATCAACCAGCGACTTATCGCTGGTTGATGCGCCCTGTCACACACGTCAGTATCGCAGCAGCGATATTGCACGCGATATTGACGCTTGCGACATCCCCATTATGTGCAGTGCGAGATGATCAAACACTCCATGCGGCTCGCCCTGGGCCAAGCACATTTAGGGTATGTGCACACTGGCCGGGTTAGGGTCGGTTTAGATGTGTAAACCGCCGGTCGGTTTACATAAATTTCATGTAAATTTATGTTAATCCAAACCGGCGTTTGGATTAACATTAAAACCTATGTAAACCGACACCCGGGTTCCCGGCGGGTTAGCAACGAATGAGCATGTTCTATAAACCGGCCGGTTCTGCAGCGGCTGCAAGCAGAATCATGTACTGCTTCCAGCCGCCGCAACTCCGCCGGCGCTAACCCGCTGGCCACCCGCCCGGCACCCGCCCGTCACCCGCCGCACATACCCGCCAGGATGCCGGTGGACGACTCCGGAGCTTCCTGGCGGGTCCGCCCAGCTGCCGCCGACCAACCCGCCGGCCAGTGTGCACATACCCTTATTATTCCATGTGCTGTGCTTGAATGTTACAAAGAAAGGAATTCATTTAACGAGGAGTCAATCAGTCAGTCCCTTCACACATAGCACTGATGATGTGTCTGACCTAAGAAAATGTCTCCTGAGAAAGATACATGTCATGCTTGGTTTACAAACACCAATTTTTGTGTCCAATATCTGAACAGATCTCTGGTTGCAGTGAAATCATGGACACATAGGTCCATTTTGTGGCTGTGTACAACATGGAGCAATGTATCCATGATTTCACTGCAACCAGAGATCTGTTCAGATATTGGACAGAGAAATTGGTGTGTGTAAACCCACCATCATAAATGCTGCTGTTGGATATTGTACCATAGCTTTTATAGGCAGATTGGAAAGTATATTAGTTCAACTAAAGATAATATTTAATGTAGATAACCCCCATTAATCTCTCCCAGTTCTGCCTATTTTTATCCCTAAGCAATGAGAAAACAAATTATTCCAAACTGCATACATCCCATGTGTTGTACCATAGGCTGAAGAGTCTGGGAAAACTTGTACTATAGACAGGTATGGTTACTGAATTATCAAAAAGCCTGGTTTATTAGCCAGTCATAATGGTGTATAACATATGAAGCTCAAAATAACGTCTTGACAAAGGTTTGCCAGTGTTATAGTGTAGACAACCCCTTTAAATCTCCTGCCTTTTTTGGGTTCATACATTTAGAGATATGCTGTAGCTTTTAGGTCAATTTAATTTTAAGTTACTAGCTGGGTGCCCGATGCACAATGCATCGGGATTCTAGCAGAGCGAGTCTCTGACTCGCAATGGCCGCTTCGCGGCCAATGCTTCGCGCTGCTAAGGCGACTCGCCATGCCCGCTGCGCGGGCATAGCGAGTCGCCTTAGAGCGACTCGCAATGGCCGCTGCGCGGCCAATGCTTCGTTCGTATCCACATGACCACGCTGACTCGCAGCGAGTGCGGTCTCAAAAGGGGCACTCGCTGCATTCGTGATTATATAATAGATAGGAATTTTGCATATCAAAGCACTAGCTGCTTGTTCCCACTAAGCATGTTAACACAGTAATTACAGCTTGTACAGCATGTACTATTTTTACTCTGCCATGACATATTAAAGGCTCAGTGGAGCAGATCCCATTTAATAACAGTATTTTTGATTACAAGTATGGACTCGAAATAGTGATTATCCTGCAACACACTCACATTTTGTCGCCAGGGGTTTGACATTTCTTTTATGAAGTAATATGAACTGTGAAATTTGTTTCTATAGGGACAAAAACATTAATTCTATTAACAAATAATAGCTCTAGAGAGGCAGAAAACTGCTTATGTGATTTCTAGTATTATTACAAATATTATATACTGTCAGTAACTGGAATATGTTGTGTCGTGACATCATAGGATAAAGGGCATATAAGCCTCACACAGCTGTATGGAAGAAGGAATTAATCCAGCACTACACTTTGGACATGAATCATCAACTCTCTCTCTGCAAAGCACTTCACTGGCTCCCTACTGCCCAGAGGCTCCAGGTTAAAACCCTGATATACAAAGCCATCCAGAATCTGTCTCCTCCGTACATCTGTGACATGGTCTCCCAGTACTTACCTGCATGCAACCTGCATTTCTTACAAGACTCATCTGTTATCTCTTCTTCCCACAACCACATACAAGATTTCTCCCGTGCTTCCCCCATACTTTGGACCTCTCTACTCCATATCAGACTCTTGCCTACCAAGGAAACCTTCAAAAGGAACTTTTAAAGACTTACCCCTTCCTACAAGTATACAACCTGCAATGAGCCTCAGTCTACCGAACCACTGCACACCTAACCATACCCTCTCCTAATGTATCCTCACCCATCCCTTGTAGACTGTGAGCCCTCATGGGCATGATCCTCTCCTCTCCTAGTGTATCCTCACCCATCCCTTGTAGACTGTGAGCCCTCATGGGCATGATCCTCTCCTCTCCTCTCCTAGTGTATCCTGACCCATCCCTTGTAGACTGTGAGCCCTCGTGGGCAGGGACCGCTCTTCTCCTGTTCCTGTGTGTTGCTTGTATTGCTCATAATTATTGTACTTGTCTATGTATGCCCCTTTTCACATTTAAAGTGCCATAGAATAAAGGGTGATATAATAATTAAAAATAATAATAATACTCAGACAAGATATGTCACCAAACACTTTTGTTTTACTTGTTACATAATTATGTTAGAGCAGGGATTTGACTGCAAAACTAACTATATATATCCTCATCTCACTTAAGGCCGGGTTACACATACTGATGTTCCAGCAATCCAATCAACGATCCGACCGCATCGGGATCGATGGAACATAAGTATGTGATCGCTGGTGAGATGCCACACAGGCAGATCTCAACAGCGATGCGCCAACACCCGACGGTTGCCCGGATCGGTCAGGGTGTTGGGCGCACACTGGGTGTTGCTGGTCATTGCCCCTGTCACACATGTTGATGCATGCATGACAGCGGGAGACCAGCGACCAAAAAATGGTCCTGGCCATTCTGTAATGATCAGCGATCAGCAAGCTGATCGCTGGTCATTGCATCATGTCACACGCAGTGATGTTGCTGGCGAGGCCGCTGCAACGTCACAAAACCTGTGATGTTGCAGCGACATTGGAAGCGATGTCGCTGCGTGTAACCCGGCCTTTAATATGCAGGTAGTTCACAGTTAGATCTGACTTGCTTGCGTTCCCTAAGGGTAAATATAGACTTATTACCTGCAATCAGGAACCTTAATGTCGGGTTACACGCAGCCACATCGCTACCGATATCACTGCAAAGTCACAGGTTTTGTGACATTGCACCGACCTCGCCAGTGACGTCGCTGCTTGTGACATGCCGCAACGACCAGCGATCAGCTCGCTGATAATTGCAGAATGGCCAGGACCATTTTTCGGTCCCACCCAGTGTGCACTCGACACCTTGACCGATCCCAGAGACCGTCGGGTGTCGGCACATCACTGGGTGATCGCTGGTGAGATCTGCCTTTGTGGCATCTCACCAGCGATCACACACCGATGTTCCAGCGATCCCGGTCCGGTCGGATCGTTGATCGGATCACTGGAACATCGGTAGGTGTAATCCGGCCTTAACACATTTGGAAATTTTGTGTCTGCAACTATTGCGTTAGTTCATTGTTCACAACGTAACCCCATCAACAGTAAGATACAATGTATCAGTGTGTCATTACAGTCTTTATGTCACAAAATACATGTTGCTGTGTTTCCATAACTCAAGGCTTATTACACTATATAAAACATGATTATATTGCATATAATAGGTTTGCATAGGATATGCTAGCTGATGATTAAGGCTAGGGTCACACTTGCATCATGACCCTAGCCTGGCACATCTGTGAAAAACATAGTGCCAGGCAGGCATAGCGCATAGCGTTAACAGCAGGTAACGCTATGTGCCGTCTGCCTGTGAATTGCTATGGTGAAGTGCAGCCACTGGCTCTACTGAGCAGACCCGGATATGCGCTTTTGCTGAATGCACGGTTAATGCTACTTGCAGCGTTTTCCTGTATGCTCTGCAAAAGTGCATATCGGGGTCTGCTCAGTGGAGCTGGCGGGAGCGGTAAGCTGCACGTCACCATAGCAATGCACAGGCAGGCAACACGTAGCGCTACCTGCCGTTAATGCTATGCACTATGCCTGTCTGGCACAAATTTTTTCACGGATGCGCCAGGCTAGGGTCATGACATAAGTGTGTCCCTAGAAACATAAAGAGAAAGAAAGAAGATGTTAGAAAATAGCAATACAACCTCCAGTTTGTTTTTCAAGGCAAAGAAACTATTTTATTACAAGCATCAAAAACAGATAAATTCCACAAATAGGCACATACAATAGCAATATATTAGTAGGTAACCCTCTCTGGCTTGTCTGAGCCCGGCAAATAATGCACAATAAGTAAAGGCCACGTTACACACACAGATATCTGTTCAGATATTGTTCGCAGATCTCTGGTTGCAGTGAAATCATGGACACATTGTTCCATTTTGTGGCCGTGTACAAATGTAATAATGTGTCCATGATTTCACTGCAACCAGAGATCTGAGACCAATATCTGAACAGATATCTGTGTGTGTAACGTGGCCTTAACTCGGATAATTCAATTTACATGTGAAAAATACATGGAAAACATACACAGCAACTTTTTCATATATATGGCAGTATGCAGAGATTGGGATAACAATTTAGGCACATAGGACTCTACATGAATTATAATGATCACCAATTGAGTCTATCAAAGACTATCCAAATTTTCTCCCAAGAAAAATGAATTGAATGCACCCAGAAACACCTTATATGAGCATATACCACAAATAGTTGGTAAAGTATCATACATGTGGGAGTTATATCTTATACTCAAGGTGCAGGTTGTGACACTTTAGAATATAAAGGTTTATATCCCATTCTGACATTCCAAACTATTGGTGCCGTTACACGCTAGGATATCGTTAACGATATCCTTAAAGGGAACCAACCACCTCAGATGACGACTATAAGCTGTTAATACATGTCCCTGCACCCTACCTACACCATTCCACCTATGTTTTTCTTAAGAATATTGATAAATGTAAACCGAAATATACACTTTATAAAATTACATGCCTGTGTATTTCTGGGCGTCTCCTTCTGGGTCAGTTACTAGAGGGCTGTGTCTCCAGCAGCATGACTGGCTTCTCTAGCCCTCCCTCTTACTTTGCAGGACGTCACATGAAGGGACGGAAGCTGCCTTGCGTGCCCGCCCACTGATAGATAACATCACGCCCTTCATGTGACGTCCTGCAAAGTAAGAGGGAGGGCTAGAGAAGCCAGTCATGCTGCTGGAGACACAGCCCTCTAGTAACTGACCCAGAAGGAGACGCCCAGAAGTACACAGGCATGTAATTTTATAAAGTGTATATTTCGGTTTACATTTATCAATATTCTTAAGAAAAACATAGGTGGAATGGTGTAGGTAGGGTGCAGGGACATGTATTAACTGCTTATAGTCGTCATCTGAGGTGGTTGGTTCCCTTTAAGGCACCTTCACACGTGGCAATATTGCTAGGCAATTTCACAGGCAATTTGCTGGTTGCAGTGAAAACATGGACACATTGTTCTGTCTTGTTGCCGTTTACAAAATAGAACAATGTGTCCATGATTTCACTGTAACCAGCAAATTGCTAGTGAAATCGCCTAGCAATATTGCCATGTGTGAATGTACCTTTAGAACGATCACATTACAGTGATCGTTCTGACATCGTTAGTGCGTTGTCACATACAAGGATATTGTTAACAATATCCCATTCGGCAACCATCAGTTAAATTGAAGAGCAAGGACTGAACGATCTTTTATAGCGGCAGGAATAGGAGATTTTTCAAAAAGGTGTCACACTGAACGATGTGACTTCTTCAAGCAGCGTTAATTGGACGACAAACGATAGGGCTGCTTTAGGGTATGTGCCCACAGGACGGTTCTTGCATCATTCTGACCGTCAGAAAACCGGTGGTGAACTTCTGGAGCCTACAGTCCTGAGCTCTGAAGAGTCCAGCAGTTTTCCAGCATTATCCAGCGTTTTTTCAGCGGTTTTCCAGCGTTTTTTCAGCGGTTGTATAGCGTTTTTTTGACATGATTCTTGGCCATTTGTAAGCTCAGAGTTTGTACATAAAGTTGATTAACCGCTTTAAAAACGCACTTGAAAATTGACATGCTCAATCTTCACAAATCGCCTGAAAACCGGTGAACTGGATGAAGATGAGCATAATATAACCGGCATAGTGGGCACAGCGGTTTCCAATTGCCATAGGTTTCAATGTTAATCCAAACGCTGGTTTGGATTAACATAAATTTAAATAAAACCAACGTTAAAACGTCGGCGGAAACCGCTGGAAAACCGCACTACAACCGTCATGTGGGCACATACCCTAACACACACCAACTTCTGTGACCAACTTCTGAACAGATCTCTGGTTGCAGTGAAATCATGGACACATAGTTCTATTTTGTGGCTGTGTACAATGGAGCAATGTGTCCATGATTTCACTGCAACCAGAGATCTGTTCAGATATTGGACACAGAAGTTGGTGTGTGTAAAGCGGCCCATAGATTTGAGGTCAGGATCTCATTTTTTGGATGAACGTTCCAACGATTTTTCCATCCTACATCGTTCGTTTACAGGCAAGGACGCACAAACAATATCGTTAGAACGTTCACAAGTCCGTGATGTTTCAACGATATCGTTAACAATATCCTAGCATGTTAAGCGGCCTTAAGTTGAGTGTAAATGGACCACCCCTTAAAAGTAGAGGGATATTTGATAGATTTCACCTGGCCCTCTCCCTATCCTGCTTTATCCCTGACTGAGCCCTGGTAAATTCGGTATACACTTGTGTGGAGACCCGGGGGTCAGCGGGCGCTCTCGTCCGCAGGCCCAGCCGCCTTTACAAAGACAGCGTGGACCAGGGCTCATCCCCAGCTGAACGCCCGAGCTCCTTAACCGTGGGCGGAACAGTACTCAGACAACACAGGGTGAGGGAATCACAATATCAAGGCTTTATTGGATCCCCAAACAGTTAACAGCATATAACGCATAACCAAGCATAACACATAATGTAACAGGCCACAGAGTCTCACCCTTCCGCTGGCTCACCAGGGTTTAAAATGCAGCACGGCAAAGTCTGTAGCCAGGTGACTGTATCGTCCCAACCTGGGTTGCTTCCTTATCCTTATCCAGTCTATCACAGTCGTATCCGCTAATCCGATGCTGAAGTCCTTGTGGTTCTTTTAGTTCATGTTCTGAGCCCCTTGGTCGGCACCGAAATGCCTAGGCCTGGGGTTATGGCTAGCTAATCGGATCCGAAGACCCTAGATTAGCTGCCTGTATCCAATCCAGTGACCTCTAGCCGGGACCGAAACCCCTAGACTGAGGCCACTAGACAGAATCTAACTCCAATCTCCTAAAACTGCTGGTCAAAGTGAACAGTCCTCCTTATATACCCTCAGCCCTCATTGTAGGATATTGGGGACGTCATGATTGGTGCAATAACACAGTCTTTTCATTCGCTGAACTCCAATCCTCGTTTAACATATTTTAGGTACTATTGCAATCCAAATGCTGATTGATATAGCACCTTACAATGGAATGTTAGTCTGAGACAATCAGTCTGCAAACCATGACAATAACACAATAGTGGCTGGAGCCTCAATCCACATTCACAGGGTAATAGACAATGGACGATTAGCATAATTAAGTTCTCTGGCCTTCAATGACAAACAGGTTAGATAATTACATTACCAAGCTAAACTTTAACCACAGAAATCTATGACAATACTGTAAGAAATTCTCTTTGACCATTACAAGTTTACAAACCAAAATACAATATGATATGTCTGGATGAATAAGAAATCCTCCTACATTATATATTAAAGGGTCCATTTCGTCACATACCTCCCCCTTCTTATTTAGCCAGACAGAGCAGTCAGATGTGATCAGTCTCTGGTTATCCTTCTCCTCTTGGCGGCATTGTCTTTTTTAATGGAGAAAACAGCAATCGAGGCTTCCATCTATACACCTCCCCCAGATTACCTCCCCCAGGATGGGCAGACATATTGTGGATAAACAGTAAAATGGGATTCAGGAGTTGAGCTCCCATGAATTTCTGGTTATCAATTCCCCCCCAGTCAATGACCACAGTCTGGCTAGGTGTACTCACTGTTGATGGCTCCGAGGAGAATGATGGGGTCTGGGAACATGGATTATCATCTGAAGGTGGGGTAGCAAGATCCACATCAGGGTGCTGCTTGGCTTCCTGGATGTTGGTGATGGCTGTGACAAACTGGCTGGATAGTCCTTGTCCTGGGTCAGCTTGCAAAACAATAGATGCGGGGGGGCCATCCATGAGCCCCACTTCAACCTCCTCCTGGTTAGCCCCTGAATCAACAGGTGTGGGAAAGCTGCTCACAAATCCCACATCAACCTCTTCCTGGTCAGTCTCCACAAAAGCAGTCATGGGGACACTGTCTGTAAGCTCCACATCGACCTCTTCCTGGTCAGTCTCTACAATAGCAGGCATGGGGACGCTGTTTGTAAGCTCCACATCAACCTCTTCCGGGTCAGTTTCCACAATAGCAGGTGTAGGGTCACAGTCTATAAGCTCCACATCGACCTCTTCCTGGTCAGTTCCCAAAGCAACAGGGATAGGGACGTTGTCCGTAAACTCCAACTTGTCCTCTCCCTGCTCAGGCTCCAAAATAACAGGTGTAGGGTCACTGTCTGTAAGCTCCAACTTGTCCTCTCCCTGCTCAGGCTCCAAAATAACAGGTGTAGGGTCACTGTCTGTAAGCTCCAACTTGTCCTCTCCCTGGTCGTTCGCCTCGGCTAGCTGCACACCTTCCGAAGGGATGTCTGAGCACTGACCCTCAACCAGGGAAATGGTTAATTGGGAACAGGGTACAGGGTCTGGAGAAACAATAGCTGGGCTTACCAGGATGTGGACAGAATCAGTTTCTTGTTGTCCTGGGGCTTGGACGTCACTGACCTGGACTGGCTGTGCTGGCCGATGAGCTCCAGGCATGGGGCCCCGGTGTTGGCGACAATCTTTGTCCATATGTCCAAGACGTCCATACGTATAACAGCGCTGTGGATTGGGCAAGTCACGTATCCTGTCTGCATACCTTTGTCCTGATGGGGCTTCTAATGGGTAGCGGAATAATCCTACTCGAGCGGCTGGGGGTAGCAGTTGGTGAGCTGGAATTCCTAAAATATTTCCCAGAACCCAAGCCCTCTCTTCTCTTGAGGCTTTTGGCCCCAATGCAGCCAAGCACTCCTTGATTTGGACTGCTGTGGACCTGGTGATTTCACGATATTCACTGGATCCATGATGTGGTGCACAACTTACATCCTCTGGTACCACGTCGGCGGGGTCCTCATCATCCTCACCATCATTCCGGGTGTCCCAATGGACCAATTTCTGAATCAAAGCCGACCGAGTGTCAGCGTTCCTGTATTCAATATTTCTCCTCTGGCACAGATCCTGTAGCATCCATTTACTGCTGCTGCCGTATCTCCTCTCCGGCCCTTGTCCCATGGCTGAGCTGGTGGGGTTGGACATGGCAACGTCCGAAACCTGAATGCCTCACCTATGGCCTGCTGGGTATGCTTATATGCCTCCCTGGTTGTTGAGCCCCTGGACGGTGTCCACGAACACCAGTCCCCTGCAGCTCCCCTGGATAAACCAGGCTGAGTAGTATCCCACCGCTGCCACCAATTGTGGAGACCCGGGGGTCAGGGGGCGCTCTCGTCCGCAGGCCCAGCCGCCTTTACAAAGACAGCGTGGACCAGGGCTCATCCCCAACTGAACGCCCGAGCTCCTTAACCGTGGGCGGAACACTACTCAGACAACACAGGGTCAGGGAATCACAATATCAAGGCTTTATTGGATCCCCAAACAGCTAACAGCATATAACGCATAACCAAGCACAGCAAATAAATGTAACAGGCGACAGAGTCTCACCCTTCCGCTGGCTCACCAGGGTTTAGAATGCAGCAAGGCAAAGTCTGTAGCCAGGTGACTGTATCGTCCCAACCTGGGTTGCTTCCTTATCCTTATCCAGTCTATCACAGTCGTATCCGCTAATCCGATGCTGAAGTCCTTGTGGTTCTTTTAGTTCATGTTCTGAGCCCCTTGGTCGGCACCGAAATGCCTAGGCCTGGGGTTATGGCTAGCTAATCGGATCCGAAGACCCTAGATTAGCTGCCTGTATCCAATCCAGTGACCTCTAGCCGGGACCGAAACCCCTAGACTGAGGCCACTAGACAGAATCTAACTCCAATCTCCTAAAACTGCTGGTCAAAGTGAACAGTCCTCCTTATATACCCTCAGCCCTCATTGTAGGATATTGGGGACGTCATGATTGGTGCAATAACACAGTCTTTTCATTCGCTGAACTCCAATCCTCGTTTAACATATTTTAGGTACTATTGCAATCCAAATGCTGATTGATATAGCACCTTACAATGGAATGTTAGTCTGAGACAATCAGTCTGCAAACCATGACAATAACACAATAGTGGCTGGAGCCTCAATCCACATTCACAGGGTAATAGACAATGGACGATTAGCATAATTAAGTTCTCTGGCCTTCAATGACAAACAGGTTAGATAATTACATTACCAAGCTAAACTTTAACCACAGAAATCTATGACAATACTGTAAGAAATTCTCTTTGACCATTACAAGTTTACAAACCAAAATACAATATGATATGTCTGGATGAATAAGAAATCCTCCTACATTATATATTAAAGGGTCCATTTCGTCACAACTTGTACTATATTTCACAGGTGACTTATATTATGGATTATCTCTCTGGCAGCTGATTGTGCCTGTATTCTAGATATGCAAATAGAGTCTGTGGAGCGTTGTTTAGGAGTCTCAACACAGGACTAGCCACATATCCCTATATCTGTATTCTAGATATGGGTGGCTGAATTGTTCAGCTGAACTTGGGGTTTAAAAGGCTCAAATGAGCTCCTTACACTAGTTTGGGCTGTGAACTTTATCCCAGGTGAAATCTATCTAATATCCCTCTACTATTAAGGGGTGGTCCATTTGCTCTCAACATAGTTTGGAAAGTCAGAATGGGACATAATGGTCATATATTGAGTATAAGATATAACTCCCACATGTATGATACTTTACCAACTATTTGTGGTATATGCTCATATAAGGTGTTTCTGGGTGCATTCAATTCATTCTTCTTGGGGCAAAATTTGGATAGTCTTTGATAGATACCTCAATTGGTGATCATTATAATTCATGTAGAGTCCTATGTGCCTAAATTGTTATCTCAATCTCTGCATACTGCCATATACATGAAAAAGTTGCTGTGTATGTTTTTCATGTATTTTTCACATGTAAATTGAATTATCCGAGTTACTTATTGTGCATTATTTGCCACGCTCAGAAAAGCCAGAGAGGGTTACCTACTAATATATTGCTATTGGAGGTTGTATGTGGCTATTTGAGGCCAATTTTAAATGCTTTTAAATGTTTGTGGAATTTATCTGTTTTTGATGCTTGTAATAAAATTGTTTCTTTGCCTTGAAAAACAAACTGGAGGTTGTATTGCTATTTTCTAAGATCTTTCTTTCTCTTTACGTGTTTAACTAAGGCTGGCTTCAGACTGCGTTTGAGATCCGATCCGTAGCTGTCCGCTTGAAGCGGACAGCCGTGGACCGGATCAGCACACAGGACCGGGGAGCTATTATGCCCTCTGATCCTGTGTGCAGCCGCACACAGTTCCTGCTGCTGATAGGTGAGGACCGCAGGCACCACGGTCCTGACCTGTCAGCGGCTGCGGCTGCGTGCGGCTGCACACAGGATCGGAGGGCATAATAGCCCCCCGGTCCTGTGTGCTGATCCGGTCCACGGCTGTCCGCTTAAAGCGGACAGCTACGGATCGGATCTCAAACACAGACTGAAGCAGACCTTAGATTGCCTAGCGATCCCCCTACACTCTTTACTAATTGGCTGTGCCCTCCAACCCCTCTATTCCAAGTGTGACCCTAGCCTAACTGGGCATGCTTCCACACTTCTGCACATTCTATAGAATGTACACACATGGAGCATAAATAACTGATTTATTCAGAAGAAGATCATTTGGTCTGATGATGTAAGTTTATTACACATTTACTTATAACATTAGGGATAATATTATAGATGTCATGCCAGCTCCTCAATTATGTACCGTATTTTCCGGCGTATAAGACGACTGGGCGTATAAGACGACCCCCAACTTTTCCAGTTAAAATATAGAGTTTGGAATGTACTCGCCGTATAAGACTACCCCTCTTCTACGGGTATGATCCCCACTGTGATGCCCACACAGCCCTTCATACAATATAAATATAATGGACCCACATATAGAATAATGGCCCCTACATGTCTTCACACTGTATAATAACCCCCACACAGCTGTCAAATAGCCCTGAATAAAGTATTGTTTCCACATATTATAATGCATCATTTATAGTCGCCCATTATAATGCAGCATCATAGTGCTCCATATAGTATAATGCACCCCATAATCCCTGCATATACTATAAACATGGAGTGGGGGATGTGCCAGCGCTGGGATGGGGGGAGGGTAGGTGACATGGAGACGGGGTCATGCAAGAATGGGGGGGGGGGGGGAAGTACAGGGGGCAAACATTCCTGTTAGACAATGTCATCCAGAGGACAGGTGATTCTCATTTCAAAATTTCCAGGGGCTCTGCCAGGAGTCAATGAATGCAAACCTGCACTGGCCTGGAGGGTCTCATAGCACAAGATTTGTAACAATGGCCCATTTCACATCTAATGCTGGGCTGTGTTTGGCTTTATTTGCGTCTGTGTTTTTACCACTAAAAACGCTTCCAAAACCGCACCCATAGGGTTCAATGCAAAATACATTGAAAAGGCATGCAAAAACGCCTGTGTGTTTGCAAAAATGCAAAATGCATGCGTTTTTGCAAATGCAGCCCTAGATGCAGCAGACGTTTTTGGATGCGTTTGTATGTATTTTTACTGCTAAAAATGCACACAAACGCAAATAAAGCCAAATGCAGCACAGCATTAGATGTGAAACGGGCCAGTGTGTCAGTCTGGAGATCACAGAGAGTTGGCCAGGTTACACTGTAACAAACCCTCAGCTCAGAGGAGACAGTCAGAATCCTGTGACTGTGAGCAGCCCCTCTCCAGCCTGCAGGTCTGTACTGCTGTGGGGGAGGAGGGGGGCAGTCTCCATAAGCACACATGCCTCCTATGTCAGCATGGGTCCCCACAGCAGGATGGAGGATCTTTTCAGTCATCTGCCTCTTGTTTTCCATCGTCAGAGCTGTGTTTGAAGGAGGGGAACTTTCAGAGGACAATCCTTCATACACAGCTCTGGGGATTGAAAAGCTGCAAGCAGCGACTTACACCACCACAGACACAAGCATAACCCCCCCTCCTCACAGCCAGGAGGGAGGGAGCCGAGCAATAGTAACTGCTGTACCTGCGGTCTGTTAGGGGTTTAATGTCTGGCTTCTTCATGCTGGGAGCGGCAGGAATGTCAGCTAATGTGTCGCTCTGCTCTGCTCCAGTGAAGTCTCTATCCTCCTGGAGACAGCGGCCGGACACAGTGCACACATCCTTGGCGGCCATTCCGTCTCTTTGCCAGTAGGTGGCGTACACTCGTTGTATAAGACGACCCCTGACTTCTGAGAAGATTTGCAGGGCTTGAAAAGTCGTCTAATACGCCGGAAAATACGGTATATGTTTTTTCAATTTTTAATGACAATATATAAATATTTGACAATTGGTTTACCGTTACCAAAGATTTTGTAGTGCCAGAGAGTGTAAGGACAGTCTTCATTGACAAGGGAAACTTTAAAGCCCAGTGTGAATTTATCCATACATTCTCAAATGGACAGTTAATAGTTGTATAAAATGTGCTCCAGAATTTATGTTTTATAGGGAATATAAACACTTTTAAACCAGACAAGTCACCATCACACTGAAACATTTAGATTACACTGCCACATTCACATACACTCAGCTCAACTGTAAGGCTGTGTGTTCACGGTCCGGAGGAGCTGCGTGTTAAGCATAGTGAGGATGGGATTTCTTGAAATCCCATCCACTATGCTTAGACTGTACTACGCAGCGTCAGCGATTTGGATGCAGCGGCAAGATGCTGCGTCCAAACCGCTGCATATATTGATCGTGCCTATGCAGCCTTAAATAAGTGTGATCAACAATATTGAAGTCATTCAGTGCTAGTTTTCTGGCCTCTTTACACAATGAGAAAGACTGGTGGGCACATAGTGATCACTAAAGATCAGTCAGTCCCCATACAGTATGATATTATCAGCAGCACATCTGAAGTTTTCACAGAGATATGTGCTACTGAGAACAATCATTTTGGTTCCTCCATAAACAATCTAATCACCCAATGAAGAAGCAGCATTTTGCTATTTTGTTGGGCAATTACCAACACCTATGAAGTCTTATCTGTGCATCTGGGATTAATAAATGTGCAGTTGTGGCCAAAAGTATTGACACCCCTGCAATTCTGTCAGATAATACTCAGTTTCTTCCTGAAAATTATTGCAATCACAAATTCTTTGGTATTATTATCTTCATTTAATTTGTCTTCAATGAAAAAAACACGAAAGAGAATTGTTCTAAAGCCAAATTGGATCTAATTCCACACCAAACATAAAAAAGGGGGTGGACAAAAGTATTGGCACTGTTAGAAAAATCATGTGATGCTTCTCTAATTTGTGTAATTAACAGCACCTGTAACTTACCTGTGGCACCTAATAGGTGTTGGAAATAACTATATCACACTTGCAGCCAGTTGACATGGATTAAAGTTGACTCAACATCTGTCCTGTGTCCTTGTGTGTACCACATTGAGCATGGAGAAGAGAATGAAGACCAAAGAACTGTCTGAGGACTTGAGAAACGAAATTGTGAGGAAGCATGAGCAATCTCAAGGCTACAAGTCCATCTCCAAAGACCTGAATGTTCCTGTGTCTACCGTGCGCAGTATTATCAAGAAGTTTAAAGCCCATGGCACTGTGGCTAGCCTCCCTAGATGTGGACGGAAAAGAAAAATTGACGAGAGATTTCAACGCAAGATTGTGCGGATGGTGGATAAAGAACCTCGACTAACATCCAAACAAGTTCAAGCTGCCCTGCAGTCTGAAGGTACAACAGTGTCAACCCGTACTATCCATCGGCGTCTGAATGAAAAGGGACTGTATGGTAGGATACCCAGGAAGACCCCACTTCTTACCCCGAGACATAAAAAAGCCAGGCTGGAGTTTGCCAAAACTTACCTGAGAAAGCCTAAAACGTTTTGGAAGAATGTTCTCTGGTCAGATGAGACAAAAGTAGAGCTTTTTGGGCAAAGGCATCAACATAGAGTTTACAGGAGAAAAAAAGAGACATTCAAAGAAAAGAACACGGTGCCTACAGTTAAACATGGCGGAGGTTCCCTGATGTTTTGGGGTTGCTTTGCTGCCTCTGGCACTGGACTGCTTGACCGTGTGCATGGCATTATGAAGTCTGAAGACTACCAACAAATTTTTCAGCATAATGTAGGGCCCAGTGTGAGAAAGCTGGGTCTCCCTCAGAGGTCATGGGTCTTCCAGCAGGACAATGACCCAAAACACACTTCAAAAAGCACTAGAAAATGATTTGAGAGAAAGCACTGGAGACTTCTAAGGTGGCCAGCAATGAGTCCAGACCTGAATCTCATAGAACACCTGTGGAGAGATCTAAAAATGGCAGTTTGGAGAAGGCACCCTTCAAATATCAGGAACCTGGAGCAGTTTGCCAAAGAAGAATGGTCTAAAATTTTATCTTTAGTGTTTGTGTAATGTACAAATAGATCTCGCCTGTTTGCACTCTGTTATATATGTTATATATTGCATAGAAAATGTAGCATATATAATCATGTTTTGTAATTTGAGTATTCCTTCTTATAGTCAATATTGGTGTTGTTTGGAAATTTTGATTTTAATCTTCCTACTCTGTATTACTTTTTGCTAATGGTGACGTAAGTGTAAGTTGTAGACTCCTCCTATTTAGGAGGTGCTACACCGCCATTAGCTGCTGACCCGTAGAAGCGCACAATCGCGAAACGGTGCCGTCATCAGTAGCTCCGATCCTCCCTTCCCTGCACTGGATGTACATGTTCCCTAAATAAATCACCATTCAAGATTCGGGTGAGTGCCGTCTTTACATTATTGAATTCAAAGAAAAGAACACGGTCCCTACAGTCAAACATGGCGGAGGTTCCCTGATGTTTTGGGGTTGCTTTGCTGCCTCTGGCACTGGACTGCTTGACCGTGTGCATGGCATTATGAAGTCTGAAGACTACCAACAAATTTTTCAGCATAATGTAGGGACCAGTGTGAGAAAGCTGGGTCTCCCTCAGAGGTCATGGGTCTTCCAGCAGGACAATGACCCAAAACACACTTCAAAAAGCACTAGAAAATGATTTGAGAGAAAGCACTGGAGACTTCTAAGGTGGCCAGCAATGAGTCCAGACCTGAATCTCATAGAACACCTGTGGAGAGATCTAAAAATGGCAGTTTGGAGAAGGCACCCTTCAAATATCAGGGACCTGGAGCAGTTTGCCAAAGAAGAATGGTCTAAAATTCCAGCAGAGCATTGTGAGAAACTCGTTGATGGTTACCGGAAGCGGTTGATCGCAGTTATTTTGGCTAAAGGTTGTGCAACCAAGTATTAGGCTGAGGGTGCCAATACTTTTGTCCGGCCCATATTTGGAGTTTTTGTGTAAAATGATCAATGTTTTGCCATTTGTGATTGCAATCATTTTCAGGAAGAAACTGAGTATTATCTGACAGAATTGCAGGGGTGTCAATACTTTTGGCGACAACTGTATGCCATACACACAGTATATGACACAAACACTGTATGTTACATGCACATATGTCTACACACATTGCGCACAAACATGAATACACTGAGCCTATACACACACATAGCACACATGTATATGTACACCGAGCACATGCATACACACAATATACAGTGTGCGCCATTTATATGGATGCACCTAAATAAAATGGAAATGGTTGGTGATATCAACTTCCTGTTTGTGGCACATTAGTATATGGGAAGGGGAAAACTTTTCCAGACGGGTGGTGACCATGACGGCCATTTTAAACTTGGCCATTTTGGATCCAACTTTATTTTTTTTAATGGGTAGAGGTTTATGTGACACATCAAACTTATTGAGAATTTCATAAGAAAAACAATGGTGTGCTTGGTTTTAATGTAACTTTATTCTTTCATGAGTTATTTCCAAGTTTATGACCACTTATAAAATGTGTTCAAAGTGCTGCCCATTGTGTTGAATTGTCAATGCAACCCTCTTCTCCCACTCTTGACACACTGATAGCAACACCACAGGAGAAATGCTAGCACAGGCTTCCAGTATCCGTTGTTTCAGAAGCTGCACATCTCGTGTCTTCACAGCATAGACAATTGCCTTCAGATGAGTGAGGAGGCAAACTTTTTAGTGACTGGTGAAGTTAACAAATAAAACCACCACTATTGGTCTGACACTAACCCACAGTGGATAGATCCCTCCAAGACTGTTGGAACACAAAATAGATGGTATGGTGTGGTATATGGGGTACAAAGATAGTGGGGCTAAACTTCATCAATGGAAACCTTAATACCACTGGATATCTGAATCATGTATCAATTTCAGATATCTAGTGACTTTGAGGTTTCCAATGATGAAGAATGGCCCCACTATCTTTGTACCCCATATACCACACCACACAATCAATTTTTGTGTTCCAGCAGTCTTGGAGGGATCTATCCACTGTAGGTTAGTGTCAGACCAATAGCGGTGGTTTTGTTTGTTAACTTCACCATTCACAAAAACGTTTGCCTCATCACTCATCTGAAGGCAATCAATCACCTTGAAACACAGCATCTGTAGATTGGGGGTTCTGATATGGCATAATTCTTAAATCATATTGAAAAGTTCCTTAAAATGTCAACTTTGGCTTTTAAAAACTGGAAAAAGGGAGAGAAAAGTGCAATAGGGTCTTATCATTGATAAAAAGGTGGACTAAATTTAATTCATGACACTCACCTGGTGGGGTTGTGTAGCACACAACCAGCGTCAAAGCAAAAGGTAGTAGCTGCTGCAAGGATACACATCACAACGATTAACGTAGTCAGGAAAGCAAAAGGGTGGACGGTGTATACGGACCTGCGCTGCAAGGACCAAAGGATCAGATGGTGTTCATCATTATAATTTTTATTTCCGACGCGTTTCGGAGTTAGTCCCAAGTCCTTTTTCAGGAAATAGGACTAACTCTGAAATGTGTTGGAAATAAAAATTATAATGATGAACACCATCTGATCCTTTGGTCCTTGCAGCGCAGGTCCGTATACACCGTCCACCCTTTTGCTTTCCTGACAACTTTCACTTTTAGGATTGCTACTTACAACAGGTGGTACTAGAGTTTGTCTATTTCCTCCCTGAAGTGACAATTTGCAATTGAAACATACAAATTTAATACTTTGTGGCTCCTGGAAAGAGCAGAAAAAAAATGATCAAATATGGCTGCAGTGCAATGGGTTTAAGCCTGGCAATAGCAATGTTCATGAATATAAACTTTGCTGCACTAGACTTGAGAACTGGAAGGGAAAACTCCAGGTTAATAGTAACACCCCAAATAGTAATGTTAAAGTACTTAGTACATAAAACAAAGTAGTAAGCTGTCTTGCTTCTTGCATAGGATACTAATGCATACACCCATATGTTATAACATGATTGGTTTCAGGAAATGGGCTTATTGTGATGATAAAAAATAATCAGGAAAATCATTTCCCAGTTTATTGAGCATGAGCATATGTCTACTATTGCAGTATGACTTTTATATGGCATTCAATTTAATATGCAAGCAGTTAGCTACCAGTTGGACATTTGTTAGACTTTTTACAACATCTTGAAACATGTTATATGGCTATAAAATTACCTTTATGTTTAGATTGCATAGTGGGACCATCTGTAGATCTAATTCATGAATTTTGAAGACATTTGATTCTTCATCCTTTTTTAATTATTATTATTTGGTGCAGCAGAAATGTAATTTAGAAGTTAAGTAGCATGGCAGTGGTGAGCTGTGGATGGCTAAAGTGTGGAGATTTAGTATTTAAAGATGTATGGTGGGCATTAGTAGGTAGGTGCTCAGTGGTAGAAAGGGATAATAATTAATGCCATGTCACATCAAAATGAGTTCCAATAAGTTTATTTAATATATCTCAAGAGGTGTGCTGAATTGGCCAACGTTTCAGTCAACAGACCTTGCTCACGGCCAGCAGAGTAGCATACAAGAAGCATGTAGGAGATGTATGAGTCACTGTGGCCAGTCGGTGGGGATAATGAACAGCAGGAGAGTGGTGATTTAGTATTTGTCATTCACTCCAACCTAATGAGGTTTGTGCTCATTGAGCATATTATTCTTATTGATAAAAAGGCCAATTTTGTAAGTACTTCAATCTATATAAAGAAAAGGGGAGACAAAGAGGCACAAATGGGTCTTATCATTTTAAAGGTCAGGTAGTACCATCATAGGTGTATATGCTTACCTGGTCCAGTTGTGTTCCCTGACAACTGGTTAATTTGCTCAGACAGCTGCTGCTGTATCCGCACTCCCACGTAACAGTGGTGATGTATCCAAGTAAAAGATCCAGAAAGAGATCATGCTTCAGTGATCCGCACTGCCGCCCACAAAAGAAAGCCAAGGAAGTGAAGAAACTTGTGTGTTGCTCCTTTATTCCATTAGTATTTCCAACGCGTTTCGGTACAGACCTTGTACCTTCCTCAGGGATTATCCCTATTTTTATACCTCATATACCACACCATACCATAAATTTTTGTGTTCCAACAGTCTTGGAGGGATCTATCCACTGTGGGTTAGTGTCAGACCAATAGCGGTGGTTTTGTTTGTTAACTTCACCTTTCACAAAAATGTTTGCCTCATCACTCATCTGAAGGCAATTGTCTATGCTCTGAAGATAAGAGATGTGTAGCATCTGAAACAACGGATACTGGAAGCCTGTGCTAGCATTTCTTCTGCGGTGTTGCTATCAGTGTCCACCATAGTCACCACCCATCTGGAAAAGTTTCTCCCCCCTCCCACATACTAATGTGCCACAAACATGAAGTTGATATCACCAACCATTCCCATTTTATTTATATATAATATCATAATATATATCCACAGTGGGTACGGAAAGTATTCAGACCCCTTTACATTTTCACTCTTTGTTTCATTGCAGCTATTTGATATATTCCAAAAGGTTAATTTTTGTCTCATTATTCTACCCTCTGCACCCCATCTTCACTTAATAAAGAAAGAACAGACAGAATAGAACCTTTGCAGCACCATGCAACTACACCCAGATACATGGGCAGACACCCTATACCAGGGGTGGGGAACCTTTTCTCTGCAAAGGGCCATTTGGAAATTTAGAATATCATTCGAGGGCCGTATAAATTTATTAACTTAAAAAACATTGCTAAACTTACATCTGCTGGCGGTGTTGGTGAGGAGAAACAGCTGATCTGACAGCTGTTTGAATGTTCCCGCGCCGACATCTCCTTTCTGTGTATGCGCAGGAGATTCAAACAGCTGTCAGATCAGATGTTTCTGCCCGCTGACAACGGTCGGAGCTTACCAGAGGCCCGGAGGAGATCTCTGCCACTGATCTCTGTCTCCGGCCCGCCTCCCGAGCGTGCCGATTGGCTGGCCGGGCTCCATAGTGATGTGTCCGCAGGCGGAAATTCTCCGCTGCGGACACATCATTATGAACAAAAATGACCCTGCTTTCACTGCGTTTGTGTTTGCATGCCCTCTGCATGCAGACACAAACGCAAATGTGAAGGTAGCCTAACCCCATTTCTGGGGCCTGAGGTATACTGCACATGGGTAGATAGAGCCTGAGGTAGACAGTACAAGGGTAGACAGAGCCTGAGGTAGACGGCACAAGGGTAGGCAGAGCCTGAGGTATACAGCACATGGTTACACGGAGCGTGAGGTATACAGCACATGGGTACACAGAGCATGGGGAACACAGCACGTGGGTACACAGGGCCAGAGGTATATGGCACATGGGTAGACAGAACCTGAGGTATACGGCACATGAGTACATGGAGTTTGAAGCATACGGCACACGGGTACACGGAGCACAAGGAATACGACACATGGGTACAATGAGCGTGAGGCATACGGCACTTGGGAACACAGAGCCTGAGGTGTACGACACATGGGTATACTGAGCCTGAGGCGTACAGTACATGGGTACACTGAGACGGAGGCATATGGCACACAGGTACATGGGGCCAGAGTCATACAACTCATGGGTACACAGAACATGGATACACTGAGCCTGAGGCATATGGCACATGGGTACACAGGGCCTGAAGTATAAGACACACAGGTACACAAAGTACAAGGTACAAAAAGAGATCCAGCAACACATCCAAATGAAGGTAGATAAAAATCAATGTGGACATATATGATTTTAACATGGCTTCACATGATTTTTATCTCCCTCCCTTGGCTATGTTTCTGGATGCTGCTCCTTCTTATACTGCTGACAGTTTTCATCCCTGCACAGCCGACGATCACAGAGCAGACACTTTATTTATTTACTTATCTGACACCTTTAGATTTACTCAAGGACTTCCTGAGGTGGAGGAATTGTTTATTTAAGATAAGCAGGAGGTGATTGTAATCCTCCCGGGAGCTGAGCTGGACAGTGCAGAGGCTCCTGCTACACAGAACGCCTCACTCTGACTATGTTTCAGTTCGGAGACAATTCCGGCACGCACCGCTGCTGATTTAAAGGGACCGCGCTACAAATAAAAGCAAAGTGGCCACGGGCCGGATCAGGTAACATGGCGGGCCGGACGTTCCCCACCACTGCCCTATACTATCAACCTATACACTGTATTAGGAACAACATTCTATATATCCAAAAAAGATTGATTGCTCTCAGTTGGAGAAGAAAACTAGTAATCTTGTAGTTATGATACCTGTTAATGGCTAACAAAAATAAAGTAATTGATGTTACAAAGCAAGCTTTTGAGACTTCTCAGGTCTCTTCATCAAGCATGGTATGACAAAATATGAGATTATATACAATTATATATATTTTGTCATACCATGCCTGATGAAGAGATGTGAGAAGTCTCGAAAGCTTGCCCTGTAACATTATTTTTTTTTTATTAGCCATTAAAAGATATTACAACTACAAGATTATTATTTTGTTTCTTCCACTGAGAGCAATCAATCTTTGTTCATCTGGCTAACATGGTACCAAACCTGTTTTTCTTCTATTAATCCAAATATGGTAAAGACATGCTAAATACAACAGCAACACACCATAGAATTCACCAACAGAATGACAATGTCCAGCCAAGTCATGCATACATTAGTGCATTGTATTTTTGCACTTTTGTGCTTCGAGCACTTACTATTCTGAATTATAGGGTGTGCTGTATTTGTTGGGTATGTGATGCCCTCAGTGTAGACACATATGACTGAACTTGGTTATGGAGAACATATATTTGCATTCAGGAGGGAAGAAAGGGCACATGTTTTGGACTTTGGTCATAACACTGCATTGTATATCAGCAGGATGTGGGAGATTTATGGTAATGCATATAGGGGTAAGTAGCTATCAATAGAGGT